>JBBGZY010001347.1:2465000-3020668 GCA_037952925.1 Lithobates clamitans
CCAGTACACTAGACCTTCTCAACTGCAACTAGACCTCTGCAAACATGCCTAAGATTCACCCAGAGACTAAAGTGTTGATTATCAAGAGGCTGAAGACCAGATCCACTGCTGATGTGGCAGACACCTTCAATGTGTCTCAGCGTCAAGTTCAGAGGATAGAAAAAAGATTTGAAGAGACTGGAGACGTTTTGGACAAGGTCAGTCCGATCCCGCAAGACAACTGCTCGAGAGGACCGTTTGTTGGCTCCAAAATCCAAGGCCAGCCCATTTTCCACTGCAGCAGAGCTCCACGAGACCTGGTCACCTGAAGTCCCTGTGTCAACCAGAAGAGTTTGTCGGATTCTGTCTCAAAATGGCCTCCATGGTTGAATCAGTGCCCATAAGTCAGCACTAAACAAAAGACAATTGAAAAACCGTGTGGCATTTGCCAAGAGCCACAGCCTGCTAAAAGGATGGACTCTCGGAAAAGTGGCAGAAGGTGGATTTTTCAGATGAATCTTCTGTTGAATTACACCACAGTCGCCGCAAATATTGCAGGAGACCTACTGGAACCCACATGGAGCCGAGATTTACCCAGAAAACAGTGAAGTTTGGTGGAGGCAAAATCATGGTCTGGGGTTACATCCAGTATATGGGTGTGCGAGGGATCTGCAGGGTGGAAGGCAACATCAATAGTCTAAAATACCAAGAAATCTTAGCTACCTCTTATATTCCCAACCATAAAAAAGGCCAAATTTTGCAGCAGGATGGTGCTCCATCGCATACTTCCATCTCCACATCAAAGTTCCTTAAGGCAAAGAAGATCAAGATGCTCCAGGATTGGCCAGCCCAGTCACCAGACATGAACATCATTGAGCATATGTGGTGTAGGATGAAAGATGAAGCATGGAAGACGAAACCAAAGAATATTGATGAACTCTGGGAGACATGCAAGACTGTTTTCTTTGCTATTCCTGAAGACTTCATCAATAAATTGTATGAATCCTTGCCAAACCGCCTGGATGCTGTCCTTCAAGCTCATGGAAGTCATACAAGATATTAAATTTGGATCTCAAAGCGCCACTACTTAATTTGCTGACATATTTTTGGATTTTCAGTAAAGTTGTTCAATTTCTGTATAGGCGACAAAACTTTTGTCTTGCCAAAATTTGACCTGTCTGTCTTGATTAAATGATAAATCTTTTTTCAGTGAAACTAATTTATTTCAGTGCATTAAACATCATTTGGGGGGGGCTTTAGCTTTTCATATGAGCTATTTCTAACACCAATTGATTAATTAAAAGTCAGGTTAATAGCAGGAGTTTCTACAAAATAGAGAAGCGACAAGACTTTTGTCAGGGACTGTGTATATATATATATATATATATATATATATATATATATATATATATATATGTGTGTGTGTATGTGTATATATATATATATATATATATATATATATATGTGTGTGTATGTGTATATATATATATATATATATATATATAATTGTGTGTGTTATATTACTCTTGGTTCTGTTTCAACTTGTGATTGGTGTCCGTCCTGGTGTAGAATTAGCCGGGCGTCTTCTGCCACTGTCTGGGGAAAAGCGGAGTCGACACTGGGTTCTTACTGAAGAGACGGTCTCGCCCTTTGAAACAATGGGGCTTGTTTGACATGGACTTTCTTTGATCAAAGGTCTTGCTATGCTGGTCTCTCAAAATACCATTGTATGACAATTGTCAGTTGGTTTTGTGTAAAGTGGCACAATTGTTCAGGTTACTCTGTTTCAACATAAGGTTTGTATATTGACCTCAACCCTCCATTGAAGAGGATAATTCAATCAACTTTTTCTGGTGGGGGGAGGGGTGACACTTCCCTGGTAGGATGACTCCTTGGCTGAGTGTTTCATGAATTAACATTTTTATGTATCCCGGCCATGACACTTACATATCCCAAAAAATGTATAAAAAAACAAATTTTTGGTAAAAAAAAAAAAAACGCATATTGATTTGTGCAAAAGTTATCGGGTCTACAACCTACGGGATAGATTTAGGGACATTTTTTTTTTTTTTTACTGGTAATGGCGGCGATCTGCGATTTTTAATTTTTTTATTTTTTTTTTTTTTTTTTAGCTGGACTGCGACATTGCAGCGGACAAATCTGACCCCAAATGACACTTTTTGGGGACCAGTCACATTATTACATTGATCGGTGCTATAAAACTGCTCTGATCAATGTAAAAATGTCACTCGCAGGGAAGGGGTTAACACTAGGGAGCGATCAAGGGGTTAAGTGTGTTCCCACAGTGTGTTCTAACTGTAGGGGGGATGGGCTTACTGGAACATGACAGAGATCACTGTTCCCGATCACTGGGAACAGTAGATCTCTGTCATGTCATCTGGCAAAACGGGAAATCTCCTTGTTTACATAGGCAGTTCCCCGTTCTGCCTCTCCTCACCACGATCATGGGTCGCCGGCAGACATAGAGTCTGCGGGACCTGCGGCGCGCGCGCGCCCGCTACCCTCCTTGCACGGAGGATCATGTAGGAGAGCCGACTTGCCGCAGTATCTCTGCGCGAGCTGGTCGGCTAGTGGTTAACTGTCTTGTACCCCCCTATTCCACCCCTTGGGAGGGGCTATGGCTCTCCCAATGTGGGTGTGTGTGTAAGGTATACGGTATAAATACCATTGAGTGAACCATTTGTAACCAGGCTCTGAAGAAGGTCAGTCGGTCCTTCGAAATGCGTCAGCCAGCAGGGTCCCATTTAGGACCCACTACCTTGGTCTGGTAGCCCAAGCAATTTGTGAGAGACTAGCCACCCATGTGGTTTGATGAGCGAGTTTACAAATTTATGTTTGTGAGTAGACATCTTTTTGGTTTTATCAGATATTTTTATTAAATTTGTTGCATAATGGCCAGTGCGCTCTCTCTCTCTTTTTTTTTTTTACCTTATATTCCTACAGGACGACCCCAGTCCTAGAGGACAGCAAGGCATCTAAGGGATTATCCATATAGGCCCTTAACCCTGACATCTTCCACCTAATATGTCTGAGAGGATCCCCAGACGCAAATATCCTGGCCTCCAGATTCAGCAAAAAGTTGCCTCTGTTGGTAGCCAGGACCAAGGATCCTCTATTGCTAGCATTGGGTGCCTTGATAATTCCTTGGTCTCAATTCAGGCTAATCTGTGCCTTCCCTCAATGCAAATTCTACTTCGCCTGTTCCACAAAATAGAGCAAGAGAAGAAACTGGTAATTCTCATTGCACCAAGCTGGCAAAGAAGAACCAGGTGCACAGACATACTCAGACTACTAGGGTGGGACCCCGGGCTTCTTTCCAACAGGCCAAATCTTTTGTCTCAGGGCCTTCTATAACATTCATCTTTACCCGCCTTTTTTGCGGGTCTGCAGACTCCGGCTGTGTGACTGGCCGGAGCCGTTTACGTTACTCCCACGCATGTGCTTGAGAGCCACCGGTCACGGCACAGGGCTCTGAAGAAGCGGCACATGTGCCGATGACGTCATTGGCTGCATATACAATAAATATATCCACAATGATGCACGTTTAGGAGCTATTTACAGCACCTATAGATACGCCTTCTTATAGGCTTACCTATAGGTACAATCGATTGACGTTTACATTCACTTTAAATGCTCTGAAAGTTTTCAAACGTATTCTTTATCAGAGGTCTCTGGCTTCACTCCTTGTCAAAACCTTTATTTAAGTTGTATCTCAGATCAGGCCTCTTTTACCACACCCTTTATTTCCTTGGGACCTTGGTCTTTCTTTCTGCCCTGCAGATCACATGACTAGACTACACTTGCCTGAAAATAGGTAAGTATACAGACCTTTCTTACACAGGTTAGTCAGAATAAGTGTTAGGAGCAGGAGAGGATAATTAAGGCATTCCACTTTAATGCATAATTCTTCTGTAATGATAATTTAAAAAAACGCTGTGCTAATTCAAGGTGCTATGCAGCAAAAAGGACAAAAATGCAGTAATATGCGATAATGTGAAACAATAATAAAGTGCACTAATTCAAAGAAAAATTCTTCTGTAACCTATGTATTAAGAGTGTTGTGTTGTCTGTTCTAGGAGAGAGGCGAGAAGGTGTAAATGCTTCTGTCTGCACTGATGTACAAGCTGTCTTTAAAGGGAAGACTTACAGCCAGCTTCAGGTCATTTCTCAAGGAATTGAGAGCAAAATAAAGGCAGGAGGACCAAACCTGGATATTGGATATTGGGAAAGTCTTTTACAACAGCTCCGTGCTTACATGGCAAGGGCCAGGTAAAGCAAACCTTCCAATCTGGTGTATGTCTTTATATGTGTGTGTGTGAATTTTTGTACAAATGTGCACAATTATACAAAAAAATACAAAGCATTAATCTGTGCTTTTGATTATTGCTTTTCTTTTGACTTTTGAGCATTTACCCTGTTACCTACACCTGACAGCTGAGGAAGGGCTATTCTTATACAGTCATAAGGAGACAGTCCTCAGCAGCAGAAAAAGAACATTTTCTGACCTGAGTTTGGGGCCCTATATCTCGGGGCCACTTGGTGCTAGGAACCCCAAATTTGGTGTGCAAACACAGTGGAACTTACACTACAACTTATCCAAAGCTGGGGTTCCTAGATATGGGGCCCCAAAGTCGGGTCGCAAAATGCCATTCTCTGCTGCAGTTTACCATCATATTTCTGTGTTTTCTGGTCCAAAAAATAGGGTTCCCTTCAAAACACTTATAAACGCAAACGCGGTACCGGCGTTTAGCGTCTGAAACGTGGAAAACGTATGCGTCTGAACCCATTTTTTTGCTTCTGGAAAAATGAGGTTAAACGCAACTGCCTAAAAACGCCAAAAAACGAGACTTTGTACATGGACACATAGGATAACATTGAATGAGTTCAGGGGCAGTTGAAAAAAGTGTCCAACTGCCTCTGAACGCGCGTTTAACAGCGTCTCGTGTGCATGAGGCCTTACACCTAGCAAGCACTAGGGTCTTTGGTTCGAATTCCAAAAAAACGGAGCCCGACTGCCAAATGGCTGCTGCAAGTGGTTCAATCGCCAGAGTGAAAAAGAGAGGGGAAAGGGGGCACCCTTGACACATTCCTCTATGCAAGGAGAAGACATCGGAGTAAGATCCTTTGATTTGCATGGTTGCCTTTGGGCAGAATATAGTAGTTTAACCCAGCTGATAAAGTGTTTGCCTAAGCCGAAAACATTTAATACTTCCCAAAGGTGGGTCCATTCCACGCTATCGAACGCTTTGATCGGGTCCAAAGAGTATGGCCCTATCTCCAACATTGGCTGATGGGAGTTGCTGGTTAAGATACTAGCTACGGATATTGCTGTTGATCTGGTGTGAATAAAGCCGGATTGATCCAGATGGACGAAACGCTGCATAACCTTATTGAGTCTATTTGCAAGCACCTTTGCCAGAATTTTAACATCCAAGTTCAAATGTGAAATCGGATGATATGATTCCGGATAGAGTCTCTCTTTCCCAGGTTTCAATAGAACCAATAATGCTAGCCACCTTCATAGAGTCCGGTAATTGGTGGGATGTAAAAGCCTTGTTTATTGCCTTTAACAACTCGAGGAGTAATGCATTTCCATACAGTTTTTTTTTGTTTTTTTTAGATTAGTGGGATTGCATATTCTCCAAATATCCCTTAAATCCAATTCTTGAGTTTGACTAGAGGAAAGGGTTTATCAAATCCTGCTCGCACTGGGTATCGATCCACAGCAGGATCCCCCACCACATTGAAATCCCCCATCAGGAAAGGGACTCCAGGGTGATCAGTCAACAAGCGGGCCACAACCCTGAGCACCTCACTGTTAAATGGGGGAAGTATATAATACATTACCCAGAATGCAAGACAAATTATGAATGGTACATAACAGAAAAATCTACCCGCAGAGTCTATAAACGATTGCTGACAGGTAAAATTCACTTTAGACGATATTAAAACAATAACACCTTTTGCATAGTTAGAAAACACAGAATGGAAGTGCAGTGGGTATAATAGAGTATGTAATATATGAGTGGCTTCAGCGGTGAGGTGCGTCTCCTGCAGGCAGCCCACCATGGAACCGTAAAGGGATAATGATGTAAATAGTGCCCTTTTCTTCTTTGAGTCTTTAAGTCTTCGAATATTCCAGGACACAAAATTCACCCCAGTAGCCATAAGTAAATCAAATAACAAAGAACTAGCTAAATAAGTCCAGGAAAAGAGGAACTTTATGATGCAGGGGTAGGTCCTGTAGTAGAACTGCGGAGAACAGGAGCATGGAGCATCCACACCATCTAGCTGAAAGGGACATCCGACTGATGGTATTCAGTTACATTTGGAAGTCAGCTTGCAGGCCCAGGCATAAGATGCGGAACTCCGCATGAAAAATAAGAACAAAAAACTCCAAAACAATCCAAAAAAAAAAAAAACTGAACATTCCTGCAGGAACTTCCATGGGGAGAAAAATACCAAGGCCGAGATGTGAGTCAGCTGGTGAACTCGCAGCCATGAGTGGAGTAAACCACCTTTGTGAGGAAAAAACGCATATTGCATATATTGCTGGTAATAGTGAGAACATCTATACAGCGAGGAATTAAAGAAGACGTCTTCAAGATGGAGAGCGTGAGCAGGAGAGATGCTGCTCGTTCCTATCCAGCATCCAGCCATTGTTGCTCCAGTTTGGGAGTAACAAAGAAATGTCTCTCCTTTTGCCACCCCGCGCAGTTTGGCCAGGTACTGCTTCGCATAAGGAATGCAAAAGGTACAGATCCTGTGTTTAACATCATATTGCGCCTGGAAATTTTGCACTTCCACTAAAAAGTCCGGGAAGAAAGAAACGTTGAAACCGTTAATTTCAACCGCTCCTTTTGTGCGAGCCACAGAGAGAATGTTGTCGCGGTTTTTATAGTGTAGACGTTTGGGGATGAACGGACGAAAATGGTTGTCGGGCAGAAGAGGACGGACTGGAATGCGATGTGCCCTTTCACCGCAAAGAAGGGCGTGAAATTGTGTTTGTCAACTGTATCTAGCAGCCATTTTTCAATAAAGGCGACCGGATCTCTTCCTTTTTATACGTTCTGGCAATCCCAGGATGTGACTATTATTTCTGCGTAAATGATTTTCAATGTCATCAATATGAGCAGCGTAGGTTTGAACAGCGATGTTATCTTTAATATCGCGTTTGGCAGGGGCCATCTCGTCTTTCAAAGAGCTTATTTTGCCTTCAAGTGCCATAGTGCGCTTCCGCACATTCTGCATGTCGTGAAGGATAAGCCCCACCTCCCCACGCAATTGCTGAAATTGGTTAGTAGGTGTAGTCAAAGCAGTGTTGCCACATTGTACAGCTTGTAGTACATCTTTTAAGGTAGGCTCAGGAGAAGAATCGTTTAATATAGCTCAAGTATGTTCAGCCCAGTTTTGCAGCTGCATCTCTGCTCCTGTCTTGTGGGGGTGGAGTGGACTGGCACCATCTTGGACGGCTCGGTCTCTTCTCTATTCTTTTGTGTCATCGGTCTGTTGACTGGGCGGTGAAGCAGCATGGAGCGAAGGGTGTACTGACCCTGCAGCCAGATTAGGGGGAGAGGTACTGCCCTCTGAGGATGTCTCTAAAGCGATTAATGGGTAGATGTCCGGCGGCAGGTCCCAGGCTAGCACCCGCTCACATCGGCAGCTTGGCCAAGCCCCGGTGTGGTCAGTTTTTAATCTGAAAGCAGAGGGAATGGTAGGAACATCAGGAATTTCACACAAAGGAAGCAATACAAGGAGAAGAGGGAATTTTCTCATACAAGTACATGGTACAACAGGCACATATCAGAAATATGAAATGTTGTAACAAACACTTTAAGAAGTAGTAGGAATCTCAAGAAAAACAAACACACCTAATGTGTTACCAAAGATAATTTAATAATAAAAATGTTTTGTATAAAAGTGGGTACTCACAAAATGCAACTGACAAAAGGCCATAAAAACAATGCATGGACAAGCACAGAACACGGGGTACAGCTAACGCGTTTCAGGGCGCACCCCCTTCCTCAGAGCTAGGCCTCTGTGCATGTCCATGCATTGTTTTTATGGCCTTTTGTCAGTTGCATTTTGTGAGTACCCACTTTTATATAAAACATTTTTATTATTAAATTATCTTTGGTAATGCACTAGGTGTGTGTGCCTTCCATTTCTGTTTTTCTTGTAGTTCCTTTCGGATTACCCCATCTGAAGAAGGCAGCATCCACCCAGTTTTGGATACCATTATATACCTTTCACACCACCATTTTATTTGATATCTGTTATTCCACACCTTGGAAGACCTATTAGCGCTGGAAGTGACTGTATTTTTTGTATCTCTAAAGTAGTAGGAATCTGTTACAGAGAAAGATACCTGTAGCACATAGCTCTGATGGATGTAGTGATTTCCTAATAGAACAATAAGGCAGGTGTTAGTTACTGAGTAACTGTCCCCCGCATGCTATGAGTTAGGAATGGCTGTTTCCATCATTTTAAAAATGAAAATAAGTGTCTAATTGTGAAATCTAATTTTTTTTCTCCTCTGTCCTTTTCAGGCTTAGAGAGAGGCACCAGGATATTCTACGACAGAAACTGTTCAAGCTCAAGCAAGAACAAGGTGTTGAAAGCGAGCCTTTGTTCCCTATTGTAAAGCAAGAGCCATGTTCTCCCTGTGAAAGGTTAATTTAAATTTGTCTTCTATGCTGTGTAATTGTATTCTGTCTTTAAAAATTCCTTAAAATCTAGACACTAGACTGTCTAGTTATCTGATTTTTCTGCAAGTAAATACATACAAGTAAATACATTTTTATTAAGCTGCAAATCTGATATTCAGTAACCATTAAGTACAGGTTAATCTTCCAGGTGCATGTATGTTAAATGACAGTTATTTACCGTAAGGGAATATTTGGCAAAGGTTATATTGTCTGCTTTATAAATATGCCCCCAATTTCTAAAATTTTAAACAGACTTTACCCTATACTTCATGACAGCGCACCTCTTTCTCCTTAGTGTTGTCTACTGCTCTCTTCCAGTGAACTAAAGTAGTATAGGTACTGTGTAAACAAGGAGCTGATCTACACTTGCTATAGCCTATTATTATTATTATACAGGACAGTACAATTACAATATAGTTCAATACATAAGGAATAGGAGGGCCCTGCTCATGGAGCTTACAATCTAAAGGGAGGAGGGATAATACAAAAGGAAATAGCTGCAGGGGGAGATCTGATGGAGGTGACTCAAGTACAGTTCTTAGGTGGAAGTGGGGTAGGCTTGAAGGCAGACAGGGTAGCTGACCAGATATACTGGGGCAGGAATTTCCAGAGGATGGGGTAGGCTCTGGAGAAGTCTTGGCGGCGAGTGTGGGAGGAGGTAACAAGGGACCAAGAGAGCAGGAGGTCTTGGGAGGAGCAGAGAGTACAATTTGGGCGATATCTGCAGATGAGGTTGGTGATATAGCTGGATATACCAGGATGTTATAGATGTTGTGGATGGCCTTGTATGTTGTGGTTAGTATTTTGAATTTTCTACGATGTGGTGGGGGAAGCCAGAGAAGAGATTGATAGAGAGGGGCAGCACTTACAGATCGGTTAGTAAGGTGTATTAGTCTAGCAACAGCATTCATAATAGACTGAAGGGGGGATAGCCTGTGTAAAGAAAGGCCAGTGAGGAGGGAGTTGCAGTAATCAAAGCGGGAAATAACCAAGGAGTGAATATGTTGTTTTGTGGTGTCAGTCAGGAAGAGGAGAATTCTGGAAATGTTGCAGAGGTTAAGGCTGCAAGATTTGGCCAGTGATTGGATGTGGGGGCTGAAGAAGAGGTCAGAGTCTAGGACAGTGTTTCTCAACTCCAGTCCTCAAGGCGCCCCAACAGGTCATGTTTTCTGGCTTTCCATTATTTTGCACAGGTGATTTGATCAGTTTCACTGCCTTAGTAATTACTAAAGCCATTTCATCTGAGGGAAATCCTGAAAACATGACCTGTTGGGGCGCCTTGAGGACTGGAGTTGAGAAACACTGGTCTAGGATTACACGTAGCATCCTGCCATGTGTGGCGGGACCAATGGTTGTGCCATTAATCTCAATGGTAAACTCATGGGGAGGGAATTGGAGGAAATAATACAATCTCAGTTTTAGAAAGATTGAGTTTGAGGAACTGGTGTGACATCCATACTGATATAAACAAAGATTTGGGGGGCACACCCTAAAAAATGCATAAAAGATGGTGTAGCCATAAAACCATACAGACAGAAAAAAAGATTACAGCGCACACAAACATGTTATAGGAGGAGTCCTTTTAATTCTCCCATTTAGAGGAGTGTATGCTCCCATGGTTCAGAAAAGCAGGATCATCCATTCTATGGATAGCGTAGGGCCCACTAATTGGGGTACTTTGTCACTGTAAGTGGGCTTAGCACTATATGACCATATAGTGTGACCAAACCCCCGTATTTTCTGAATATGCTCAGGTGTTTTTAAATAGCCTTGCAGGAGTTAAATGTCATTTTTGTATGTGTGCGCTGTAATCCATACTGATATGTCGCTCAGTAAATTTGTGATACGCGAGGAGATTGAGGGGGTGAGTTGAGGAGTCGAGCGATAGATCTGGGTATCGTCAGCATAGAGGTGGAATTGGAAGCCATGGAGATTATCGGCTGGCCCAGGGAAGAGCTATAGAGAGAGATTAGGAGGGGCCCAAGAAAGGAGCCTTGGGGTACCCCAACAGAAAAAGGAAAAAGCGCAGAGCAGATGGTGTTATATGTGACACTGAAAGTGTGCTGAGATAGGTAGGAATAGAACCAGGAAAGAGCAGAGTTGTGCAGTTTGAGGAGGAGTGGGTGGTCAACTGTGCCAAAGGCAGCAGGAAGGTCTAAAACTATGAGTATGGAGTACTGGCCGTTACTTTTAGCAGTTAGTAGGTCATTGGTGAGTTTTAGTACGGCAATTTCAGTGGATTGTTGTTGGTGGATGCCGGACTGTAGGTGATCGAGAAGGTTTTTGATGGTGAGGTAGCAACTTAAGTGGGGGGGGGGGGTAATCAGTGCATGTTTGAGCAGGGAGGGAAAGGTGCCTGAGGAGATGTTGAAGATGTGGGTTAGAGAGTTTAGGATAGTGCAGGAAGATGTTTGCAGTAATTGTGAGGGGACGGGTAATGAGTGGAGGCAGGGGGGAAGTAAAACTATAGGTATAACAGAGTTGACGAGGTTTTGATGAGAGTGGTGTAGAAGGTATGTTTAGCAGTGTGGAGGTAGGAGTTGTACTGTCAGGTCCATAAATATTGGGACATCGACACAATTTTAATCTTTTTGGCTTTACACCACCACAATGGATTTGAAATGAAACGAACAAGATGTGCTTTAACTGCAGACTTTCAGCTTTAATTTGAGGGTATTTACATCCAAATCCAACGGTGAACGGTATAGGAATTACAACAGTTTGTATATGTGCCTCCCACTTTTTAAGAGATCAAAAGTAATGGGACAGATTAACAATCATCCATCAAACTTTCACTTTTTAATACTTGGTTGCAAATCCTTTGCAGTCAATTACAGCCTGAATTCTGGAACACATAGACATCACTAGACGCTGGGTTTCATCCCTGGTGATGCTCTGCCAGGCCTCTACTGCAACTGTCTTCAGTTCCTGCTTGTTCTTGGGGCATTTTCCCTTCAGTTTTGTCTTCAGCAAGTGAAATGCATGCTCAATCGGATTTAGGTCAGGTGATTGACTTGGCCATTGCATAACATTCCACTTCTTTCCATTAAAAAACTCTTTGGTTGCTTTCGCAGTATGCTTCGGGTCATTGTCCATCTGCACTGTGAAGCGCTGTCCAATGAGTTCTGAAGCATTTTGCTGAATATGAGCAGATAATATTGCCCGAAACACTTCAGAATTCATCCTGCTGCTATTGTCAGCAGTCACGTCATCAATAAATACAAGAGAACTAGTTCCATTGGCAGCCATACATGCCCACGCCATGACACTACCACCACCATGCTTCACTGATGAGGTGGTATGCTTTGGATCATGAGCAGTTCCTTTCCTTCTCCATACTCTTCTCTTCCCATCACTCTGGTACAAGTTGATCTTGGTCTCATCTGTCCATAGGATGTTGTTCCAGAACTGTGAAGGCTTTTTTAGATGTTGTTTGGCAAACTCTAATCTGGCCTTCCTGTTTTTGAGGCTCACCAATGGTGTACATCTTGTGGTGAACCCTCTGTATTCACTCTGGTGAAGTCTTCTCTTGATTGTTGACTTTGACACACATACACCTACGTCCTGGAGAGTGTTCTTGATCTGGTCAACTGTTGTGAAGGGTGTTTTCTTCACCAGGGAAAGAATTCTTCAGTCAGACACCACAGTTGTTTTCCTTGGTCTTCCGAGTCTTTGGTGTTGCTGAGCTCACCGGTATGTTCTTTCTTTTTAAGGATGTTCCAAACAGTTGATTTGGCCACACCTAATGTTTTCGCTATCTCTCTGATGGTTTTGTTTTGTTTTTTCAGCCTAATAATGGCTTGCTTCACTGATAGTGACAGCTCTTTGGATCTCATATTGAGAGTTGACAGCAACAGATTCCAAATGCAAATAGCATGCTTGAATTGAACTCTGGACCTTTTATCTGCTCCTTGTAAATGGAATAATGAGGAAATAAAACACACCTGGCCATGGAACAGCTGAGCAGCCAATTGTCCCATTACTTTTGGGCCCTTAAAAAGTGGGAGGCACGTATACAAACTATTGTAATTCCTACACCGTTCATCTGATTTGGATGTAAATACCCTCAAATTAAAGCTGAAAGTCTGCAGTTAAAGCAGATCTTGTTCGTTTCATTTCAAATCCATTGTGGTGTATAGAGCCAAAAAGATTAGAATTGTGTTGACGTCCCAATATTTATGGACCTGACTGTATTTGAGAAGGACAGATTTGTAGAGGTTAAAGTCTTGCAGGGATTTCATTTTACCTAATGCTCGCTGAAGAGCATAGCTGTGTCTCCTAAAACTTCTAGTGTTGTCTGTTTGTCAGGGTTGTAGCAGACAAGGCCTGGTTTTGTTTGTAGATAGAGGAGCGAGTGTGTCCAGGAATGATGGCAGCATTTTGTTGTAGACAGAAGTGGGCAGATCTGGGCAGGGGTGTGATTTTATCACAAAGGCAGTCAGTAGCAGAATGAAGAAGGGAAGGGTAATTGCAGGTTTGGAGGCATGGGGAGGTAGGAGAAAGGAGAGTGTGAAACTGATAAGGTTGTGATCGGAGAGAGGAAAAAGGGTGTTAGGGAGGTTGCAGGGAGTACAGAGGTGGGAGAACACGAGGTAGAGAGTGTTGCCATTGGAGTGAGTGGTGGTTTGTGTCCATTGTGTTAGGCTGAGGAGTTGAGAAGTGGATGAGGTGTTAACATTGGTTGGAATGTTAAGGTCACCGAGGATGATGGCGGGTATTTTAGAGGAGAGAAAGTAGGGCAGCCATGTGGAGAAGTCATTGAGAAAACATAACACTGGGCTGGGAGGCTGTTAAATTATTACAATCTTCAAACAAACTGGAGAAAATAGACAAATGTAGTGCACTTCAAAATAACAGAGGGAAAAAGAGAGAGGTGTGGGAAGAACCTGGATGGTGATTTGTGGGGAGAGAAGTCCAACTCCTCCTCCTCCTTTTTTCATCCGCTGGGTCTGGGTGAGTGAGTTCAGAGGAGGGCAGCTGGAGACGCAGTGTCAGATTTGTGAAGCCAGGTATTGGTAATGGCAAGTAGATTGAGGGAGTTAGAGAGGAAAAGGTCATTGACAGAGGCAAGTTTGTTAGAGACTGAGCGGGCATTCCAGAGGGCACACATAAGGGGGGCTGACTTGTGGAAGCAGGAGAATTGAGAAAAGAGTGAGGGTTATGGCTGCTGCCAAAGAAGGTAGGCTGCCAATTATGGGGGTGAAAGTTAGCTGGTGAAGGCCCAGGGTTTGGGGCAATATCCCCAGAAGTTAGGAGTAGTGGAAGGGAAAGGATGGTAAAGTGGGAGCGAGAGTTATTTGACGGCCTCCCGTGCTCGCGCATCTCGCGTGCCCCTTGCGGCACGCACCCAGGGGTGTCCATGATGGCTGAGTCCTCGGGACCCAGCACATCACAAATCATGGTGAAGAGCCAATCACAGCAGCCCTTTATCACGGGATCGCTCCGTCAATCACTTGTCAACAGACCAGCATCAAGGCCAGTTCAGCTCGCGCTGCTGCAGTCTCTCTCTCTCCTCACATGCTGTATCAGTGCCGCTACAGTGCCCTGTTAGTGCCTATCAGTGAGAGCTCATCAGTGCCACCCTATCAGTGGATCCTCATCAGCGCCTGTCAGTGCCGTTAAAAAAGCGTTTTCGTTTTTCTTTCCACATTTTCCAAAAACTTGTGGAAAAAAATGACACATTCAAAAGACTCATTATGCCTCATAGAATATATGTTGGGGTGTTTGCTTTCCAAAATGGGGTTATTTTATGGGCGTTTCCATTGCCCTGGTGCTCCAGGGCCTTCAAAAGTATAATAGGTAGTCAAGAAATTAGATGTGTAATTAATTAATGCTCCTAGAACACCTGATGGTGCTACCTGCATGTTGGGCCTCTGTATGTGGCCAGGCTGTGTAAAAGTCTCACACATGTGGTATCGCCATACTCAGGAGGAGAAGCAGAATGTGTTTTAGGGTATAGTTGCAAATATGCATATGCCATGTGAGAGAAATAATCTGTTAATATGACAATTTTGTGAAAACAAATCTTCATTTTGCAAAAACTGTGGGAAAAAATTTACAACTTCAAAATACTTACCATGCCTCTTACTAAATGCCCTGGACTGTCTACTTTCCAAAAGCGGTCATTTCTTTCCTGGCTTGTTAGTGTCTCAAGAAATGAGAGGGGCCGTCAGTACATCAGATGTGATCAGTTTTTTCAGTGATTGGCACCATGCCTTATAGACTCTCTCTAACCTTCGCAAAGACCAAATAATATACACTCATTTGGGTTATTTTTACCAAAGATACAGTGCATCTGGAAAGTATTCACGTTGCTTCACTTTTTCCACATTTTGTTATGTTTCAGCCTTATTCTAAAATGGATTAAATTCATTATTTTACTCAAAATTGTATAAACAATACCCCATAATGACAACGTGAAAGAAGTTTGTTTTAAATCTTTCCAAATTAAAAAATAAATAAATAAAATATGTACATAAGTATTCACAGCCTTTGCCATGACACTCAAAATTGAGCTCAGGTGCATCCTGTTTCCACTGATAATCCTTGAGATGTTTCTACAGCTTGATTGGAGTTCACTTGTGGTAAATTCAGTTGATTGGACACGATTTGGAAAGGCACACACCATCCTATATCAGGTCTCGCAATTAACTGTGCATGTCAGAGCACAAACCAAGCTATGAAGTCCATGGAATTGTCTGTAGACCTCCGAGACAGGATTGTATCGAGGCACAGATCTGGGGAAGGGTACAGAAATATTTCTGCAGCATTGAAGGTCCCAATGAGCACAGTGGCATCGATCATCCGTAAATGGAAGAAGCTTGGAACCACCAGGACTCTTCCTAGGGCGGGCCGCCCGGCCAAACTGAGCAATCGGGGGGGGGGGGGGGCTAATTCAGAGAGGTGCCCATGAACCTGATGGTCACTCTGACAGAGCTCCAGCGTTTCTGGAGAGAGGAGAACCTTCCAGAAGAACAACCATCTCTGCAGCAGTCCACCAATCAGGTCTGGCAAGTCGAGTTTGCAAAAAAGGCACCTGAAGGGCTCCCAGACCATGAGAAACAAAATTCTCTGGTCTGATGAAACAAAAATTGAACTCTTTTTTGCTTTATAGGCAAGCGTCATTTCAGGAGGAAACCAGGCACCGCTCATCACCTGGCCAATATCAATCCTACAGTGAAGCATGGTGGTGGCACCATCATGCTGTGGGAATGTTTTTCAGCATCAGGAACTGGGAGACTAGTCATGATCAAGGGATAGATGAGTGCAGGAATGTACAGAGACATCCTTTTTTTTAAATTTTTTATTCAAACTTTTTTATTCGTCATTACACATAGTGACTGTACATCAAAATATATCGGACATATCAGGCAATACAATGCGTCTGTCACACATAAGTATCAGATAATAAGCAGTCACATTGTACATTATGACTAACAAAATTTATCCTATTCATTTTCTGTCATGAATCCGAAATATATAACATACAGTCAGGTCCATAAATATTGGGACATCAACACAATTCTAATCTTTTTGGCTCTCTACAACACAACAATGGGTTTGAAATGAAACGAACAAGATCTGCTTTTACTGCAGACTTTCAGCTTTAATTTTAGGGTATTTACATCCAATTTAGGTGTACGGTGTAGGAATTACAACAGTTTGTATTTGTGCCTTCCACTTTTTAAGGGACCAAAAGTAATGGGACAGATTAATAATCATCCATCAAACTTTCACTTCTTAATACTTGGTTGCAAATCCTTTGCAGTCAATTACAGCCTGAAGTCTGGAACGCATAGACATCACCAGACGCTGGGTTTTATCCCTGGTGATGCTCTGCCAGGCCTCTACTGCAACTGTCTTCAGTTCCTGCTTGTTCTTGGGGCATTTTCCCTTCAGTTTTGCCTTCAGCAAGTGAAATGCATGCTCAATCAGATTCAGGTCAGGTGATTGACTTGGCTATTTCATAACATTCCCCTTCTTTCCCTTAAAAAACTCTTTGGTTGCTTTCACAGTATGCTTCGGGTCATTGTCCATCTGCACTGTGAAGCACCGTCCAATAAGTTCTGAAGCATTTTGCTGAATATGAGCAGATAATATTCCTCGAAACACTTCAGAATTCATCCTGCTGCTTTTGCCAGCAGTCACATCATCAATAAATACAAGAGAACCAGTTCCATTGGCAGCCATACATGCCCATGCCATGACAATACCACCACCATGTTTCACTGTTGAGGTGGTATGCATTGGATCATGAGCAGTTCCTTTCCTTCTCCATACTCTTCTCTTCCCATCACTCTGGTACAAGTTGATCTTGGTCTCATCTGTCTAAAGGATGTTGTTCCAGAACTGTGAAGGCTTTTTTAGATGTTGTTTGGCAAACTCTAATCTGGCCTTCCTGTTTTTGAGGCTCACCAATGGTGTACATCTTGTGGTGAACCCTCTGTATTCACTCTGGTGAAGTCTTCTCTTGATTGTTGACTTTGACACACATACACCTACCTCCTGGAGAGTGTTCTTCATCTGGCCAACTGTTGTGAAGGGTGTTTTCTTTACCAGGAAAATAATTCTTCGGTCATCCACCACAGTTGTTTTCCGTGGTCTTCCGGGTCTTTTGGTGTTGCTGAGCTCACCGGTGCGTTCTTTCTTTTTAAGGATGTTCCAAACAGTTGATTTGGCCACACATAATGTTTTTGCTATCTCTCTGATGGGTTTGTTTTGTTTTTTTCAGCCTAATGATGGCTTGCTTCACTGATAGTGACAGCTCTTTGGATCTCATATTGAGAGTTGACAGCAACAGATTCCAAATGCAAATAGCACACTTGAAATGAACTCTGAGCCTTTTATCTGCTCCTTGTAAATGGGATAATGAGGGAATAACACACACCTGGCCATGGAACAGCTGAGCAGCCAATTGTCCCATTACTTTTGGTCCCTTAAAAAGTGGGAGGTACATATACAAACTGTTGTAATTCCTACACCGTTCATCTGATTTGGATGTAAATACCCTCAAAGTAAAGCTGAAAGTCTGCAGTTAAAGAACATCTCATTATTTTCATTTCAAATCCACTGTGGTGGTGTACAGAGCCAAAAAGATTAGCATTGTGTCAATGTTCCAATATTTATGGACCTGACTGTATAACTAGAAAAACCAGCACTCATTTTGCAATATAGTATACCAGGAGAAAAACACCTTTTCAACAACCGGATGCAAGAGAAACGAGTACCTAACAAAAAACCTTGTGACTCTCAGAGGGTTAGAGTCATAGAAGTCTATCCATCACTAGCTGCAGTGGGGCAAGACCAGGATTATCTAACCAGTTCTGCCAAATAAGATTAAACTTTGACACAGCATTCCTGTGGTGGTAAGCGAGTTGTTCCCTGAGAGAGGAGTTGCCATAAGCAATCCATTGTTTTGTGGTAGGCACGGTAGATGCTATCCAGTGTGAGCTTTCTAGTGCAATAACCTAGTTATCATAATATATACACCCTTTGGACATTGATCGCGCTAATAGGCACACCAATGGAGTTGAAAGTATAGGCACCTGGGCCAGATCAGAAATAAGTTGAAACAATTTGGCCCAATAACGTTTAAGTTTTGGGAATCACCAGATCATATGTATAAAATTGCCCTGATGCACCTTACACTTTGGGCACGGGGGAATCCCTCCGGCCCCATTTATATAGTCTATCAGGCTTCCGATAAGCTATATGCAGGATAAAAAGTTGGCAGACACAGATCCGAAAGGAATTGATTCAAAAGCCATATCCCACTGGTCCCCATCTGTATCCCCAATATCTGTCACCCATCGTGCCCTACATTTTAGTGAAGCGTGATTCTGAATGGAAGACAATAGTGCAGAGTACACCCTGGATATCGAGCCCTTCCAAGCAGTACCCTGGAGGACCTCCAGCAGCAGAGAAGAGGTAGACACAGTTAAAGCAAAGGCTTGCCTTTTGTATCTGTATAGGATGCCTTAGCTAAAGCTTCAATGTGTCCCTAGTATATATATATATCAGGAAAAAAACAGTTCCCCTTTTGTCTCCATGTGGAGAATCCTTGTAACTTGTTCAGTTCAGGATATTTTGGATTTTTCCACAGGGGGGGGGGGGGTAAGCCCTAGAGGGCACTCAATAGACAATGCCTCCTTAAATGCTTTCTACACTTTCTTAAGAAGACCAGTCGTCGGGGAGGAGGGTGGCACTAATTGTACTAACTATAGGATCCAAGTTACCATCCCGTCCCCAACCAGCAAACTGTTGTAATTGGCATGCCAGGAAATACAATCTAGAATGAGGAACTGCTAGTCCTTCCCTATCCTTGCCATACTGTAATGTATACAGGCTATTCTTGTTTTTTTTCCGCTTAAAAATAAGATCTCTAAACTAGTAGTCAGTATGCTTAAACCACTTATTGGATATCCACATTGGAAAATTATGAAAAATGTCCAAGAGCTGTGGGGCCCAAATCATCTTTATCCCACTACCGAAAGGGGGCGTTTACACCAACTGAGACACTTCGCCTGTTGTCTATATAGTAATTGACCTATGTTCAACCCGAGATAGTTAGAAGGGTCCGGGGACACCATCACACCCAGGTATCTAAAGAAGTTAGTTACGGCAATTTGACTAGCACTGGTCGGCAGAGGTTCTGTCAAAGGATCATGAGGCATAAGGATGGATTTATACCGATTGATGGTAAATCCTGAGAACTCACCAAACTTGGTAATAGTCCACATCAATGTTTGCAAGGAATCAGCAGTGTCCCCCAGATAAAGCAAGGCATCGTCAGCATAGAGGGACACCTTTTCCTCTAGGGGACCTCTAAGAAAACCCACAATTGCAGGTATGTTGCAAATTATAATGGTCAGCAGTTACAATGCCAGAGAAAACCGTAAAGGGGACAGCGGACACCCTTGACGAGTGCCTCTATGTAAAGACAAGGGGGGGGGGGTATTATTAATACTGAGCCTAGCCCAAGGGGCTGAATAAAGGACTCCCACACAGTTAACCACTTCAGCTCCTGGAGGTTTTACCCACTTCCTGACCAGGCCATTTTTTGCGATACAGCACTGCGTTGCTTTAACTGACAATTGCGCAGTCGTACAACGCTGTACCCATATAAAATTGATCTCCTTTTTTCCTCACAAATGAAGCTTTCTTTTGGTGGCATTTGATCACCTCTGCGGTTTTTATATTTTACTCTTTCAGCATCAGACATCTGAGGGAAGAGACAATTCTGTAAAAATGATGCCAAGTTAGGGATTGTAGCATGACTTTTAGAAGCATATAGATTAGTATAAAAATGATGAAACACATATAGTATATCGGGGTTAGTAGTGTGTACTGCCCCCAACACAGATTGAATAGCAGTAATTGACTAAGAATCCTGTTGTTCCCTAGCCACCAGAGCCAGCAGATGGACAGTATTTTCCCCTTCCTCAAAATAGCCCTGTTGAAGGAAGTATCTCCTCTTCTCTTATTACTGAGTTGTACAGGAACTGTGCCTTTGGTCCAGGCATTACGAGTAGACTGGGATTATTCACCATTGCTTGCTGCCTACGCTGCAGTTCAGTGCGAACACTAGCCTCCCACTCTCCTGATCTTCATTTAATACAAGTAATCTCCCGAGTAATACATCCTCTCAAACGCCTTGAGAGAGTCCCACACAACAGCCGCACTAGCTGATCTCATATTAAACTGGAGGAACTCTGTCAGTGTGCCAGGAATAGTGTCCATTGATGGGAACAGCGTCAACCAGAAGGGATTTACCCGCCATAAAGGGTGACCTGGTGAAGTCGCAGTATCTAACCGTACCCAGAAAAGAGTGATCAGAAAGAAGGCGGGGCTCATATGCTGAATCCAGTACATGGAATAGCAGTGCAGCATTTCCCAGACCCAGGTCAATAGGAGAAAAAACTGTATGGAATGCTGAATAGCAAGAGTAACATTTAGCAGCAGTATGTCTCTCCCGCTACACATCCCATAAACCCAATTCACAAAGTAAGGAAGCAAAAGTAGTTTTACTAACAGTGGAGTTTACAGATCTTAGGGTCACGGATAATCTATCCAGTTGCAGTTTGAGGATACTGTTAAAGTCACCAGAATGGGCACATTGGGGTGTAAAGCTATGAATTGGGCCAATTTCTTAAGAGGGTCAGAGGACAACGACGGGGGGGGGGGGGGGACATAGACGGCTGCAATGATACATACGAAAATATTACGTTTATATAATAGAAAGACAAATCTGCCCTCCCCATCAATCTGCTGCTGAAGGCACACAAAAGAGATGTTGCTAGATATTAACACACTGACACCTTTCGAGAAAGAGGAGTACGTAGAATGAAATTGTAAAGGAAATTTACAGGAGCGCAGCAGACAGCGTCTGCTGGAGACAGATCAAGTGAGGTTGCAGTCTAGAAAAATATTTAAAAATCGAACCCGCTTGATTTTATTACCCATGCCCCGTACATATCACAAAAGAAACAACAATCCCTTAACACTCTTATCCGACATTTGAAATACTGTTAGAGAAGGAGTAGGATCCTAGAGATACCCCTCCATTATGAAGTATAACATCTGGGTTAACCAAGCCCAGCCCTAGGCATAAGTATATGCAACATAACCATAGGTATACCAAGCTAACAAGAAAAGCAATAATTTGGTTAGTATGCCATCTAGTGGAGATTTGAGCAAGAGTCAGCAATGGATATATGAAAGTTTGGCTCTTTTCACACGATCGGGCCGCTCGGATCCTCCTGTCCATTTTTCAGGCGGATCCAATCGGGCCTCCCATTGACTTTTATGGGCAGCCAGAAATCAGCGGAGATGTGTCCGCTAACACCCGCCTGCCATCCAATCCGACAAGATCCGCTCAAAACATGGTGATACGTTCGCCATCCATCAAGCGGATCAGGTGAAAACGGACAGCCTGTTTTCATCCGATCTCGCCATAGAGAACAGCGGGGCTTTAACAGCTCTGTCCCTGCACAGTGAGCAGAGACAGACCTGTCATCAACCTGCTCAGCAGGGATCAATGGAGCAATCCCCCGCTGTGCTGGCTGAGTCCGTCCAGTGGATCCGCTCCATGTGAAAAGGGCCTAAGTGCAGTTCTGGGCCAATCAGGCCCCACAAAACAAGCCCCTGAACATAGGGGGAATATAGTCCCTGCAGTACCATAGCTTTGGAAGCACTGATGTAGCCCTGAGGGCCTAGGACTTGGAAAATTGAATTGAGTTCTGTGCTTCAGCCAAACTGACCAATAGTGCATCAACAGAGCAAAACAATGGAATAAGAGCATGTTGTGAGGGCGAGAACAAAACAGTCAGAACCATCCCCACCAGTCATCAAAATAACAATAGAGCACCAATGAAAAATAAGGGGCATCTCATGGTTCCTATGGTGGATGTTGTGCCAGAAGCTTTTCTTCCCTATCGAGTCAGTGCATAGCTGTAGTGGGATTGTCAAAAAAAATGGAAAGTGCCATTGGCGATGACTTTCAGCTATGTAGGATACAGCATGAAGTATTGAACACTAAGGGCACGTAGACTTTTCTTAAAGTCCAGGAATTTTGATCTTTACTTTTGCGAAAAAATCGGGAAATCAGGAAATAAGGACGTTTTTGCGTTATCCACTTTAAGGACTCCAGCCGACCTGGCTTTAGACAGGATAGCATCTCGATCCTTATAATTCAGTAGGCAAAACAAGAAGGGATGTGGGGGAGCTCCCTACAGTGGTGGCTGGGTTGGAAACCTCGATGGGCCCTTTCCACTGCAAATTTGGGCGAGAATGCATCCTGGCCAAAGGTATCAACTAACCAGGCCAAGATGGCACAAAACCCCCCCAAATGACCCCATTTTGGAAAGTAGACACCCCAAGCTATTTGCTGAGAGGCATGGTGAGTATTTTGCAGCTCATTTGTTTTTGAAAATGAAGAAGACAAGAAAAAATTTTTTTTTTTTTTTCAATTTTCAAAAGTTTGTGACAAAAAGTGAGGTCTGCAAAATACTCACTATACTTCTCAGCAAATAGCTTGGGGTGTCTATTTTCCAAAATGGGGTTATTTGGGGGGCGGGGGGTTGTGCCATCTGGGCATTCCATGGCCTCCGAAACTGTGATAGGCAGTGAAGAGTGCAATCAAAAATTTACGCCCTTGGGGCGTGACCGGATGTGGAGGTGAACGGAGGTGTGTGAGCTCTCTCCTCGCTCCAGCTCCCTGCTGCCACTTCTGATGGACTGATCCGGTTCTTAATGCTTTATTGCCCATGCTTGTTGGCCTCCCCTCCTCCCCTCTCCTCCTCGCTGTCCTAGCCGCTCTACCGCCCTTATAATCTATTTTTGCGGTGCACCGCTCGGTTGATTTCGGTAAAGAAGGGGGAAGTGTTCGGCAGTGGCGGCGGACGGCCGCCCAGCTGTACGTCGAAAGATTCACCAGCTGTTTACACCAGGCTCTGCTGGTTACCTGGCAACGATCTGCGTTCTCGCGGGAGCTGTGAGTCTCACGGGACCTGCAGGAGAAGCGCGGTGAGCGGCGTCTAGCTCGATCTGCATACCCTGTGGGGAAATTGAAGGAAGGAAGGAATGAGAAGGAGTGGAAAGGGGGAAGTAACTACACAGGAGTCTTGGATAACGGGGTTCCACTGGATGAGCTTGACCGTGTTGGACGCTGGCTCCGTTCCTGAGAGGACTCCAAGGTAACAACACTGGACTGTTTTCTTCTTTATAATAACGGTGTACTATGCTGGGGAGTTGTTGCCATACATCAGTGAACATATCGGTGTGTGCTACTCCTAGTCTCTGAACAGCATCCCAGCCTATTAAGGAACAGAGGAATAGGGGAACTTTCCTCAGGTACCTTTTGGTTCTAGTTTCTTGGGACAATTGGCACATACTCTGGTATAGTTAAAAAATGACAAGAAAAAGGGGGAGGAACACCCCCAGCACCCCCAGGAGGGCTCCTTTGCGCAGGCCACCCGGTAATCTAAGGAGAAGGGGAACCCGGCAGCATCTGCATTGGTAGCGGCGTCTAAGCTGGAGAAATATGCCCACACTCCCTCGCACTCCCCAGCTAAGGGCAGTCAGCAGCCCCAAGAGAAGACCCTGACGGGAGGTACTGGGAATAGAAAAAGCACAAGTAAAGCTACTTCAGCATCACTAGCAACTACGAAAGTTGCGAATAAAAAAAGCCCTGAGAGGGACCCCCTAGAAAAAACGACTGAAGTCAATCCTGATACTGGGGTACTTGGTGAACCCGAGCCTACACTGAAAGAGGTGCTGAGTGCAGTTAACGCTTGCAGGGGATCACTGAGCGATTTATGCGACAAGTTAAGAGGCCTTAAAGAAGAATTGTGTTCTATGAGCCAAGAATTACAAAACGTTGTGGAGAGGACTTCCAATTTGGAGTAGAGGATATTTTACATCCTATGAGGCAGGAGTTTAAACTGATGCAGACCCAGTTAGATACTTATAAATTCAAAATGGATGAAATGGAAAATCGCCTGCGCAGACAAAATGTGAGGGTTCTAGGCCTCCCAGAGGGAAGCGAGGGGTCCTGTCCTGAATTATTTTTGGAAAGATGGCTCAGGGAGGTTTTTGGGGCTGAGACATTTTCGCATTTTTTTTGCTATTGAGAAGGCACACAGAGTGCCCACCAGGCTAATCTCTCCAGGTACCCGTCCCAGATCAGTGATCATGAAGCTGTTTAGCTATAAAGATAAGACGGTACTAATTCAAAAATCTAGGGAAAAGGGGGACATTTTCTACAATGGCACTAGAATCTCAATCTACCCAGACTACTCCCCGGATTTGCCAAAGGAAAGGGCAGGATTTGCTTAAATTAAGCGTAGCCTGAGGACTATGAAAATATCATATGCATTGTTGTACCCGGCGCGACTGCGTATCGATGCCCCAGGAGGGACACAATTTTTTGACTCCGCCGACAGGGCCACAAAATGGCTGGAAGAAAACAAAAAGAACTTTTAGAGCTGGAGTATTATTAGTTGATTGATTTTCTCTTTTTTTTTTTTTTTTTTGTGACAGCAGGGATTGGAGGGGGAGAGGGGGTGGTTGTTGTATTGGATATAGCTCCTAATGAGAGTTTATAAATGGTGGAGGATGATTGTTCTGTTGTTAATAGCACAACAGGTGATTATGGTTGAGGGGGGGAGGGTAGTTTGGGGGGGCAGGGAAAGACAAGCAGGGGAAAGTTTTCTTTCTTTATCCCTGCTTGGGCGAAGGAGTGTGGGAATGAGTTGGTTGATAGGGTTAGAAGGGTCACAAGATATGCCCTCAGGGTAGGCCAAGAAAGGCGGGGGGGGGGGATGGGGGGGGCACAAGGGTAAAGGAGTATGCAAGTTTCAAACTACATTAAAGGGTTGTATTACACTATCACAAAAGTCGCAAAGGGTAAAGATAAAAATACCACATAGATTCTTGAAACACTTATTCACATTTAAAATTCGTAAAAGTAAATTCAGTAGGATAGAGGGCCAGGAAATTATGTATATGAGTTTTTACTTCCTTGTAATAATGGTGTGGATTAGGGCACTGGAGGCTAAGCAAGTAAATAAGTATTTTACACTGGCAGGCCTGAGTAGAGGGGTTTTCAGTGTTCAGTCACAAGAGACAGATCTCTATATCCCTGCTCCCTTTTTGCACAGATTGCACACTTGCACCTTGTATACATCCTCCTTTTCTTTTTTTTTTCTATTTGTTTTCTTTGTCTATATATTAAAGGTGGTTTAGAATGGTAGGAATAACCTCATGGAATATCTGGGATATGGGGGATCCCATTAAAAAAGCCACCGTATTTTCAGAGTTGGAATCCCATAGCACGGATCTGTTGTGCTTACAGGAAACACACCTGACCAATGAGTCTAAATTATTAATTCGGAACAAAAAATTCCAAGCTCAATTTCATTCAGTGCACACCTCCTACTCAAAAGGAGTGAGTATATTGGTCAAAAAGGGGCTGGTGTTCTCCTGTAGGGACGTTAAGATCGATGCGCTGGGTTGCTATGTTTTTTTATATTGTACAATAGATTGTAAATCTTTTATTATAGCTAATGTGTATATTCCTCCTCCCTTTAAGATGGAGATTCTGTATTGCCTGCTAGAATATGTGGAGGATAAAAATGATACCCCGCTTATAGTGGTGGGCGATTTTAATACAGTGCTTAACTGTAAATTGGACAGGTTTCCCCCAAGGGTCAAGGAGGAAAGGGCGACTGAAGGACGGCTCACTCAGCTACTCAAAGAGATTGGGTGGTGCGACCTCTGGAGAACTCGCAACCCAGAGGAGCGGCAGTACTCTTGCTTCTCGGGGTCGCACCGCACTCTCACTCGCATAGATATGGCTATGGGTAATAGGGGGGTGCCGTCCCTACTAGGAAAAATAGAGTATAGGCCGAGGGGGATATCGGACCACTCGCCTCTGACACTGACGATAAATACTCGCGTTAGACATATCCAGAGATTATGGGCACTAAACCCAACATGGTTGGAGATAATAGGAAAAACGGAAGATATATCGGAGACAATAAAAGAATTTGTTGTAATTAACTCAGGGTCGGCGCAGCAGGGGGTGGTCTGGGACTCCCTGAAAGCATTTCTGAGGGGCATTTTGCTACAGCGAATAACATGGGTTAAGAGACAATCAAGAGAAAAGGGGGAGTGGATTAGGAAAGAGGTGTTGGAGTTAGAAAGACAATATGTGGAGGACCCAAGTCCAGGAAAACAGGAGCTCTGGGTAAAAAAGCAACAGGAGCATAAAATGGACATACTTAAAAATGTTGAAAACAAGAGATTATTTCAGAGGCAGAGGTAATTTGGAGAGGGGGAAAGAGTGGGCCGTATGCTGTTACTAGCTGAGACTAACTCACCCTCCTCAACGATATCTACGATTCGGACCTCTAGTGGGGAAATCTCATCGGACCCCTCGATGGTTAATAATACATTCTTTGAATATTATAGTAACGTATATAAATCATACCAACAATTAGAACTGAGCGAGATAGAGAGCCTCTTAGAGGGTGTCAGCCTGCCATATCTCTCTGAAAATGAAAGGACTGGTTTGGGCTCCCCCATAACCCTTGAAGATCTACAGCAAGCAGTAGCAGATATGCCTAACCAGAAAACCCCAGGCCCTGACGGCCTGCCTGTGGAAATGTATAAATATTACAGGGAGGCGCTACTCCCAGAACTTTTGAAGAAATTGAACTGGGCGTTCACTGAGGGCAGTTTGCCCTCTTCGATGGCAGAGACTAATATAGTTTTGATTCAGAAGGAGGGGAAAGATCACCTTGAAGCAGCTTCATACAGACCAACTTCATTGCTATGCTCCGATATAAAAATCCTGGCAAAAGTAATGGCTACTAGGTTAAATAAATGTATCTCAGAGTTGGTGCACCCGGACCAGTCAGGGTTTATCCCAAATAGATCCACCAGTGTTAACATCAGAAGGACATACCTGAAACTCCAGTTCCCGTCAGGGTTTAAGAGTTCCAGGGCGGTCCTCGCTTTGGATATTGCCAAGGCGTTTGACAGCCTGGAGTGGGGGTATCTCTGGTGGGTGCTGGAGAGGTTTGGGTTTGGCCCAAAATTTATTAAATGGGTGAAAACCCTATACTTCCACCCAAGAGCCAGGCTAAAGATCAACAATGAATATACGGAGTGGTTATTTCTTGAGAGAGGGACGAGGCAGGGGTGCCCACTCTTGCCTCTGTTATTCGCTTTGGCAATGGAGCCACTAGCAGAGGTAATAAGAAGTTCGCCCGGAATACAGGGATTTGGAGGGAGGAATAGGCTGGAAAGAGTGGCACTTTACGCTGATGATGTGCTACTCTTTTTGGGGGACATGGGGCCATCCCTTGAAAAAGCAATACAATTAGTGGAGAGATTCGGGAGCTCATTGGGCTTAGTAGTCAACTGGGAAAAGTCAACATTGCTCCCGTTAGACTCAACATGCAGTACTCACAGGGGGGGTATACCGAGGTTGAGGGTAGAGGAGAAGATGCGCTACCTGGGTATAGTCATCTCAAACGATCCTGCCCAATATATCGGGGATAATTTAGTCCCCCTGCTGGAAAAATTTAAAAGGAAAAGTGTTATTTGGCGCCAACTCCGGCTATCCCTGACAGGCAGAATTAACTTGATCAAGATGGTATGGATGCCACAACTATTGTATGCACTCCATAACTCCCCAGTCTGGATTGGGAAGAGCTGGTTTCTAAAAATAAACACCTTATTTAGAGAACTAATATGGAAGAAAGGGCTGGCAAGGATCTGATTACAAACGCTACAGCGTCTGGTCAGGGAGGGGGGGTTAGCAGTACCCCATCCATACAGTTACTTCTTGGCGGCTCAATTACAACACTTAGGAGGATGTGAACCCCAAGGCATGTTGAATACTAACGATGCAGGATATCCCACATGGGTCCCTGGCAGAAGCGCTAGAGGCTGGTTCATTTCAGGATGGCCCCCAACATATAAATTAGTCACTAAAGTCTGGCAGTCTGCTAAGAGAATCATGGGCTATGGGGGACCTACCGAATTTTCACCCATATGGTATAATAAGGGCCTGAAGGAGCTGCTAACATTGGAAAAAAACTCCATATGGGTGCGCCATGGAATATGCAGGCTGGCACAGTTATACGAAGCCAATACTCTGAAATCTTTTACTGAGCTGAGGCGAGAATATGGTATTCCAAACAAAACTTTTTACACCTATCTGCAGATCAGGCACGCACTTGATAGTCAATTTAGTAATAGCCCATTAGAGTGGTGCAATGCACCACTTCTCAATAAAATTATTAGAGCAAACGCCACCAAGGGTTAGATAGCAATAATATATCTCTAATATATATAATATAAATCTCTGAAAGGCTGTTGGCTCTGCAAACGGCTCTGGATGTCAGGGAGAGATGGGCGGAGATTGTGGGGGAGATCACTGACAGCCAGTGGAAAGGAATCTTGAGGGCTGGTCCGTTGGTGTCCGTTTCTCAGTCGCAGCAGGCATCGCACCTCTTTCTGATACAGAGTCTACTACACCCCTAAGAGACTATTTAGGTTTGGCTGCAGACTGGACTACAAATGTCCTAGCTGCCTGGAGACCGGAGATCTAATACACATGGTGTGGAGATGTCCAAAACTGGCGAGATACTGGTCAGGGATAATTAAGACTGTAGAAACTAGGTTTAATATTAAGCTGAAGCAGGAGGCCAGGGTCTGCATCCTTGGCCTGATAGGGGAAACACTGGATGTAACAATAAGAAAATTGCCATAGCGAGGTGCCTTTATCAAGCTAGGAAACTAATAGCACAATCCTTGCTTTCCACCTCGCCTCCATCTATGGAAGATTGGCTTAGGACAGTGGACAAGCTAGTGTGGACAGAAAAGACAGTTTATACCAGGAGGAGTAGCTATGATAAATTTATAAAGATCTGGAGACCCTGGCTGCACTGGCTGGGCATAGCCCCCTGACCTGGACTCGACCCCAAAAAGGGCGCAAGGTATTAGGTTACCCGGCAGCATAGTGGGGAAACATAGGAGTACTAGGGAGAAGAGGCCTAACAGCTGATGCGGCGATAGCATAGTATTTCGGTTACGTACCCTTTTGTTAAAGATTAATAATAGGGGAGGGTGGGGGGGGGGTTGCTTTGGGGGGGGGGGGAGAGTTCTAAAAGCATGGGGTAGGATCCAGTTCCTAATGTCTTTACTATTGCTGAATGTAAAGTATTTTTGTATAATTGGATCTGTTATTGTCTGTAATTTGGTGTGTAAACACACGCTTTCTTTTTTCTTTTGTAAAATGAAAAAATTAATAAAGAGTAAAAAAAAAAAATGTACGCCCTTAGAAAGCCTGAAGGCAGTGCTTGGTTTTCGGGATCCCGTATGCGGCTAGGCTCCCAAAAAGTCTCACGTGGTATCCCCGTACTCAAGAGAAGCAACAGAATTTATTTTGGGGTGTAATTTCACATATTCCCATGGCATGTTTGAGCAATATATCATTTAGTGACAACTTTGTGCATAAAAAAAAAAAAAATTGGTCTTTTTCCCGCAACTTGTCACAATATAAAATATTCCATGGACTCGACATGCCTCTCAGCAAATAGCTTGGGGTGTCTACTTTCCAAAATAGGGTAATTTGGGGGGGTTTTGAACTGTCCTGGCATTTTATGCACAACATTTAGAAGCTTATGTCACACATCACCCACTCTTCTAACCACTTGAAGACAGAGCCCTTTCTGACACTTTTTGTTTACATGAAAAAATTATTTTTTTTTTTGCAAGAAAATTACTTTGAACCCCCAAACATTATATATTTTTTTTAAAGTAAATGCCCTACAGATTAAAATGGTGGGTGTTTCATTTTTTTTTTCACACAGTATTTGCGCAGCGATTTTTCAAACGCATTTTTTGGGGAAAAAACACACCTTTTTAAATTTTAATGCACTAAAACACACTTTATTTCCCAAATGTTTGATGAAATAAATAAGATGATCTTAGGCCGAGTACATGGATACCAAACATGACATGCTTTAAAATTGCGCACAAACGTGCAGTGGCGACAAACTAAATACATTTTTAAAAGCCTTTACAGGTTACCACTTTAGATTTACAGAGGAGGTCTACTGCTAAAATTACTGCCCTCGATCTGACCTTTGCGGTGATACCTCACATGCATGGTGCAATTGCTGTTTACATTTGACGATTTGACGCCAGACCAACGCTTGCTTTTTTTTTTTTTTTATATTTATTTCTTTATTTTTATTTATTTATTTATTTATTTATTTATTTATTTGTTTTTATCTTATTTGTAAACTGTTCCTTTCATTTTTATGTTTTTTAATCATTTTTATTGTTATCTCAGGGAATGTAAATATCCCCTATGATAGCAATAGTTAGTGACAGGTACTCTTTTTTTGAAAAAATTGGGGTCTATTAGACCCTAGATCTCTCCTCTGTCCTCAAAGCATCTGACCACACCAAGATCGGTGTGATAAAATGCTTTCCCAATTTCCCAATGGTGCTGTTTACATCCGGCGAAATCTAAGTCATGAAATGCTCGTAGCTTCCGGTTTCTTAGGCCATAGAGATGTTTGGAGCCATTCTGGTCTCTGATCAGCTCTATGGTCAGCTGGCTGAATCACTGGCTGCAGTTTCAGGTTCCCTGTTGGGACAGGAGAGCCAGAGAAAAACATGGAAGACGGTGGGGGGGGGGGGCATTCCCTCCCACTGCTTGTAAAAGCAGTCTAGAGGCTAATTAGCAGCTAGGATTGCTTTTACATGAAAGCCGACCGCTGGCTGAAAAGAATGATACCAAGATGATACCTAAACCTGCAGGCATCATTCTGGTATAACCACTCAAAGTCCAGCAACATACCAGTACGTTGCTGGTCCTTGTTGGGCATATATTGTAAACTTTTTTTTCATGCAGCCTGTGGGCTGAACGAAAAAAAGATATTGATCATGGGTATGCCCACCATTAGAATCCCTCCCTTCATCCACCCACTTCTAATGATGGGCATACATGCACTGTTTATATATGCCGAAGCATGGGGGCATCCTCCCGCAAAAGGCAGGAGCAAATCGCTCCTCCACCCACTGCTGCCCCCACGCTTCGGCATATATGCTGAAGTATGTAACTGTGGTGGTGAAATCACCTCAGACAGCGCTGGAGTCACGGCTTTATATATCGTGGGAGCAAGCGCTGTTGCTGTCAAGATAAATAAATCCGCTCTGCAGCTGAATGGCGTACCTGAAAACAATAAAATGGTTACCAACAAAACACAGTAAACAGTAAAGCATAAAAAATTGCATATCTGAAAAGCAAACATGGTAAAACATAATAACAATAAAACATTGCAGCATAGAATACAGTAAAAAAGAGCAGAACAATAGAGCGAGAATAGAGAGAGAGAGAGAGAGCACAATAAAACGACAACTATTTTTGTTTTTTTTATTTTATATTTTTTTTTGTGTATTTATTTTTTTTTTAGTAACTTTAACTTTTGTAACAGGTACCAGGTTTGGGTCTTAAAATGCGATGGCATCTTGGGAGACCCTGTGAAAGTGTGTCCTAGTCTGCGCAGTGCTGTACCCTACGCTAATACTCAACTAGTGAATGGTAGCGTTCAAAACATTCACCAATGCATAGACCAGTTTTGTCAGGACAGGAGGGACAATAAGACCGGGTGTCACGCCTAAATCCGCTCTTGCTACAGACAGGACATCTTTTTGGGGGGCTCGTTGGGTAGGGGTACTCGGGAGGGCATAAGGAAAATGCCTCTCATTCAGCCGGCTTACTGCATTTGGTTGGGGATGGTGAGGTGGAGCACCGTCTGGAAACAGAAGGGCTCTGACGATTTAAGGAAGGATCCAGTCTGTCCTGAAGCTCTGTATAGCACATGAGCGTTCAGCAAAGCCAATTGAAATAAATAGACACTTTTTTGTACCAGCGTCTGGCCTCACGGGCAACTAGGTACGGCACCAACTGGTCGTTGAGGTCCACCCCTCCCATATTTTGGTTATATTCGTGGACACAGAGGTGTTTCTCCACAACACCAGTCGCCGTAGTAATTTGGGCCAAATTAATTTGCATGAAGGGAGGTGAGAACGAAAACATTCTTATCCCTCCACTTCATAGCGAGCAAGTTATTACACTTCAAGCAGGCTCTCTCCCTCAGCCTAAGACGGGAATCTACAAGCCGCTGGGGAAAGCCCCGGCGATTAGGTCGCACGGTGCCACATGCTCCAATCTGATGATCAGAAAGGTGACTAAAAAGTGGCACGCTCGTGTAATAATTGTCCACGTACAAGTGGTACCTCTTTCTGAATAAGGGTGACACCAAGTCCCACACTATCTTGCCAGCGCTTCCTATGTTCCTATGTAGTCAGGGCAGTTTGTCGGCTCTACGTGACTATCTTCGCCCTCGTAAGCCATAAAACTACATGTATAGCCTGTGGCCCTGTCACAGAGCTTATACATCTTGACCCCGTATCTGGCACGCTTGCTGGGAAGGTACTTTTTGAATGACAAGCGGCCAGAAAATTTAACCAGGGACTCATCAACGCAGACAACTTGATGGGGAGTAAACAAGTCTGCAAAACGTTGGTTGAAGTGGTTTACGAGGGGCCGAATTTTGTAGAGCTGATCGTATCCAGGGTCTCCACGAGGACGACAGAGTTCATTGTCATTGAAGTGCATGAACCGCAAAATCTGCTCGTATCGTGCCCTGGCCATGGAAGCAGAGAACACGGGCATATGGTAAATTGGGTCAGTGGACCAATATGACCGCAACTTACTCTTTTTATTTATGCCCATGTTGAGGGAAAGGCCCAGAAAGAGCTTAAATTCGGAGACTGTAATTGGTCTCCAATCTCTGGCAAGGGAGGACTGGGGATTAGCGGCGATGTGTTGACCAGCGTATAAATTGCTTTGGTCCACAATAGATCTATAGAGATCTTCGGTGAAAAACAGCGACTAAAAATCCAGTGGCGTAAAATCAACTGTTTCCACCTGAATTCCAGGTTGGCCAGTGAATGGGGGAAGTACGGGTGCTGCAGAAGTGATGGGTTCCCAATTCGGATTGGAGAATGCAGTAGGAAGGGCACTATGGGCACGACGGGCCTGTTTTTGTCTTCTTGGTGGCAGCAGGACACTACTTGTGCTTGCCACCTCGCCAGCTTGAACTGCACTTATGGGACTCGCCACGTCACCAAATGTTACTGCAGTGCTGGATGTACGACCAGGGTGTACTAGGCCGCTGGTGCTTGCCAGTTCACCAGAAGGAATAGCGGCACTAGTACTTCTCTGCTCCATACGAGAGCCCTGCGGTTCTTGCACTTCAAGGACAGAAGAAAAAGATTGGGGTCTGGTACGCCTGACCTTGGCAGGGACCACAACTCCATTGTCAGAGCTATCTGTCATAGAGCGGCTGTCCTCTACAGGATCGTATTCTGAGCCTGAATCTGACAGATGAGTGACTTCCTCTTCACTATCTGTCATGCTCAGAAACGTGTAGGCCTCTTCACTAGTGTACCTTCGATTTGCCATTTTGGGCTCTAAATTTAGGGGTACACTAGTGAGACTTACAGGCAAAAAAGCTCCTGACTGTTAGCGACTGATTCAAAACGCTACCAAAAAACTGTTAGCGCTTCGCAGGGATCAGGCCTGACTCTGCGAACGCTGCAGTTATGTGTGCTTAGTGTTTTGTAAGTGTCAGTGTTCGATCGATACTGCACTTGGGTGGGCTGGGCAGTGCTGGGCCGAGGGGCAAAAAGCAGGTGCTAGCAGGTATCTGGGCTGATCCCGCTAACACTGTGTTTATGGGAACCCTAAACTGCTGGGGATGCTAGTATAGATCTGATCGGATCAGATATCGATCCGCTCAGATACTATAGCACTAAGGGAGGTGTATGCTGCGTGCGTGGGTGTTAGCGGTACTGGCGCTAACCTGACGCTGCCTGGGGCGACGCAGACCTTATCTGACCCTAAAAACTTAACTTATATCACCGCCGGGCAATTAGGGGGTTAAACCTTTATAAGGTAATAAACGGCGGGTGCCCTAAAACTATAACAAACAAACTAACTAACCAGCGTCACCCGTAACACTTATACAGTGATCTCTGGTGAAAGGGTTAACTAGGGGGCAGTCAGGGGGTTAAAACCTTTAGTAGGTAGTATAATGGGGGTCCCTGTCGCTATAAAACACTGACAGCGAACCTATATACTTACCTCCCTAACTAGCGTCACCTGTGTCAATAATACAGCGATCAGAAAAACGATGGCTTAGTGACACTGGCGATGGGGGGTGATCAAGGAGTTAACCTTTAATAGGGGGGGTTAGGGGCGTACCCTGGACCTAAAGGGGGGTACCCTAGACCTAAAGGGGGCTAACCCTAACTGCCCTAACACATATAACTGTCACAAACTGACACCAATGCAAAAAAAAAAAAAAAACTTCTATTGGTGTCAGTGTGACGGGGGGTACAGGGGGTGATGGGGGATGAAAAGTGTGCCTAGTGTGTTCTACTGAACGTGTAGTGTTGGTGCACTTACTTGAATGTCTTCTCTCCTCGGCGCCGGAACGAAAAGACCTCCTCGAGGAGATGTGACATCACTTCCTCTGCCTCTGTTTACATTACAGAGGCAACGGAAGGATTTTCATTTGCCTGGAGCGATCGCGAGGGGGTGGCCACGAATGGATGGCCTCCCCCTCTGTTCTTTGAATGTTACTTTGTTAAAAAAGTGTGTGGGGTATGTTGGTGGGCTTTGTAAAAAATGTGTTGGAGGTGAAGGAAGTTACACCTGAGTTATGTCTATACAGCTTGGTAGGTGGTGGAATTGATGATGTGAGGCAGTTGGGGTAAGATTTTGTCAGCAATTATGAAGGAAGGGGTTTGGGAGGCAAGGTGCGGTTATAGGAAAGGAAGTTTACGTTTTTGGAATTACATAGTTATGTTGAAAAAAGTCCATCTAGTCACCATAAAAAAAAAAAAAAATTAAAAAAAATATATATCATACAATCCTATACCCACAGTTGACCCAGAGGAAGGCGAACCCCCCCCAGAAAAGCAGGATCCAATTTGCTACAGCAGGGGAAAAAAATCCTTCCTGATCCCTGAGAGGCAATCAGATTTTTCCTGGATCAACTTTACCTATAAATGTTAGTACCCAGTTATATTATGTACATTTAGGAAAAGAATCCAGGCCTTTCTTAAAGCAATCTACTGAGCTTGCCAGAACCACCTCTGGAGGGAGTCTATTCTACATTTTCACAGCTCTTGCTGTGAAGAAACCTTTCCATATTTGGAGATGAAATCTCTTTTACTCTAGACTGCCCTTGTCCTCAGTGTTGACCGTAAAGTGAATAACTCAACACCAAATTCGATATATGGACCCCTTATATATTTATACATGGTGATCATATCCCCCCTTAATCTCCTCTTCTCAAGAGTGAATAAATTAATTTCCTCTAATCTTTCTACATAGCTGAGATACCTCCATGCCTCTTATCAGTTTGGTTGCCTTTCTCTGCACTTTCTGCAGTTCCCTCATATCTTTTTGAGAACTGGTGCCCAAAACTGAACTGCATTTTCCAGATGAGGTCTTACTAATGATTTGTACAGGGGCAAATGATTTCTCTCTCTCTGGAGACCATACCTCTCTTAATACAAGAAAGGACTTTGCTCGCTTTGGAAACCACAGCTTGGCATTGCATGCTATTATTGAGCTTATGATCTAACAAAACCCCCAGATCCTTCTCCACCATTGATTTCCCCAGTTGTACTACCTCTAGTATGTATGATGCATGCATATTCTTAGCATAACTTTACATTATATTCATATGCATAACTTTACATTTATCAACATTAAACCTCATCTGCCACATAGTCGCCCAATTAGACAGTGCATTGAGGTTGGCTTGTGAATTGGAGACATCCTGTAAGGGTGTTACTCCACTGCATAGCTTAGTGTCATCTGCAAAGATATTAAAGTAAGGGTCCCAGCACTGAACCTTGGGGTACACCACTGATAACCTTAGACCATTCAGAGTAAGAATCATTAACCAATACTCTCTGAATATTCTGTCTTTTAGCCAGTTTCCTATCCATTTACAAACTGATATTTCCAAGCCTGTAGACTTTACCTTACACATGAGTGTGTGGGAAGGACACAAGGTCTCATAAAAATAAAACCAGTTTGACAACTTCTTTCTTTCATGAATCCATGCTGTCTGTTGTTTAAAATATTTTTTTCCAGCAAGAACTCGTCTATGTGGTCTTTTATTAAACTCTCCAGTATCTTCCCGACTATAGAATTTAAACTAACAGGTCTATGGTTAATTGGTACAGACTTTTGTTCCCTTTTTAAATATAGGCACCACATTGGCCCTATGCCAATCCAGTGTTACTATTCCCGTCATTGAGTCCCTAAAAATTAGATACAATGGCTTTGAAATGATAGAGCTCAATTATTTTAGGATCTGTGGGTGAATGCCATCTGGTCCAGGTGCTTTATCCACCTTTATTCTGTCTAAATATTTCTGGACCATATCCTTTTTGAGTCATTGTGGATCATTTGGGGCTGTGTCATTACCAACCCCATTATGGACATGAGCTCCCCCATGCTCTTTTGTATACACAGAGCTGAAGAAAGTATTTAATAAATTTGCCTTCTCTTTGTCTCCAGTCACCCACTCTTGATTATTTTGTAAAGGCCCTACATGCTCAGACCTGACCTTTTTATTATTAATATATTTGAAGAATTTTTGGGGGTTTGTCCTTCTATCTTTTGCAATCTGTCATTCGTTTTGAGTTTTTGCGTCCTTGATTTTCTTTTTACATATACTGTTATATTCTTTGTAATATTTAAATAACACTAGTGTAACTTCATTTTTATATTTTTTAAAAGCTCTTTTCTTATTGTTCATAGCTTTTTTAACTTTGGCCGTGAGAAACATGTTGTCTGAAGAGGAGTGTAAAGAATGGGTGTTGAGTAATTTGTATTGTGTTTTGTTATATGATAGGAAGATGTTGGGAGTGGAGGAGGCAGATAGCTTTTAAAAATTTGGAATGAGGAGGTGGGGGTGTTTTTTCTTGGGGGGGGGTTAATGTTGCTGTTCTTTTAAACGTTTTGATATAAAATACTTACCTGAATGATGTAAAGAACATTGCTCTTGAGAGTTGATTGAAGGAGTTCAAAGTATGCGATTCATGCTGACGGGAATAAAAAAATAACAGCATAGTTACATAGTAGGTGAGGTTGAAAAAAGACAAGTCCGTCAAGTCCAACCTATGTGTGTGATTATGTGTCAGTATTACATTATATATCCCTGTATGTAAAGCAGAAGCCTAAAGATAGGGGGGGGGGGCTAGCTCTCCCGAACCCTTGGCTATACTACCTGGCATCCCAGCCCCAACATATAGTGGTAGGTTTGGTGGGGACATCAGCTCCTAGAGAAGAATCCCGTAACTCCATGGGTCACTACTCTTGCTGAAGAGCTAGAAACGCAGCTTTTCTCCAAACCTAATAAACAATACCCAACATATAGGCTTTTATAAAAAGTGTGGGAGAAAGCAAAACTACAAAGGATTTTGTGATATACCATCTACAGTCCAATTTGGAATAATCACAACTGAACTGGTCAAGCTACAGCACGGTCCTAGGTTGCGTGCTGTGGGCGTGACGCATCTCAAACATATTTTTGAAAATGTGTTCTATTATCTTTTTCTCAATTGCAGTCTAGATTTGGCATCCCCTCGAACATGCTTTTTTACTATGTACAAAAGTTTCCTAGCTCAGCCTGTGACAAGTGGGAGGAGAATGTAGGTGACATAACAGGCGATCAAAGGGAGGATGCTCTAGAAAGGATCCATCTATGATCGTTAAATGTCTCTCGGCTATATATTTTACTAAGAGCTCATCTTACCCCACTTAAGCTTCATTTTATGGGCCTTTGCCCAGACCCCGTATATTCTAGGTGTGGCAGGGATTCAGGAGACTTAATACACTCGCTCTGGACGTGCCCAAAGCTTCACCGCTACAGGAGTACAGTTGTTGCAACGGTAAACACTGCATTACAGGTCTTCATCCCAGTGGAGCCAAGTACTGTATTTTAGGTATGCTTGACACTGTCGCTCAGGATAAATTTGTAAGGGATGCAGCAGCAAGGGCCCTGTTTCAGGCCCGTAGCCTCGTACTTTTTCATTGGATCTCACCAGCTTCCCCTTCACCACAGATGTGTCTTGAACAAATAGGTACAACACTACAATTTGAAAAGCTGATATTTAATCAGAGAGACAGCTCCTCCAAATTCAAGACGGTATGGGGTGGTTGGTTAGTGACCCCTGGTTAGCTCCAGCATACTTAATAAAAGATAGATTGCTGTTTTGAGACATACTTCCAGTTTGTGACTGCCCCCTTGGACATTGTCTAGAAGGATGGGGGTATACTTCCCACGCCACGTTTCTTCTTCCCTTACAAATATGGTCCTGATAACCTAGGTTACATGAGGCACTAGATGTGTTCTCTGACGGGTGGCGTGGCGACTCTGTAGTGTTTGTAAGTAAGCTTGTGTGACATCTCAATATACCGTTACCTGATTACAAAAAAAAGAAAAAGAAAAGGCTTAGGCTGGCCATACACTATACAATTTTCTTATTCAATTTCTTTTAGAATTACCTTCAACCATGTAGTGCAAGGGCCTGCCTGATAGCATACAAATTGAAAGGGTTTAGGTTTGACCTCATATTATATGGTTTTGGTAAATCTAAAGGAAAGTTGAACAAGAAAATTGTATAGTGTATGGCCAGCCTTAGAAAGGATTCAGTTGCCCAAGGCAGGTGTGGATTGCAGGCATGCAAAGTGGCTTACTATTGCAGGGAAGAGTGGAGTCAGTTACCTGAAATAGCAGAGCAGACATAATATGAGGATGATGACGAGGGCTCCAGTACATTTTTTTTTTTCTACTTCCTGGTATTTTATTCCCATTATAACATTTTTTTTATTGTATTTTATGGGAGTTTTTGTATTACTCATTTCAGAAGTTTGGAGGCCACAGGAAAGCACAGAAAATTAAACCTATACAGAGACTCTCTTGGTCAGATTAAAGAGTAACTCCACTTTTGTTGAGAAAAAACATTTCCCTTGTACGTTACAAGGATTTTGACAAACTTTATTGCAGATTCCTACCTTTTGTTATTCTAAGGAAATCCCTGTGTGTTTGTGCCCATGTGCAGAAGTGAGTCTAATGGGAGTGGTTTCCTAATTATCAACCAGCTGCTGCACCTGCAAAGCTCTAATGAGGGAAATTGCTGGGTCTGCATCCCTTTTAGATGTGATTTCCTATTGGGAGTAGCTCACCAAAAATAAAAAAAGTTGTTGCAGGGGATGCCTGAAATCTGATTTGTATCTTAGTGCAGACTTCTGGGAAAATTAGTGCGCCAATCACACAAGCAGGAAAAAACATATCTGGAGGGCGTTCTGTACAGGACACCTCCAGGTAGCCATATTGTATTGCATTTCAGAGCCGCAGATTGAAAAGGAAAGGTCATTTTTAATATTTAATTACAATATGACTTGTGTCACTGTTGTATATGCTATATCAGTGTTTCTCAACTCCAGTCCTCAAGGTGCCCCAACAGGTCATGTTTTCTTAATTTGCTTTTTTTTTTTCATGAAAGTGGAGTTACCCTTTAAACTCAAATGCTTACTGCCAGGAGGTAGATTTTAGCAAATCCAGCAATCAACAGCGCTCCTCCTCAATTCTCCACAGCTTTTTTTAACCTCTTCACCACATTCCTCTTTCTGGAATCCAAACCTTGGTTTTGCTTCTGTCAGTTTTTCCATGTATGGTCTTGGTATTCCTCAGCAACCACAACTAGCAGAGCAGAGATCTTTGCCAACCAAGATAGAAAAAAACTTCATGAAAACATATACAAACTTACAATAAGTACAGTTTGACTAAAGTTCCAACATGGATAACTATCTTTCACGACACCTAGTAAATAAAGACAGATTACTCCCTCTGCTCAATGTGTTTTGAACTGGATCTGTTTGTTTGTCAGGAGGAAGTGTCTATGATAGAAGCATCCCCTGTATAGACTTTAATAGTTAGCCCTTCACATTACCCTTGTTTCAAGCAATATACAGTGTAAAAAAATTGTAAACATGCTAAAAACAGCATAATAATTTTCCTATAAAGCGATTATATAAAGCAGTTACGAGTAAAATCAACATTTCATCTCTTAGGAACTATAGTATAAAGCTTACAGTATCTCACAAATGTGAGTACACCCCTCACATTTTTGTAAATATTTTATATCTTTTCATGTGACAACACTGAAGAAAATACACTTTGCTACAATGTAAAGTAGTCCCCTCAAAATAACTCAACACCGAGCCATTAATGTCTAAACCGCTGGCAACAAAAGTGAGTACACCTCTAAGTGAAAATGTCCAAATTGGGCTCAGAGTGTCAATATTTTGTGTGGTCACCATTATTTTCCAGCACTGCTTTAACCCTCTTGGGCATGGAGTGCACCAGAGCTTCACAGGTTGCCACTGGAGTCCTCTTCCACTCCTCCATGACAATATCACGGAGCTAGTGGATGTTAGAGACCTTGCCACCTTCCGTTTGAGGATGCCCCACACATGCTCAATAGGGTTTAGGTCTGGTGATATGCTTGGCCAGTCCATCACCCTTACCCTCAGCTTCTTTAGCAAGGCAGTGGTAGTCTTGGAGATGTGTTTGGGGTCGTTATGTTGGAATACTGCCCTGCTGCCCAGTCTCTGAATGGAGGAGATCATGCTCTGCTTCAGTATGTCACAGTACATGTTGACATTAATGGTTCTCTCAATGAACTGTAGCTCCCAGTGCTGGCAGCACTCATGCAGCCCCAGACCATGACACTCCCACCACCATGCTTGACTGTAGGCAAGACACACTTGTCTTTGTACTCCTCACCTGGTTGCCGCCACACATGCTTGACACCATTTGAACCGAAAAAGTTTATCTTGGTCTCATCAGACCACAGGACATGGTTCCAATAATACATGTCCTTAGTCTGCTTGTCTTTGCGGGCTTTCTTGTGCATCATCTTTAGAAGAGGCTTCCTTCTGAGACCACAGCCATGCAGACCAATTTGATGCAGTGTGCGGCGTATGGTCTGAGCACTGACAGGCTGACCCCACCCCCCCTTCCTTCAACCTCTGCTGCCATGCTGACAGCACTCATACGTCTAATTCCAAAAGACAATCTCTGGATATGACGCTGAGCAGGTGCACTCAACTTCTTTGGTCGACCATGGCGAGGCCTGTTCTGAGTGGAAACTGTCCTGTTAAGGGTCAGGGTCTTGGCAATCTTCTTATAGCCTAGGCCATCTTTATGTAGAGCAACAATTCTTTTTTTTCTTCAGATCCTCAAGTCCGTTTGCCATGAGGTGCCATGTTTAACTTCCAGTGACCAGTATGAGAGAGTGGGAGCAATAACACCAAATTTAACACATCTGCTCCCCATTCACACCTGAGACTTTGTAACACTAATGAGTCACATGACACCGGGGAAGAAAAATGGATAATTGAGCACAATTTGGACATTAGGGGTGTACTCACTTTTTTGCCAGCGGTTTAGACATTAATGGCTGTGTGTTGTTATTTTGAGGGGACAGCAAATTTACACTGTTATACGAGCTGTACACTCACTACTTTACATTGTAGCAAAGTGTCATTTCTTCAGTGTTGTCACATGAAAAGATATAATAAAATAGTTACAAAAATGTGAGTGGTGTACTCACTTTTGTGAGATACTGTATATATCCATTCTGCTTCCTTTTAGCCCAATACTTTAGGAGGTGTGATGTTTGGTGTATTTAGCTTAGTGGTAGAGTCCATACCAGTCTGAAATGTGGTTTAGGGCTTTCCGGCCCATATTTAACCACTTGCCTAATGGGCACTTTGATCCCTTCCTGCCCAGGCCAATTTTCAGCTTTCAGCACTGTCACAATTTGAATGACAATTACGCTTTCTTACTCTTCTGAGACCTCCATATTCACTCAGTATCCTGGACTCGCCTAGTTGTCTCGATTCTCTGTCCTCTAGACTCGCTCAGCCATCTTGGACTATCCCTGCCCTATGGAAAAGGAATCTCTCTTCTCCAGCATGGAGTACTGTCTTGTAAATGGAGCACACCTATTTCTTAACTGCAGCCCAGAGGTATGCCCAAGCCTGTTATTATTTTGGGTGTGCACACCTGCACAGTCCACTTGCTTGTCTTCTGCAAAAAGAAAACTCAATTGTCATGCTAAAAGGAGTGATATGAAAAAAATACCAATGTGTATATACAGTGATCAGTCTGTGAAGACATCCAAAGTAACCGTGATCAGTCCATAAAAAATCCAAAAATAAAAAATGTTCTTGAATATTCGTTTCTCAGTGATAATGAACGATTAAACATCAGAAGTGCACCTTCCACCATGATAAAAGGAAAAGCTGTGCCCTTACCAGATGACTAGACTCCATGGTATAGGAGCCTAGTAAAGCGCGGGCTCATACAGCGCATAGATTCTGTCCTCTGGATGTAGTCAAGTTAATGAAGATACCAATTCAAATGGCTGCTCTATCTGTCTCTCGCTTCATGCCAGAAGCCACGCTATTTAACAGGTCCACAGCGGAAAGAGCATAGCTAGTGCTCCAATCATTCGGCCACTATTGGTCAAAAAGCTAGCTCAGGAAATTTAATGACAGGGGAAGCTGCCACGCATATTAACAGAGTGACCGAACCCATACTGCTGAGGGACGTTGCAGTAAATGCATACCAAGCCTTGGTTTGACTCAGAGACAACCAAGCCTCATTATTAATCCGACGGAGCAGCAGAATAAATATCCAGCAGATCTCAATCTCATAGGCAGAAAGCAACCAAGCCTCATTCTCAATCCCACGAAGCAGCGGGATTGAATACACAGCAGATCGTGATCTGGGAGGCAGGAATTAACCAAGCCTCATTCGCATAAAGAAATCCAACAGAGTCACCCCTGAATGAGCATTTCACAATATCCACATGAGATCACCCACTGGGATGGTAAAAATATTAAAATGTATATTTAATTCATGGAAAAAGTATAAGAAGGAAAATACAACATGATCGCTGAGAATATGTGTATTAAAATAGTATACGTATCATATAGTACTGACAAATAATCCCAATCATAGGTTGGACTTGATGGACTTGTCTTTTTTCAACCTCACCTACTATGCATCTATGTAAAAAAATAAATGATGGTAAAAAATGAATGAAAATATTGAATCTCTAAAGATAAGAAAAATGAATAAGGAAAAGAGAAGCTATCCGCTTTCCGTAATGAAAATAAAAATGATAAATAAAATAGGACATGAGGAATTATTAATAAATACCCCAATCAACATTAATACCAAAAGGAGCATAAGATTTTAATTCGTAGATCCACCTCGCCTCCATTTGTGAGACGCCTCTTTTGGTGGACTCTCCTCTCCAAGGAGGCATATATTTATCAATTGCCACAAAAGAGGTACCAATGGGATCTCCATGGCACTGTGCAAAATGCTTAGAAACCGTATGTTCTTTTTGGTCCATTCTAATTTTTTTTAATGTTTATATGTTTGTTAACCTGTGTGGAAAAAGTCCCACATACTGCCTACCACATGAACAAGTGTTAAGGTAGATAATGTAAGAATATTGTCTATTGTCAATGCCATAATAGAGATCCCATTGGTACCTCTTTTCTGGAAATTGATAAATATTTGCCTCCTTGGAGAGGAGAGTCCACCAAAAGAGGTGTCTCACAAATGGAGGTGAGGTGGATCTATGAATTAAAATCTTATGCTTCTTTTTGTGGTACAGGCAGTGGTGTATTTAAGTTTTGTGCTGCCCTAGGCCTGACTAAACCCATGCACCCCTAATTTAAATATGACCCACCCCTTCTTGTCAAGGCCACACCCCTTTGAGTTTAAGTCCCGCCCTGTCATCCGTAAACCACATACCTTCCCTTTTAGGCTCCATCTTTTCATCTTAGAGCTCCACCTCTTCCTCTCTCTACATTAAAAGTGGGTACCAAGTGTAACCTCATCACTGCCCTTCAATGCAGCCTCATAAGTACCCATCAATGCAGCCTCACCGGTGCCCATCAATGCAGCCTCACCGGTGCCCATCAATGCAGCCTCACCGGTGCCCATCAATGCAGCCTCATCGGTGCCCATCAATGCAGCCTCACCGGTGCCCATCAATGCAGCCTCACCGGTGCCCATCAGCGCAGCCTCACCGGTGCCCATCAGCGCAGCCTCACCGGTGCCCATCAGCGCAGCCTCACCGGTGCCCATCAATGCAGCCTCACTGGTGCCCATCAATGCAGCCTCACCAGTGCACATCAGGGCAGTCTCGCCAGTACACATCAGGGCAGTCTCGCCAGTACACATCAGGGCAGTCTCGCCAGTACACATCAGCACAGCCTCACCAGTGCCCATCAGCGCAGCTTCAACAGTACCCATCAATGCAGCCTCATCAGTGCCCGTCAATGCAGCCTCATCAATGCAGGTTATCAGTGGCCATCAGTGCAGCCTCATCAGTGCCCATCACTGTAGCAAATCAGTGCAGCTTAAGAGTGCTGCCTAATCAGTGGCAATCAGTGCAGCCTTAACCTCTTTAGAGCCCCTTAACACTAAAAGCGCCCGGGCCTCATCGGTAAAGTAGCGCTATTTTTAACGCCGCTTTACCATCGTTTTAGCGGCGCTATTCAGCCGATAGCGGGGCAGTTTTAACCCTTGCTAGCGGCTGAAAAGGGGTTAAATCCGCCGGCAAAGTGGCGCTGCGGGTCGTTTTAACCCTTTTTTCGGCCGCTAGCCGCCCCCCTGCAAAGTGCCGCCCTAGGCCTGGGCCTTGTTGGCCTAGGCCTAAATACAGCACTGGGTACAGGTAATAAAGTGTTTGAGTATGTTTTACCAATAACAGTAGAAGAAAAAGTACATGTTTTTGTTTTTCTATTAATGTTAATAATGCACACTGCACATTTTTTGTAAGGGTAAAATCCCACTAACTTTTGAAAAAAAGTTGTGCATTCCAGTGGATCCAAAATAGTAGGCGCCACACTCAATTGTAAGGAGGGCAATCTCTTAAAAATAACTCTTGGTTTATCAGGGCGTAGGGAGCCTAAATTGTTGTCATTCTTAAGTACGGCCAATACTTTTTAAAAATCTTTTTAACCACTTCCCGACCGACTCACGTACATATACCTTGGCAGCCCTGCAATTATGTCTCCTCCTCTAGTCACTCCCATTCCCATACAGTTAGAACACACACTGAGGAAACACATTTAACCCCATGATCGCCCCCTAGTGGTAACCCCTTCCCTGTCAGTGATATTTATAGAGTAATCCGTGTCTATTTTTAGCTCTGATCGCTGTATAAATGTCAATGATCCCAAAAAAGTGTCCGATCTGCCCGCCACAATGTCACAGTCCCGATAAAAATCGCTGATCACCATTACTAGTAAAAAAAATAAAATAATAAAAATGCCATAAATCTATCCCCCATTTTGTAGACGCTATAACTTTTGCGCAAACCAATCAATATACGCTTATTGCGATTTATTTATTTTTATTTATTTTTTTTTTTTTACCAAAAATATGTAGAAAATGATATATCGGCCTAAACTGATGAAGAAATTTGTTTAAAAAAAATGGGGGGCTATTTATTATTTTTTTTTTAATCCAACAAAATTTTATTGAATTTGCAGGGAAAACATTACATACATTGTAAACAGGATTACACAGTACCTCTTATACAACACATAGTACAATAGCCAAGTAGCAATCTCAATATAACAGCCAAAAGCTAGTTCCAGGCACAGTTAACCTCTATCCATGTCTCACCCAGCATTGATTCCTAACAACCTGTCATATACCAGTTCCATAGGTGCTAATCCCGGTACATCTAACCACGGACCCCATATTTTTTCGAATTTTGGCATGCTACCTCTATGTTGGTAAATCAACTTTTCCATTTTTATGGTTGTGTTAATACTTTCGGTCCACTCCTTCACAGTCGGGGACCTATCGGACTTCCAGTGAATCATAATCCGCCTTCTGGCCTGAAAAAGTACTCTATGCACAGCTTCTCTGTTGTGTCCTTCCCATTCGTATTCCTCCAAAGCACCCAAAAGACACGCTCTAGGGTCCTGTGGAAGACTCACATTAAAGATTGAGTTGATATTTTGTACCACTCCTGCCCAGTACATGTGTAACTTGGGACATCTCCACAGCATATGTATCAGGTCACCATGTTCGCGTTTACATCTAGTACATGTTGGTTCTGTCAATCTGTTCATTAAATGTAATCTGTGCGGAGTATAATATGTTCTCAATAGTATATATAGTTGGGTGAGTTTTTGTGACACATTAAGTGAACATTGGTTCACTGCCTGAAAGATCTCCTCCCACTGATCCCCGTCTAGCTGTCCCACCTCTGTCTCCCACCTCTCTCTCACCCTCAAGGGATGATGTCTCATCACGGATTGCAACAGGATGGCATAGCATTGAGAGATAAATCCCTTAGATGAGCCAGCATCCCCCAAAAGGTTGAAAACCGGGGTTGGCGATAAGTGCCACTCTGAGGAGCGGCCCTGTATCTGTATTGCGTGTCTAAGTTGCATATAGTAGAATAGCATTGATGCTGGCAAATTATACGCTTCTTTTAAATCAGAAAATGTGCGCAACACACCCTCCTTAAATATATGCTTTATATGAGTGATTCCAAACCGCTTCCAACGAGCCCCGCATTGTAATTTAGCTAGTTCCCTATATGTGTCATTGTGCCAGATGGGACTATATTCCGTATATCCATCTACGTTCTGGAGATATTTGGTCTTGTTCCACACCTTTTGAATAAGACTGAACGTTGGGAATTTTTTATGTGGTTTAGTGAAGGCTAATGCTTCTAAAGCCATGTGAATCGGACCCTTCCCCACTGTGTGAATCATTAGCCTGTGAGACGAGTTTTGTGACGGGACAAATGTACCAATCAAATGCTGCAGTTGAGAGGCCAGGTAGTACAGCCATGGGTTGGGCAATGCCAATCCACCACAGTCCTTGGGTCTCTGCAGATGTTCTAACCTGATCCGGGCGGGACCATTTTTCCAAATAAGGGTTCGGAAAATGGCATTTACTATATGAAATATTTTTAATGGGATAACCATAGGGGTATTATGTAGAAAATAAAGTAACTGTGGCATGAGAATCATCTTCACTAAGTTTACTCTACCTGCTACTGACATTAAGAGAGAGTTCTAGGTCTTAATTTTGTCTCTGAAGCGCTGTAAGAGTGGAAATATATTTAAATGTATAAAGTCCCGGGGCTGGGACGTGATTTGGATCCCCAGGTATTTGAAAGTAGTGGCAATCGGAATGGGGCAAGCGGCGCACACCTCCTGTGATTCGTCTCCATCTAATAAAAGAAGGGCAGACTTTGACCAATTTATATGCAGGCCAGAGAACTTCCCAAATTCAGATATGGTCGACATGGCCTCCTGAAGGGAGGGGCCAGTGTCCCCGAGTAGAAGCATGGTGTCATCTGCATACAACATGATTTTTTCCTGCATGTCACCATAGCAGAAACCTGTGATGCCCCGATTTGCCCTGATCCCGATCGCCAATGGCTCAATAGCCAGTGCGAAGAGGAGAGGAGACAGGGGACATCCCTGCCTCGTACCCCTCCTCAACACAAAGCTTGGGGAAAGATAGCCAGAAACCCTCACCGCGGCCTCCGGTTGACTATAAAGGAGCCTGACCCAAGAAACAAACCGGGGGCCAAATCCGAAACTCTGCAGGACCGACCACAGATAGTTCCAGTCTATGCTGTCAAATGCCTTTGTGGCATCCAGTGACAGCAGGGCCCTGGAACCCATATTATCTGCCTTGGATTGCATATTAAGGAATAGCCTTCTTAAATTAACTGCCGTCGATTTATTGGGCATGAAGCCAGCTTGGTCTCCATGTACAATTGAGGTGATAACCCCATTTAATCTAATGGCCAGGGCTTTCGCTAGTATTTTCACGTCACTCTGTAGCAGGGAAATCGGGCGATACGCCCCTGGATCTACTGGATCCTTACCAGGTTTGAGTAACAAAATAATATTGGCCTTTGACATTGAGACTGGTAGGTGGCCTTCCACCCGGGCTCTATTAAAGACTTTAAGTAACTGGGGTAGTAACTCAGTGGGATACTGTTTATATATTTCTATGGGAATTCCGTCTTCCCCGGGCGCTTTACAGTTAGGGAAGGATCCAACCGCCTCCTGTAGTTCTTCCACTGTAAGAGGAGTCTCCAGGAGCCCTCTCTGATCTGTGTTCAGTCTAGGGAAATCTATCTGTTCTAAATATTGTTCTAACTCGTCAGATGTGTATGATGTACCCGGCTTATACAGATCTTCATAAAACTCATTTAGTACCTGTAGCACCTTTTCAGGCGTGTTAACAATGTTACCCTTTTTAGTCCTAATAGCACCTATAGTTGGGGACTTCTGGTATGCATTTGCTATTCTCGCCAGTATGCGGCCTGTTTTCTCGCCCTCCTCAAAAAACGCCTGCTTAGCAAAGAATCTCTTCTTGTCGGCCGATGAGGACAGCAGTTGGCGGTATGCAGAAAGAGCTGCCTGCCATGCCTCCTTGGTCGACTCGGAAGGATCTGTGACATACAATTGTTCCATCTCTTGTACTCTAGTTTCAAGTTCGTTTTTAAGTGCTGAAGAGTCTTGTTTAACCTTATTAATTTCAGCAATTTACACACCCCTCAAATATGCCTTAAAGGCATCCCATTGCCCAATCATCGATTCATTTGGATCCTGGGTGCGGAAAAACTCACACATGCTCCCAACTATCCCCTCGTGTGAGCGGAACAGTTTCAACCAAAAAGCATTAAATTTCCAAGGGGCTTTAGGTAGTGTGACTAATGGGGCAATTATAAGCCGTATAACCACTGGTGAGTGGTCTGATACACTGCGGGGCCTATGTACCATATCTGAGACAAACGGGAGCATGTTTAAGCTGCACACCCCCAGGTCAATTCTAGATAAACAACCATGGGTTTTGGAAAAGCATGTGAATTGTCTAACTCCAGGGTTCCTATGTCTCCAGACATCCACCCAGCCCACCTCTTGCAACAACCGCGCCAGGGGGGTATCCCTGGAGAGGGCAGAGGCTCCGGGTCCTGGGTGTCTATCTTCAACTGGATTTAAGCAGCAGTTAAAGTCCCCCATTACCAACAGCGGTGCGTCAGGCCTGCCATCCATAAATGTCAGCAGAGACCTAAGCACCGCCGCCGTGAAGGGGGGAGGAATATATACCACCGCCAGCACACACGTCAATGTACCCAACCTGCAATGGAGAAAAACATATCGACCTTCACTATCAATTTCATTTGCGATTTCTTCAAAGTCCAGGTTGCCATGGATCAACACGCTCACCCCCCTAGAATATGAGGTGTGCGTGGAGTGATAGGCCTTTCCTACCCAGGAGTATCCCAGGAAGCTCACAGTGTCCGCAGTCAAGTGGGTCTCCTGGTAGCAGAGAATTCCGGGGATGTACCTCTTCAAACACATGCGAATCATGGTACGCTTCAATGGGGAGTGTAGTCCCCTAACGTTCCAGGATACTACTGGGATGTCCGCCATGTCTGCTTGTATGTGAGTAGTATTGACCGGTACTTTGTGTGCACCTGTGCAAGATAATGGATCCCTTTCTGTAGTGAGGTTCTGCTAGGTTTTCCGTATGTTTGATGAATTCGTGTCTTGTTGAGGTATTCTTTGTGTTGCTTGTAACTCTTATTGTTAGGATCTTCCCCGCTTCAATGGGGGGTGGTGTAAAGGAAAACTTTTCTGTGCTATAAACTGCACATTCTGCCAACATGGCAACTTTAGCAACGTATGCGACATTCCATCGCTCTCTTTTTCTGCAAATGATCATTTGTAAATTCAACTTTTAGTCCAATTCGCTCTTATTGCATTGCTTAGGAATATTCAGTCCCCCAGCCAAGGAACATCTGTCAACACTGGAAATAAAGGTTAGGGTATGTTCTGGTTGCCCATCTAGAAACAGGGAACAAAATAACATTTTCTAGTATCCTAGTCCTCTGCAAGTAGCCGGTTCAACCCTTTCAGTCTTCTTCTTGTGGAGCCTGCCGTTTCAATGCCTGCTCATTTCTGTCTAACCAGACTGAAGCGTCCTTAGCGGATTCAAAGAATTGTGCTTGGCCTCTCACCACAATCCGAAGTTTCGCCGGATACAGCATAGCATATGGGAGTTGCAGAAGTCGCAGTCTGCGTTTCACGTCAGTGAATTTAGCTCTGCGCCTCTGGACTTCTGCCGAGAAGTCCGGATAGAAGGATACCCGGACACCATTATGGAGAACATTTGCCTTCTCTCGAGCATGTCTCAGCACCGCTTCTCTATCCTTGTAATGTAGGATTCTTGCAAGAATGGATCTTGGAGGGCCCCCTGGTGGGGGAGGGCGCGAGGGCACTCTGTGAGCACGTTCCACCGCAAACATTGGGGAAAATGCATTTTTCCCAAAAAGTTCCATTAGCCAGTTTTCAACATAAGTAGTGGGGTCCCTGCCCTCCACCTTCTCAGGCAACCCCACTATGCGAACATTGTTTCGCCTTAAGCGATTTTCCAAATCCTCTGCATGATCGCATGCATCCCTGGCTAGTTGCAGTGCTGTTCTGGTATCTTGTGTTATAGGTGGTAATTGGTCTTCCATGTCACTGACTCTGCTTTCCACAGCCGTGGTGCGCTCCCGTATCTTTTGCATGTCTTGCCTAAGTAATGACACATCTTCTCTCAGACCCCCAAATTGCTCCTTCAAGGTGTTAACTGAAGCTGTGCAGTTGTTCACAGCTCTGAGTATGTCAGCTAAAGTAGGCTGTACAGCGTCCGGGTCCGCTGGGCTTTGTGGTTCCCCAGATGCATGGGCTGACTGCTCCCCCTCCTCCTCTCCCCAGAGCGCCTGTGTGATGTCTGCCTGCATAGCATGTGTCCCAGCCTGGCTGGATGACTGCTCCGTTCCCAATGTCCCAGCCATTTTCTGTGCATAATAGATCATGTCTTTAGGTGTGTCTTTACCAGTGAGTTTTGGTGCCTTACTTGCTTTAGGCCAAGAGTCTTTCAGCTTGTCCTGTCCGCGCGGTGTGTGCTTCACTGAGGACGCCGCGGCGCCATCTTGGATCTCCAGGCCCGTCATCTCAGTTTGTCCTTTTCGGAACTTTCCTCTGGTGCAGAGAGCCGGCGGATGATCCCCTGGGGTCTCAGGATCGTGCCCGTGCTGCATAGGGCAAAATAAGGTCGGTATGTGGGCTGGGGGAGGATCGGTTACCGGATCACTGCTGGGAGCTGTGGGAGATGCGTCCTCTCACATGCCTGCCTTGGCCACGCCCCCTGGGGGGGGCTATTTATTATAGCAAAAACTAAAAAATATTTTTTTTCAAAATTGTCGCTCTTTTTTTGTTTATAGCGCAAAAAATAACCACAGAGATGATGAAATACCACCAAAAGAAAGCTCTATTTGTAGTGAAAAAAATACGTCCATTTTGTTTGGGTACCACGTCGCACAACCGCGCAATTGTCAGTTAAAGCGACGCAGTGCCGTATCACAAAAAAATGGCCTGATCAGGAAGGGGGCAAATCCTTCTGGGGCTGAAGTGGTTAGTTTTATAGTGTTGTCCTGAAAAATGTTGTAAAGAATGACCATTTAAATTTCTGAGATGTATTAGGTTTGACTTTTTCGATAAGTAAAGAATTTCTGTCAAGGCTTCTGACCTGATTGATCTCTTCATTCAGAACATTAATATTCTAACCCTTTTCCACAAATCTAGCTTTTAGAAGAGAAGCCTGAGTGTCAGTAATTAGTGATAGTACAATTTCGTCTGAGTCTGACAAATTGGCTACGAGGCACAGACTTAAGCCATGTGTCATGATGACAACTGTCAATGGGTATCTAAGAATTAAGATCCGTAGTCTTGAAGAATGTACTGGTAATGAGTTTATCATCTACTGCTCGGATCTCGAGATCTAAAAAAGGGATTCTTTCAGAATTGGCCTCATAAGTAAGGGCTATACCACGGTCATTGGAATTCAAAGGATTCATAAATTGATCCAACAAGTCGCGGTCTCCCCTCCATAGGAGGAGTATGTCATCTATGTACCTGGCCCACAAGACCAGTTCTGGTCGGGCACAGGCATAGATGACATGCTCCTCCCATTTGGCCATAAATTGGCCATACTGGGGGCAAATTTTGCCCCCATATCCACGCCTTTCTCTTGAATATAAAATTGGTTGTTGAACCAAAAATAATTATGGGTGGTGGGAAAAATAAGTAGGTCCAAAATAAAATCCTTTTGAATATTCAACATTTCTCTCTAGATAAAAAGTGGTTAACCGCCCCAAAGCCCAGATGATAAGATATACAGGTGTAGAGTGATGCAACATCTGCAGTAACTAGTTAATCCTCCCCATCCCATGTTATATGATTCAACAGTCGGATAGTATCTTTGGTGTCCTTTAAATACAACGGCATCTTTTTGACAATCGGTTGTAAGTGGAAGTCAATGTATTTACCTCTTCTGGCTGTAACCAAGTCAATCCCAATAATGACTGGACGACCCGGAGGACAGTTAATGTCTTTGTGTATTTTAGTTAAATAATACATACTGGGAATAAGAGGAGCGGCAGGTATTAAAAAGGTTTTCTCCTTTTTATCCAAAATGTGGGCATTAAAGGGGTTGTAAACCACTGTCAGCACATATACGTTGGCAGAATGGCACGGCTGGGCAAAGTAACGTACCTGTACGTTACTTTGAATTTCCCGCCGTGCAAGCACGCGCGCCTGCCGCGAGCTCCGTGCCCGCGGACCCACGGACTCGATCGCCGCTGGGATACCTGCGATCGTGTCACGGAGCTAAAGAACGGGGAGATGCCGATGTAAACGGCATCTCCCCGTTCTGCCTAGTGACAGCACACCGATCGTCTCCTCCCTGTCATCGGGAGCAGCGATCAGTGTCATGTCACTGCTAGCCCATCCCCCCCACAGTTACAATCACTGCCCAGGACACCCACCCCCTAGTGGTTAACCCCTTCACTGCCAGTGACATTTTTACAGTAATCAATGCAATTTTATAGCATTGATCGCTGTATTAATGCCAATGGTCCCAAAAATGTCTGATGTGTCCGCAACAATGTCGCAGTCATGATAAAAATCGCTGATCGCCGCCATTACTAGTAAAAAAAAAAAAATATTAATAAAAATGCCATAAAACTATCCCCTATTTTGCAGACGCTATAACTTTTGCACAAACCAATCAACGCTTATTGCAATTTTTTTTTTTTTACCAAATATGTTGAATACGTATCGGACTAAACTGAGGAAAAAAAATGTTTTTTTTATATTTTTTTGGAGGATATTTATTATAGCAAAAAGTAAAAAATAATGCGTTTTTTTTCAAAATTGACGCTATTTCTTTGTTTATAGCGCAAAAAATAAAAACCACAGAGGTTATCAAATACCTCCAAAAGAAAGCTCTATTTGTGGGGAAAAAAGGACGTCGATATTGTTTGGGAGCCACGTCGCTCGACCGCGCAATTGTCAGTTAAAGCGACGCAGTGCTGAATCGCAAAAAGTGCTCTGGTCAGGAAGGGGGTAAATTCTTCCGGGGCTGAAGTGGTTAATGCATCCTATGCATTAACCACTTCAGCCCTGGAAGGATTTACCCCCCTCCTGACCAGAGCACTTTTTACAATTTGGCACTGCGTCGCTTTAACTGCTAATTGCGCGGTCATGCAATGCTGTACCCAAACAAAATTTGCGTCCTTTTCTTCCCACAAATAGAGCTATCTTTTGATGGTATTTGATCACCTCTGCCGTTTTTATTTTTTGCGCTATAAACGGAAAAAGACCAAAAATTTTGAAAAAAAAATGATATTTTCTACTTTTTGTTATAAAAAAAAAAAATCCAATAAACTCAATTTTAGTGTGGGACTTTTTGGGAGCCTAGCCGCGTACGGGGCCCCGAAAACCAATCACCGCCTTCAGGATTTCTAAGAGCGTAAATTTTTGATTTCACTCCTCACTACCTATCACAATTTTGAAGGCCATAAAATGCCCAGATAGCACAAAACCCCCCCAAATGACCCCATTTTGGAAAGTAGACACCCCAAGCTATTTGCTGAGAGGCATGTTGAGTCCATGGAATATTTTATATTTTGACACAAGTTGCGGGAAAGTGACGATTTTTTTTTTTTTGCACAAAATTGTCACTAAATGATATATTGCTCACACAGGCCATGGGCATATGTGGAATTGCACCCCAAAATACATTTAGCTGCTTCTCCTGAGTACGGGGATACCACATGTGTGGGACTTTTTGGGAGCCTAGCCGCGTACGGGGCCCCGAAAACCAATCACCGCCTTCAGGATTTCTAAGGGCGTAAATTTTTGATTTCACTCTTCACTGCCTATCACAGTTTCGGAGGCCATGGAATACCCAGGTGGCACAACCCCCCCCCCCCCCCAAATGACCCCATTTTGGAAAGTAGACACCCCAAGCTATTTGCTGAGAGGCATGGTGAGTATTTTGCAGCTCTCATTTGTTTTTGAAAATAAAGAAAGACAAGAAAAAATGTTTTTTTTCTTTTTTCAATTTTCAAAACTTTGTGACAAAAAGTGAGGTCTGCAAAATACGCTGATATACGTCAGCAGAATGGCACGGGCAGGCAGAATCACGTACCCATACGTGATCTGCCTCCCGCGGGTGGGGGGTGCGACCGGACCCCCCCCAGTGCCAGAGGCGGCCGGCATTTCTTCGCTGGCGATGAGAGGTGAGGGGGAGGCCATCCATTGTTGGCCACCCCCTCCCGATCACTCCCGGCGAATGAAAATGCTTCCTCTCCCTCTGTAATGTAAACAGAAGGAGAGGAAGTGATGTCATCCCTCCTCGAGCCGGTCTTTTTGTTCCGGCGCCGAGGAGAGAAGACATCCAAGTAAGTGCACCAACACTAAACTAACAGTAGAACACACTAGGCACACTTTTCACCCCCCTGTACCCCCTGTCACACTGACACCAATAGCAGTTTTTTTTTTTTTTTGCATTGGTGTCAGTTTGTGACAGTTATAAGTGTTAGGGCAGTTAGGTTAGCCCCCTTTAGGTCTGGGGTACCCCCCTAATAAAGGTTAACCCCTTGATCACCCCCCGTCGCCAGTGTCGTTAAGCGATCGTTTTTCTGATCGCTGTATTAGTGACACAGGTGACACTAGAGGTAAGTATATAGGTTCGCTGTCAGTGTTTTATAGCGACAGGGACCCCCATATACTACCTACTAAAGGTTTTAACCCCCTGATTGCCCCCTAGTTAACCCTTTCACCAGCGATCACTGTATAAGTGTTACGGGTGACGCTGGTTAGTTAGTTTGTTTATTATAGTTTATTATAGTTTTAGGGCACCCGCCGTTTATTACCTTATAAAGGTTTAACCCCCTAATTGCCCGGCGGTGATATAAGTTACGTTTTTAGAATCAGATATGGTCTGCATCGCCCCAGGCAGCGTCAGGTTAGCGCCAGTAACGCTAAAACCCACGCACGCAGCATACACCTCCCTTAGTGCTATAGTATCTGAACGGATCGATATCTGATCCGATCAGATCTATACTCCCCAGCAGTTTAGGGTTCCCATAAACAAAGTGTTAGCGGGATCAGCCCAGATACCTGCTAGCACCTGCGTTTTGCCCCTCGGCCCAGCCCAGCCCACCCAAGTGCAGTATCGATCGATCACTGACACTTACAAAACACTAAGCACACATAACTGCAGCGTTCGCAGAGTCAGGCCTGATCCCTGTGATCGCTAACAGTTTTTTGTTAGCGTTTTGAATCAGTCGCTAACAGTCAGGAGCTTTTTTGCCTGTGAGTCTCACTAGTGTATCCCTAAATTTAGAGCCCAAAATGGCAAATCGAAGGTACACTAGTGAAGAGGCCTACACGTTTCTGAGCATGACAGATAGTGAAGAGGAAGTCACTCATCTGTCAGATTCAGGCTCAGAATACGATCCTGTAGAGGACAGCGGCTCCATGACAGCTCTGACGACGGAGTTGTGGTCCCTGCTAAGGTTAGGCGTACCAGACCCCAAACTTCTTCTTCTGTCCTTGATGTGCAAGAACCGCAGGGCTCTCGTATGGAGCAGAGAAGTACTAGTGCCGCTATTCCTTCTGGTGAACTGGCAAGCACCAGCGGCCTAGTACACCCTGGTCGTACATCCAGCACTGCAGTAACACCTGGTGACGTGGCGAGTCCCATAAGTGCAGTTCAAGCTGGCGAGGTGGCAAGCACAAGTAGTGTCCCGCTGCCACCAAGAAGACGAACACAGGCCGGTCGTGCCCATTGTGCCCTTCCTGCTGCATTCGCCAATCCGAATTGGGAACCCACCACTTCTGCAGCACCCGTACTTCCCCCATTCACTGGCCAACCCGGAATTCAGGTGGAAACAGTTGATTTTACGGCACTGGATTTTTATTCGCTGTTTTTCACCGAAAATCTCTATAGATCTATTGTGGACCAAAGCAATTTGTACGCTGGTCAACACATCGCCACTAATCCCCAGTCCTCCCTTGCCAGAGATTGGAAACCAATTACGGTTTCCGAATTTAAGATCTTTCTGGGCCTTTTCCTCAACATGGGCATAACTAAAAAGAGTGAGTTGCGGTCATATTGGTCCACTGACCCAATTCACCATATGCCCTTGTTCTCTGCCTCCATGACCAGGGCACGATACGAGCAGATTTTGCGGTTCATGCAATTCAACGACAATGAACTCCGTCGTCCTCGTGGAGACCCTGGATACGATCGGCTCTACAAAATTTGCCCCCTTGTAAACCACTTCAACCAGCGTTTTGCAGACTTGTTTACTTCCCATCAAGTTGTCTGCGTTGATGAGTCCCTGGTTAAATTTTCTGGCCGCTTGTCATTCAAACGGTACCTTCCCAGCAAGCGTGCCAGATACGGGGTCAAGATGTATAAGCTCTGTGACAGGGCCACAGGCTATACATGTAGATTTATGGTTTACGAGGGGAAAGATAGTCACGTAGAGCCGACAAACTGCCCTGACTACATAGGAAGCGCTGGCAAGATAGTGTGGGACTTGGTGTCACCCTTATTCGGAAAGGGGTACCACTTGTACATGGACAATTATTACACGAGCGTGCCACTTTTTAGTCACCTTTTTGATCAACAGATTGGAGCATGTGGCACCGTGCGACCTAATCGGGGCTTTCCCCAGCAGCCTGTAGATTCCCGTCTTAGGCTGGGGAGAGAGCCTGCTTGCAGTGTAATAATTTGCTCGCTATGAAGTGGAGGGACAATAAGAATGTTTTCGTTCTTACCTCCCTTCATGCAGACACGACAACCCAAATTACTACGGCGACTGGTGTTGTGGTGAAACCCCTCTGTGTCCACGAATATAACCAAAATATGGGAGGGGTGGACCTCAACGACCAGTTGTTGGCGCCGTACCTAGTTGCCTGTAAGGCCAGACGCTGGTACAAAAAAAGTGTCTGTTTATTTATTTCAATTGGCTTTGCTGAATGCTCATGTGCTATACAGAGCTTCAGGACGGACTGGATTCTTCCTTAAATTCCAGGAAGAGATCGTCAGAGTCCTTCTGTTTCCAGACGGTGCTCCACCTCACCTTCCCCAACCAAATGCAGTAAGCCGGCTGCATGAGAGGCATTTTCCTTATGTCCTCCTGAGTAACCCTACCCAATGAGCCCCCCAAAAAAGATGTGTCTGCAGCAAGCGCGGATTTAGGCGTGACCCCTGGTATTGTTGTCCCTCCTGTCCTGACAATCCTGGTCTATGCATCGGTGAATGTTTTGAACACTACCATACACTAGTTGAGTATTAGCGTAGGGTACAGCACTGCACAGACTAGGACACACTTTCACAGGGTCTCCCAAGATGCCATCGCATTTTGGGAGACCCAAACCTGGTACCAGTTAAAAAAGTTAAAGTTACTAAAAAAAAAGTGTAAAAAAAAATAAAAAATAAAAATACAAAAAAAATATAAAATAAAAAAACCAAAAATAGTTGTTGTTTTATTGTTCTCTCTCTATTGTTCTGCTCTTTTTTTATTGTATTCTATACTGCAATGTTTTATTGTTATGTTTTTATCATGTTTGCTTTATAGGTATGCAATTTTTTTATACTTTGTTTTTTTATTGTTAACCACTTTTTTTGTTTTCAGGTACGCCATTCAGCTGCAGAGCGGATTCATTTATCTTGACAGTAACAGCGTTTGCTCCCACGATACATAAAGCCGTGACTCCAGCGCTGTCGGAGGTGATTTCACCACCACAGTTACATACTCCAGCATATATGCCGAAGCGTGGGGGGAAGCAGTGGGTGGAGGAGCAATTTGCTCCTGCCTTTTGCGGGAGGATGCCCCCATGCTTCGGCATATATATATTTTAGGTAGGCACAGATTGCGTTAAATGTTTTATTTTTTACTATGTTTTTTTTTGTATTTGCTTTGCAGGTATGGTAAGTATTACTGTTATACTGTAATGTTACTTTGTTTTTTTATTAACCATCATTTGCATAGCAGGTACGCCATTCAGTTGCAGCACGGATTTATTTATCTTGACAGCAATTTGCTCCTGCCTTTTGCGGGAGGATGCCCCCATGCTTTGGCATATATATACGGTGCATGTATGCCCATCATTAGAAGTGGGTGGATGAAGGGAGGTATTCTAATAGTGGGCATACCCACCGATCAATATCTTTTTTTCGTTCAGCCCACAGGCTGCATGAAAAAAAAGTTCACAATATATGCCCAACAAGGACCAGCAACATACTGGTATGTTGCTGGACTTTGAGTGGTTATACCAGAATGATGCCTGCAGGGTTAGGTATCATCTTGGTATCATTCTATTCAGCCAGCGGTCGGCTTTCATGTAAAAGCAATCCTAGCGGTTAATTAGCCTCTAGACTGCTTTTACAAGCAGTGGGAGGGAATGCCCCCTCCCCACCGTCTTCCATGTTTTTCCATAGAGCTGATGAGAGACCAGAATGGCTCCAAACATCTCTATGGCCTAAGAAACCGGAAGCTATGAGCATTTCATGACTTAGATTTCGCCGGATGTAAACAGCGCCATTGGGAAAGCATTTTATCACACCGATCTTGGTGTGGTCAGATGCTTTGAGGGCAGAGGAGAGAAAAAGAAAGAAAAAAAAAAAAGCACCCCCTGTCCCCCCCTGCTCTCGCGCAAAGGCGAACGCAAGCGTCGGTCTGGCGTCAAATGTAAACAGCAATTGAACCATGCATGTGAGGTATCACCGTGAAGGTCAGATTGAGGGCAGTAATTTTAGCAGTAGACCTCCTCTGTAAATCTAAAGTGGTAACCTGTAAAGGCTTTTAAAAATGTATTTAGTTTGTCGCCACTGCACGTTTGTGCGCAATTTTAAAGCATGTCATGTTTGGTATCCATGTACTCGGCCTAAGATCATCTTATTTATTTCATCAAACATTTGGGAAATATAGTGTGTTTTAGCGCATTAAAATTTAAAAAGGTGTGTTTTTTTTCCCCAAAAAATGCGTTTGAAAAATCGCTGCGCAAATACTGTGTGAAAAAAAAAAATGAAACACCCACCATTTTAATCTGTAGGGCATTTGCTTTAAAAATATATAATGTTTGGGGGTTCAAAGTAATTTTCTTGCAAAAAAAATAATAGTTTTTTCATGTAAACAAAAAGTGTCAGGGCTTTGTCTTCAAGTGGTTAGAAGAGTGGGTGATGTGTGACATAAGCTTCTAAATGTTGTGCATAAAATGCCAGGACAGTTCAAAACCCCCCCAAATGACCCTATTTTGGAAAGTAGACACCCCAAGCTATTTGCTGAGAGGCATGTCGAGTCCATGGAATATTTTATATTGTGACACAAGTTGCGGGAAAAAGACCAATTTTTTTTTTTATGCACAAAGTTGTCACTAAATGATATATTGCTCAAACATGCCATGGGAATATGTAAAATTACACCCCAAAATAAATTCTGTTGCTTCTCCTGAGTACGGGGATACCACATGTGTGAGACTTTTTGGGAGCCTAGCCGCGTATGGGACCCCGAAAACTAAGCACCGCCTTGAGGCTTTCTAAGGGCGTAAATTTTTGATTTCACTCTTCACTGCCTATCACAGTTTCGGAGGCCATGGTATGCCCAGATGGCACAACCCCCCCCAAATGACCCCATTTTGGAAAATGGACACCCAAAGCTATTTGCTGAGAGGTATAGTGAGTATTTTGCAGACCTCACTTTTTGTCACAAACTTTTGAAAATTGAAAAAAGAAAAAAAAATACATTTTTCTTGCCTTTCTTCATTTTCAAAAACAAATGAGAGCTGCAAAATACTCACCATGCCTCTCAGCAAATAGCTTGGGGTGTCTACTTTCCAAAATGGGGTCATTTTGGGGGGTTTTGTGCTATCTTGGCATATTATGGCCTTCGAAACTGTGATAGGTAGTGAGGCGTGAAATCAAAAATTTACGCCCTTAGAAATCCTGAAGGCGGTGATTGGATTTCGGGGCCCCGTATGAAGCTAGGCTCCCAAAAAGTGCCATACATGTGGTATCCCCGTACTCAGGAGAAGCAGCAGAATGTATTTTGGGGTGTAATTCCACATATGCCCATGGCATGTTTGAGCAATATATCATTAAGTGACAACTTTGTGCAAAAAAAAAAAAAAAAATGTCACTTTTCCTTAACTTGTGTCAAAATATAAAATATTCCATGGACTCAACATGCCTCTCAGCAAATAGCTTGGGGTGTCTACTTTCCAAAATGGGGTCATTTGGGGGGGTTTTGTGCCATCTTGGCATTTTATGGCCTTCAAAACTGTGATAGGTAGTGAGGAGTGAAATCAAAAATTCACGCCCTTAGAAATCCTGAAGGCGGTGCTTGATTTTCGGGGCCCCGTACGCGGCTAGGCTCCCAAAAAGTCCTAAACATGTGGTATCCCCGTACTCAGGAGAAGCAGCAGAATGTATTTGGGGTGTAATTCCACATATGCCCATGGCATGTTTGAGCAATATATCATTTAGTGACAACTATTTACAAAAAAAAAAAAAATTGTCACTTTCCTGCAACTTGTGTCAAAATATAAAATATTCCATGGACTCAACATGCCTCTCAGCAAATAGCTTGGCGTGTCTACTTTCCAAAATGGGGTCATTTGGGGGGGTTTTGTGCCATCTTGGCATTTTATGGCCTTCAAAACTGTGATAGGTAGTGAGGAGAGAAATCAAAAATGTTTGCCCTTAGACATCTGAAGGCGGTGCTTGGTTTTCGGGGCCCCGTACGCGGCTAGGCTCCCAAAAAGTCCCACACATGTGGTATCCCCATACTCAGAAGAAGCAGCTGAATGTATTTTGGGGTGCAATTCCACATATGCCCATGGCCTGTGTGAGCAATATATCATTTAGTGACAACTCTTTGTAAATTTTTTTTTTTTTTTTGTCATTATTCAGTCACTTGGGACAAAAAAAATAAATATTCAGTGGGCTCAACATGCCTCTCAGCAAATTCCTTGGGGGGGGGGGGGGGGTTGTACTGCCCTGCCATTTTAGTACCTCAAGAAATGACATAGGCAGTCATAAACTAAAAGCTGTGTAAATTCCAGAAAATGTACCCTAGTTTGTAGACGCTATAACTTTTGCGCAAACCAATAAATATACGCTTATTGACATTTTTTTTTTACCAAAGACATGTGGCCGAATACATTTTGGCCTAAATGTATGACTAAAATTGAGTTTATTGGATTTTTTTTATAACAAAAAGTAGAAAATATCATTTTTTTTCAAAATTTTTGGTCTTTTTCCGTTTATACCGCAAAAAATAAAAATGGCAGAGGTGATCAAATACCATCAAAAGAAAGCTCTATTTGTGGGAAGAAAAGGATGCAAATTTTGTTTGGGTACATCATTGCATGACCGCGCAATTAGCAGTTAAAGCGACGCAGTGCCAAATTGTAAAAAGCGCTCTGGTCAGGAAGGGGGTAAATCCTTCCGGGGCTGAAGTGGTTAAGGTGATGAAACTTCTGTCACTGACAGACCCCCAGCCCCCTCATTTTACTCACCTGAGTCCTGTAATTCCCACAGCGGAGACATGCTGTTTCTCTCTGAGCCATTGGCTCCCACTGCTGTCAATCAAATACAGTGACGCGGGGGGCGGGGCCCAGTCCGGCATTCTGCATCTATGGATGCAAATGCCGGACTCGGGAGCGAGCCCGCAAGGTAACCCCCCCGGGAGAGCGCTTCTCCTAGAGGGTTATACGATGTGGGAGGAGCTACCAGCGCCGCCGGGAGACCCCAGAAGTCGAGGATCGGGGCCACTCTGCAAAACGAACTGCACAGTGGAGGTAAGTAAATTATGTTTGTTATTTAAAAAAAAAAAAAACCGAGGCCTTACAATCACTTTAAAGCCTTCATCAATAAGAACAGTTATTTTTTTTTTTTTTATAGGAAACAGTAGGATTACTCATAAGTAGTCCATACTTTTTGCGATCCCCTAGGATTCTAGACATCAGATAGTCGGCTTTGTCCAAAACAATAATGATGCCTCCCTTGTCAGCTGGACAGAGAACGAGATCTTTATTCTCAGTCTTTTCAAACCTATGTCAAATGTAGGATTAGGGAGCCTCCTTAGATTTAATTTATCCAGATCTTTAAAAATAGTGATGGATGGAGGTAACACTCCTGGGGGGTTGAATGTAGGGGCATTTGCCAAGCCTGAGTGTTTAATCTGTCTCATCTGAGTGGCTGTTTTAAGTGGGACAGGATTAGATAAAGTATATCTCTGTATATTAATTTTACGGATCTATTTATGGACATCTATGAAGGTGTTAAAACGATTCATGCCAGGTCACCGGAGGCCAGGTGATAGATGCACACCATTGGGGGCAGGAGTGCACCGCTAAGGTAGTGGACCCTATGGCTGACTGCTGCGGATGGAACTCTGGGTGGTTCACAAAAGCAGGTCCACTGGAGCACCAACACGGATCCCACTGGGAGCTAGAGCATAAGATTCCACAGGTCGTGGAGTCTAAGAGCCAGCAGGTGTTCACCAGAGCCTCTAGTGGTGAGGATGGACTGTGCTGCAACTGGCTTAAGGTCGTGGCCCCCAAGGTCTCCCAGCTCACACTCACGGTAGGCTACAGGAGGATAGAGAGGAAGGACAACAAGGAATAGTCAGGGGATAAGCCAAAGGTTGGGGCAACTAGCATACAAGTATAAACAGAGAACACGCCAAAGGTCAGGGTAACAAGCAGACAGGGATAGTCGGTAACAGAAACAGACGTAGAGCACGCGGCAAGCAGGAGACAGGAAACCAAACACACAATATTGCTCGGTCAAGGCAGGCTTGGACAGCACAGTGTTAATTAGTGTATCCTGTAGAGGCTAGGGTGGAGCCATGCTGAGGGAAGATTACTTACGCATGCAGGGGTGAGAGTGCAGGCCCAAGGCTGACACACAGACCAGGTAAGCAGACAGACAGGGCATGAAGGTATTACAGGCGATTTATGACAATTCATTTGTCTAGGTGGAACAAATTTCAGACCTTTTGTCTAATACTAGGGTCTCCTTCCTGTGTGAGAATGGTCTTAAAGATACCTTTACCTTTTATGTTGTCCACCTTCAAATTGCCCCCCCCCCCCCCCCAGTGCCTCTCCTTGTTCTGGGCCCCTTTTTCTTCCCCTGTGGTCCTTGGGAAAATCCCAACCACTTTATTCCGCTGCTCCGTCGGATTGATATTGAGGCTTGGTTGTCTGAGTCAAATGAGGATTGGTATGTATTTACTGCAGGGGCAACGCCCCTTAGCAGTATGGATTCGGTCACTCTGTTGTTAACATGAGTGGCCGCTTCCCCTGTCATTAACTTTCGTGGGCCAGCTTTTTGACCAATAGCGGCCGAATGAGGCGATTAGAGCACTAGATCAGCTGTGCTCTTTCTGCTGTGGACCTGTTAAATAGCGTGGCTTCTGGCATGGACTTCACACCCCCGATGACGTCAGTTATGAAACTAGTAGGCCGGAGTCTATGCTCAGTCTCACCGTGCTAGTTTTTGCATTGATCTGTAGATTGTTTTTTATTCTGAAACATTTTATCTTTGTCTGATTGGACTTGTGTTATCCCAATAAACCATCATGGTTTTATGCTGTGTTGGCGTTCTTTTCCTCCTTTTTTTTTTTTTTTACACCTCACCTGGGGGGAGCCATTTGAATTGGTATCTTCATTATCTTGCCTACATCCAGAATACGGATTCTATGCACTGTATGAACCCACGCTTTACTAGGCTCCTATAATGTGGAGTCTAGTCATCTGGTATGGGCACAGCTTTTCCTTTTATTAAGGTGGAAGGTGCACTTTTTGTGTTTAACCCTGAGTTTTCTATTATTTCTACACATATGTTCTGTTGTGTGATTGTCAGCTGCTGTTTATGATTATCAAACTTTTTTAATCTGCGCAATTACTACATATATTTTTCCATTGTGTCTGCAAGACCTGGACATTGGGTTGGAGACTTTTTTTTTTTCCAAACTCTGGAAACCAACTCTGATATTTTAGCGGAGGCTGACAATTTTTTGGACGCTCTGTGCAGATCAGCAGTATCACACAGTGTACTGCACTGAATCTGCTCCTGTCTAAGGCGGCTGACTGCTATAGTAAAACCTGCATATGCCTTATCATTATAAGGCACACGTGAGTGGATTGAAGTTTGCTTGTGTACCTTGGTATCCTAACTATTGCACAATGATTGTTTTTTTCTCTTATCTGCCTGTTTATGATTCTCACATTGGTTGTGAATAGAAGCAAAAAACACATTGTTACTATAAAGGTCAATGAGCACCTTAATTAAGCAAGTGTTTTTAAACAGCTTTGCTAGTGATCAAAAGCTCTATACCAACCAGGATTCTACACCTGTATAATTGAACCTTCTGAATACATCCCTATATATTTATTTTTATGTGGATTTTTTATGTGAATTTTTTTGCACATTTGGTGTCACTAATTTTTTATAATTTTACACTATTTTGATTGCTGGATTTTTTAGGAATTTTTACTCACCGCTGGATTTATTTGACTATTTATATTTATTCTTATATATTCATTTTCATGCACATTGTGAAGCGCTTCAAATATCATTATTTATACTGTGTAAACTGACGGTGCTATATGGGTACCTTAAATAAAAAATAATAGATGAGCATCTTAATGAGACACAATGTACAGGGATAGGGACAATTGTAGACACGCACCCACACTCACTCAGGTTGAACTGGATGGATTGGTGTCTTTATTCAACCTTACCAACTATGTAACTATGTAATGATCATGAAGGAACTTGACCAGGATGAACTATGTTGTAGCCAGTTTCTAGATAATAGCCTGTCTGACGAAAGGATGTCAGATGGGTTCTATGCAACATATACAGATGGGTGAGTCTGTCAGAAAGTTTCAGAGTCCAATTTGCTTGATTCCAGTACCTTGTCCCAACCATCACCTTCCAGTTCCCCAACATACGCCGCCCATCTGGATTTTATATGGTATGCTATTTTGGTGGCTGCGGGCAATAAAAGACCGTTATAAAAGATGGACGTCAGTTTCCATGAGTACATCTAGTAGGTTTGGAGGGTCAAGACTGGGTATGGAACTACCAAATTGCGTGTGTAAGATGTGGCAAAGTTGGAGAAAAAAAAAACGGAGTTAGGTAATCCAAATCCTGTTTTGAGCTCTTGAAATTATTTAATACCTCCGTTGGAAAGAACATTGGATAGGGATATAACCCCTCTATCTACCCAGAGCCAGCAATCGGGTACCAGCAGTAGTTAGGGCAGACAGGGATTTCTCCAGAAGGGCGTATGAGTGTGGAAAGGTGAGATGTTTACCTTACGTGCAGCTAATTCCCATATCTTACAGTGGTGGTAGATCACGTCCACAGCCTACCAGGTGGAAAGGGTCACATGAGGCACACAGAAGGATCTGAAAGGGATGGTTTACTGGACAGGATGTAGTGCAGCACACCAAGGTAATGTATCTCTCTCTCTCTATCCCCTTTATCAAGATTAAAAAAAATGGAAAAGTTGGGAGGCCATGTAATGCAGTTGGGAAATTTAATTATTTGATCCCCTGCAGATTTTGTTAGTTTGCCCACTTACAAAGAAATGAAGGGTCTATAATTTTTATCATAGGTGTATTTTAAATGATAGAGGCAGAGAGGCAACTAAAAATCCAGAAAAAACACATGATACAAATGCTATAAATTGAGTTGCAGTGTGTAAAATAAGTATTTGATCCCCAAGCAAAACATGACTTAGTACTTGGTGGAGAAACCCTTGTTGGCAAGCACAGAGGTAAGACGTTTCTTGTAGTTGTTCACCAGATTTGCACACGTCAGGAGAGATTTTGGCCCACTTTTTTACACATCTTCTCTAAATCCTTAAGGTTTCTTGGCTGTCGCTTGGCAACGCAGTTTCAGCTCCTTCCATACATTTTTTTTTATAAGATTAGGGTCTGGTTAGGCCACTCCATGACCTTAATGTGCTTCTTCTTAAACCTCCTTTGTTGCCTTGGCAGTATGTTTTGGGTCATTGTAATGCGGAAAGACCCATCCATGACCCATCTTCAGTGTTCTGACTGAGGGAAGAAGATTCTCATCCAAGATTTTACAATACATGGTGCCGTCCATTGGTCCCTCTATGCGGCAAAGTCGGTCTGTACCTTTAGCAGAGAAAAAGCCCCAAAGCATAATGTTTCCACCTACTCGCCGTGTTTGAAGGAAGAAAAATGCTGACCATGGCTCTAAGAATATCATCCCTTACAGTTAGGCATGGGCTTGACTGTAGGGATGGTATTCTTAGGGTCATAGTCAGCATTTTTCTTCCTCCGAACATGGTGAGTCCCCCTCAAGAAGGCACATGTACAGTCATGCCAATGAACATCTAAATTATTCAGAGAAGGATTGGGAGAAGGTACTGTGGTCAGATGAGACCAAAATTTTGCTTTTTGACATTAACTCAACTCATTGTGTTTGGAGGAAGAAAGATGCTGACTATGACCCATGATGAACACCATCCCTACAGTCAAGCACAGAGGTGGAAACATGATGCTTTGGGGCTGTTTCTCTGCTAAAGGTACAGGACGACTTTTCTGCATTAAGGTGCCAATAGACAGGGCCATATATTGTAAAATCTTGGCTGAGAATCTTTTTCCCTCAGCCAGAACACTGAAGATGGGTCATGGATGGGTCTTCCAGCATGACAATGACCCAAACCATACCGCCAAGGGAACAAAGGAGTGTCTCAAGAAGCAAATTAAGGTCATGGAGTGGCCTTGTCAGTCTCCAGACCTTAATCCTATAGAAAATTTATGGAGGGAGCTGGAACTTCGAGTTGCCAAGAGACAGCCAAGAAACCTTAAGGATTTAGAGAAAATCTGTAAAGAAGAGTGGACCAAAATCCCTCCTGAGATGTGTGCAAACCTGGTCACCAACTACAAGAAACATTTTAACTCATACTTGCCAACATGGGTTTCTCCACCAAGTACTAAGTCATGTTTTGCTTGGGGATCAAATACTTATTTTACTCACTGAACTGCAACTTAATTTATAGCATTGGTTTTATGTGTTTCTCTGGATTTTTGGTCGATATTCTGTCTATCATTTAAAATACACCTATGATAAAATCCATAGGCTCTTCATTTCTTTGTAAGTGGGCAAACTTACAAAATCTGCAGGGGATCAGATCATTATTTCCTAGGGGTGCAACGGATCGTCACTGATCCGTGATCCGAATGGGCCAGGCTGTTCGGATCGGCACACCCGTGATCCGTGGTGCGCTCCGCGGCCTCGGGTTTTAGGAAAGGCCGCGGCTCCGGAGCTAGGCCGAAGCCGCGGCCTTTCCTAAAACCCGAGGCCGCGGAGACATCTTGGTACCATCTTGATACACCCGGCGGCGCTCAGCTGCGTGCTGACGTCATCACCCCGCCCTCAACTCGTGGGTCCGGCGGCTGGCTTGGCGGCTTCTCTTAACACTAAGGTAAGACTGACAGCACTGTAATGTATACAGTGGGGAGTCTGTGGATATTATATTGAGGACATGTGGACTGGCTATATTACAGTGGGGGACATGTGGCTGTATTACAGTGGGGGACATGTGGCTGTATTACAGTGGGGGACATGTGGCTGTATTACAGTGGGGGACATGTGGCTGTATTACAGGGGGGGACATGTGGCTGTATTACAGGGGGGGACATGTGGCTGTATTACAGGGGGGGACATGTGGCTATATTACAGTGGGGGACATGTGGCTGTATTACAGTGGGGGACATGTGGCTATATTACAGTGGGGGACATGTGGACTGGCTATATTACAGTGAGGGACATGTGGCTATATTACAGTGGGGGACATGTGGACTGGCTATATTACAGTGGGGGACATAGGGCTATATTACAGTGGGGGACATGGGGCTATATTACAGTGGGGGACATGTGGCTGTATTACAGTGGGGGATGTTAAATGTAAAAATCAGAGGTGTTCTGTCACATTAGCAACCATGTAAGGTCAGCAGGTTTGCTGTTGCTTTTAAAATCTAACATCTAAACAGTCTGTCCGATCTACAAATACTGTATTTATGCATATAAGCTCGGTTTTGTGTTGAAAATTTTTAAATCTAAAACTCCGGTGGGTGTAACAAGATTTGTGTGTTTTGTTTTGTTTTTTTGCTGATCTGAAAATGATCCGGTCCGTGACTCTGATCCGAGGATCGATCCGATCCGTGAGTTTTTTGATCCGTTGCACCCTTATTATTTCCCCCACTGTATACAGTATGTCAAAGTCAGACAGGGCTGTACCACCCAAATTTGTGGGACATTTCAAGACGTGCTATGACAGCTTGTGACAGGAGATACCCCATATTAAAATATTCAGTATAGATTCCATGGACTTAAATATACGAAGAGGTATATACAAAGGGACATGTTAAAACATATTGTGGAGTTTAGGAAGCAGTATCATTTTTACTAAGTTAAAGCATTCCATAACTCCTAAAGGCAGTCAAGACCACGTCTGTGTTTTGGATTTGAGAATCATGTAGAGGGGCTCTATGAATACCCAGGTATTTGATCTGGCTAGCTCGTGCCAAAGGCAAGGAGGGCCTGCTCAACATTAGGAGCTCCAATATCCAGGAAAAAATTTTTGGATTTCCCCCAATTTGTAGTCCCGAGAAGTCCCTGAATCGTTTAATTAGGCGCAAAGCTGCCTGCAATGAAGGACCCGCATCCAGACACAGTAACCTATCATCTGCATAGAGACTTATGGTTTCAACTAGTTGACCCGAGTGGAGTCCTCTAATATCTGGGTGTGCTCTTATAGCAATTGCCAGTGGTTCCACGGCCAGTGCATAGAGCAACTTGGTAGAAAAGCTGAAGCCACTTGATGAAATTTGGGCCAAATCTGAATCTAAGACGACATTCCCATAAATAGCCCCATTCAACCGAATCAAATGCTTTAGCTGAGTCTAAACTAACCACAACTCACGAATCAATGGAATTGTGCGTAGCCTGTACTGTATGTTCGTAAAGAGCCGCCTAGAATTATAAGAAATTCTACCCAGCCACAAGAGGTGGGAGTAACATTGAAAGCAGCAACTATACTTGCACTGAACGGGAAATCTTCAACCCTGCAGAAGCAGGGACTCTAACTAATCCGCCACGCTTTTCGGTGAGGTAAAAAAAAAGAACTGTTTCCCCATCGACGACCCTCAGCTTGGCCGGGCACAGGACACTGCATTTGATCCACTTGGTGCGCATATTGGCCTTGACAGAGTCTAATGACTGGCGGAGCTTCTGCGTCTCCACAGAGTAGTCTGAACATCAGCAGCCGGTTGTTCTTGTATGTCAACTCACCCCCCAATCTTGTGGCCCGCAGAACTTCATCTCGATCTCTGTAATTAAGAAGCCGGAGAATAAAGATACATGGAGGGGCTCCCTGCGGCCCCAGCTGCGGCGGTTCCCATATGGGCTCTCTTCACAGCAAAATAGGCTGACAGCTGGGCCACGGGCAAGAGGGAACACAGGAGTTCCTCGAAAAAAAAACGTAGGATTTCTACCCTCAGACCCCTCCGCCAGGCCAATGATTCGGATGTTGTTTCGTCAGCATCTGTTCTCTGCATCCTGTGCTCTATATTCCAACATCTTCATCTTGGATTTCAGAGTGCGGAGAGCCCCATCGTGCTCCGCCACTCTATCCTCTACATGGCCCAGCCTCACCTCAGCAGCGGTCAGGTGGAAAATGGACCTTTTCAAGTTCCTTGCAGATAAGCCCTACGTCCAGCTGTACCGCTTCAATTTTGTTGGTGAGCGCTGTCTGGCAGGTAGCTATGCCTGTGAGACAGGAGGCAATCACCACCATGACCTCTGGCATCTCTGGTATAGACGTGGCAGGCTCCGCCGAGGGATCTGTCTGGGTCTCCAAAAAAAAAATTTCTTCATCAGTTTAGGTCAATATGTATTCTGCTACATATTTTTGGTAAAAAAATCCCAATAAGCATTTATTGATTGGTTTGCGCAAAAGTTATAGCGCCTACAAACTATGGGTTAGATTTATGGCATTTTTATTTATTTTAATCTTTTTACTAGTAATGGCGGTTATCTGTGATTTTTAGCGGGACTGCGGCATTGTGGCGGACAAATCTGACCCTAAGTGACACTTTTTGGGGACCAGTGACACCAATACAGTGATCAGTGCTAAAAAATGCACTGATCCCTGTATAAATGACACTGGCAGGGAAGGGGTCAACATTAGGGGGCGATCAAGGGGTTAAGTGTGTCCTAGGCAGGTGCTTTCTAACTGTGGGGGGGGGGTGTTACACTGGAGGAAAACAGAGATTGTGTTTTAGGTTAGCTGAAACAGAAGATCTCTCTTTTCCTCACTGACAGATCAGCGGTGTGCCTTGTATACATAGGCACACCGCTGCTCTGTGTCTTTTTTGTTTAATTAGTTTTTATTAGGAAAAAGAAAAAGAAGAAACATACATTGCATGTTGAGTCAAATAATCACCAATATACAGACATGAATGGTTTGGAGAACACTTGACACCTATAGTAGCATAAAATAGCATACCTCTTCATTTACCGTTATGTTGAAATAGAAAGAGGGAAAAGTGAGGAGAAGAAAGAAAAGGCGGGAGGTAGACAAGGAGGGGGGGTGGGGGAGAGGGGGGGGGGGTGAGTTTGCCCAGGTCCACGATCCTATATTCATTAATAAAGTCTATGTAACACTTCACATGGGTTGAGACATAATATCCGCGTATGCGGTAGTATATTTGAAGGCAAACCAACAGGACCATATTTTCTTTGCAAGATCTGATTTGTTTTTTAAGGTGAGGGTCATGTCTTCCATATAGTAGACATGGTCCACTTTCAGTAACCATTTGCGTAGTGTTGGGATGGATGTTTTTTTCCAATATAAAGGGATGAGTGCCTTTGCAGCATTAAGTAAATGTGGAGTGATTGATTTTTTATAAGGTCCAGTTGGTTTACCTGTGCAGTGGAACAAGACATACCACGGGTCATTAGGGACCTCCCACCCTTGGATTTCCTTGATCCAATGTAAAATGGCCAGCCAAAACTGACGGATCAGTGGGCAGAACCACCAGATGTGGGCGCATGTTGCCCTTTCTCCACAGCCCCTCCAACACATTGGAGAGGTTTGTGGGAAAAACTTATGTAGAATAACAGGCGTATAATGTCACCTTGTCAGTAGCTTGTAGTTTACTTCTGCCAGTCTAGATGCTCTGGAGGACGTGTGTGCTAAGAGAAGAATGGTGGACTTTTGGTGTGGCTGTAATGATTTTTGTAAGTCTACTTCCCAGTTGTGGATGAAAGTAGGGGCGTTCGGAGAGATCAATGTAATCAGGGACTGATAAAAGTATGAAACAGGTTTCTCCATTGGTTGGTCTTCTGAGAAAGCAACTTCCAGAGAAGGATCTCAGAGGTTTCGGAAGGGAGCGTACAAAAGCTGCTAATTGTCTGTCTGTATCTCCAGTGATCCATTGTGGTAATGTTGGAGTTGGGTAATAGTGCAGACAGAGGCAGTATCCCTGAAGCGTTGGTAGTATGGTGTAGTAGGATATGTGGTCCAAAATTCCAGACCTGGATCCCAGGGTCGGTATTTCCAGGGGGGAAGTAATTATAACCGGCCAAGGGAAGGAGTGGAGAGTTATACGGCCATTTGAACAGCTTACAAAGCGAATCCCATGACATGAGGGTGGAGCGAGACAATGGTGATGTAGTTCTGGACAGACTTCTATATTTCCCAGGAATCCATATTTGTGAAAAAAGATCCGTGCCGCTGAGTTCCATTTCCAGAGATACCCAGCTTTTAGAACCTTTGTGATACTTCCAGTCCGATATTCTTGTCAACACAGCGGCTCTGAATTAAGACCTAAGGTCTGGAAGGGCAAGGCCTCCCTCTCTCTTGGGTCTGATAATAAGCGATCTAGGAAGTCTAGGTCTACGTCTATTCCAAACATATCTACCAATAACAGAATTCAGTAGTTTAAAAAAATCTATTGGTATGCCATATGGTATCATCTGAAACAAAAATAGCACCCAGGGCAGGATATTCATCTTTACAACTCCAATTCTACCCAACCAGGAGTGGGCAGTCTGGGACCATCTCCGAAGGTCCGCTCTAATCGTGTTTAAAAGTGGGATGTAGTTTGTACGGAATAATGAAGTCAGTTTTGGGGTGAGGAAGAAACCCAAGTACTTCATTTTCTGCGCCTGCCAGCTAAAGGGGAAGGGATGTTTTAGTTGGGCTACAGTAGAATTGGGAATACATATATTTAAAATTTCTGATTTTGACATGTTAATTTTGAAATTAGATACCCTACTAAATTGTGAAAATTCTGACAGTAGATTGGGTAGGGTTATCAGGGGTTGTTGAACGTAAAATAGGATATCGTCTGCATATGCAGCATACTTGTGTTCTGATTCACCTACGACTATTCCATGGATATTTGGGGTTTGTCTTACGATAGAGAGGAAGGGCACAAATGAAAGGGCAAATAAAATTGGGGAAAGAGGGCAACCCTGGCGAGTACCATTGTACAAAGTAAAGGGGTTACTTAAGGTACCATTAATGCGTAGTTGTGCAGTAGGGTGTTTGTAGAGCGCTGAGATTTGAGCTATCAGAGATGGTCCTATGCCCAAATGGGTCAATGGGGACATTAGGAACTCCCAGTTCCTATCAAACGCCTTTTCCGCGTCAGTTGAGAGTAGGAGGGTGGGCTGGGAGACTCCACGAACATGTGATATTAGCAAGAGAGATCAAAGAGCATTGTCTCTAGCTTCCCTACCTGGGATAAAGCCTGCCTGATCTTTAGAAATCCATTGTGGTATAAGGGGGAGAAGTCTATTTGCGATGGCTTTAGCATATAATTTAGCGTCAATATTAAGTAGTGAGATGGGACGGTAACTCCCACAGTTAGTGGGTTCTTTACCTGGTTTGGGGATGATTGTAATGTGTGCATGAATGGTCTCTGGGCGGAGGTCACCACCTGAGGAAATCGTGTTAACGTAGGCTGACAAGTGGGGTAACAATGTGTCTGCAAAAGAATGGTAGTAGGCAACCGTAAATCCATCCGAACCCGGCGCCTTACCTGTAGCCATTGCTTGCTTTTAAAACGATACGGAGTTCCGAGGTGGTGATCTCCCCTTCCAGCGAGTTGAGTATGTCAGGTGATAGTCTAGTCTAGTTAAATTTGCCCATTGTAGGTACTCTGCTATGAGTCACTTCCTATCCTCCTTATCTTTAATCAAGGGTTGAACATGGTATAGATTCTGATAGAACTCTCTGAATTCCTTGGCTATATTAGGGGTGTCATGTGACAAAGCGCATGAGGAATTTTAAATTTTAGCTATGAAAGAGGCGGCTTTCTTTTGTTGCAGTGATCGAGCCAGCAAGCGGCCCGGTCTGTCTCCCCACTCGTGGAAACATTGCGCCACTATGCGTGCCTTTTGCTTGTGCTCCTAGATGAAAAAGTGATTTCAGTTCCTCTCTGTGGTCAAGGTTTGAAAAACAGATATCGATTGACTAGCTTTGTGTTGTTGTTCGAGTACTCTGATTTCACTGAGTAGTTTGGTCTGCTGAAATATGCGTTCCCTTTTTTTCCTGGCTCCTAGTTCGATTAGTTTGCCCCGTTTGTGGGCTTTGTGAGCCTCCCAAAGTATCCCTGTGGATATGTCAGGTTGGGAATTTTCTTGAAAGTATAAAGCTAGTTCCTTACCTATCACTTGTTTATCAATCTCCTCGGCAAGGAGTTCCTCATTGAGTTTCCAGTTAGTAGATTTAAAGGGAAGGGATGGGACTTTAATAGTAATCTTAATCGGAGCATGATCCGAGAGTGGAGAGGTTTCAATTGAAGACCCCTCTAGTAAAGGTAAATGGTGATGGTCAATAAGGAACAGGTCAATTCTGGAATAGGTCTAATGGACCTGAGAATAATGAGTAAAGTCTCTTTCCCTAGGATGCATAATCCTCCAGACATCTATTAATTGGGCGTCATGTAAATTCTTTCGAATAAACCGTGAGTATGGGAAATGCTAGAACTCCCTCTGGAAGTGTCAACGACAGGTTCCAGAGGCGTGTTAAAGTCACCAGCAAGGAGAATGCATCCATGAGAAAAGTCCCTCAATTTCTTCAATGTGGACGAAATAAAGCCTGCCTGGTTACGATTAGGAGAATATAGAGTTGCCAAGGTACAAGGCATACTGCTCAGGGTCCCCCTAAGAAACAGATACCGTCCTAACGGATCACTTAACATGGAATCTAATGTAAACGCAAATCCTCTGCGGAATCCAATGGCCATGCCTTTTGCTTTGTGAACATCAGAGAGGCCATAATACCACGTGGGGTATTGATATGAGTTAAGTTTTACAGTTGTGGTATGCGTAAGGTGGGTCTCCTGCAGGAAGATCACATCCCTCTGCAGGCGACCCAGCTCTCTGTACAGATTGTGCCTTTTCCCGGGAGCATGTAACCCCCGCACATTAATAGAAAGTAAATTTACCTTAGCCATGGGTGCCGTGAGAGGGCATATGTGAGTATAGATATCCTGAGGAGATGGATCTGAGACTGGGGGAGAAGGGACGGGGTAGGAAGAAGGGAGAAGATGGGGAAGAAGAGGAAGAGGGTAAAGAAAGTAGTGAGGGGAGAAAGGAGAAAGTCAGTAACATATAAAGAACGATAAACACCATTCACCACGGGGGGGGGGGGGTACAAGTGCACGCAGATTAATGCAGTGCAAAAACAGGATGCACATGAGGCCCAGCACCCCCACATCCATATCCCACATGGGGACAGGAACATGCGGGTACGAAACCACAGGGCTCCTAATGAAGGAGGGGCGGAGGCAATCCAGACACAGACACCTAGGCGAAAGTGAGCAGCATCTCAATGCCCCGGCGCCGACATTTTATGTTGTCAAAAATAATACCACCAATATTTAACCATTTAAAGAGAAGAAAAAGGTTACACCATGTTAAATAAGCATCTATGTAGTACTGTAACTTGCATAGTCAGATTACATAGCTAAAGGCCTCATCCTGAACTTGGGGCAGTGTGTGTCAAGCTTAAGAAAATAAAATGATGTTAGTAACTAATAAACACATGCTCCCTATTAACAAAACCACTGTGTGGTTAAACTGGGCCGAATGAGCTTGCTATGTAATGTTGTCAAAGTCCATCAGGAGATGGGAAGTTGTAAAGTATTACTGCAGGCAAGATACTTAAGTGAGCTGTGGAGTAGATCCGGTTAAAGAAGAGCGATGTTTGCGACCGACCTTCTGCCATTTTGATTCAGAATTAGGCGGCAGAGGTGGGATGCCATCTTGCCAGCCAGGGAGCTCTGGGGAGGATATGTTCATGTCCAGGCAGAACTTTTCCAGGTCCTCTGGGAATCGAAGTACGGCCGTTTTGCCATCCTTGTTGGCTATGAGGGCGGCTGGGAAGCCCCATCTGTAGTTGATGGATGCATCCTTTAGTTTTTCCGTGAGAGGACGTAGGGCCCTGCGTGTCTCTAATGTTTCCCGAGCCAGGTCCGGAAAGAAAGAAAGACTTGCACCATCAAAGTCAAGTGAGGGGGACTCTGTGGCCTTTCTCATAATTAGTTCTTTTTCAGGGTAGTGATGCACTCTGCATATAATATCTCTCGGAATATCGGAGGAAAGATTGCGTGGGCGGAGGGCTCGGTGAGCGCGGTCAATTTGCAGGGGATGGTCCACAGGCCGGCCGAGGAGGCCATTAAAGATACCCCGTATAGAGGGGAGTAGGTCATCGCTTCCTGTCGCCTCAGGGAGACCCCAAAGCCTGATTTTATTACGCCTATTGCGATTTTCCTGATCCTCTAATTTGTATAGAGCCATTCTGTGTGTTATAGCGAGTTGGCGATTAGAGAACTGTAGAGCTCTAATAGCGGTCGCGTGGCGGTCTAGGCGTTGCTCGGTCTCCTCTACCCTCTCCAGGACCTGCGAGAGATCTGACCGCACCGCTGAGACCTCCTTCCTGATAACACGCTCAAGGCCCAACAGCATGGACGCCAAATCAGTCTTAGTGGGTAAGTCACTCACCGAGGTAGCAACTTCTTTGCGTGTATGCGTGCTCCCCTCTTCCTACGAGCCGGCTAACGAGACAGGAGAGCGGCGCCTAGGTTCCGGCCTAGTGCGGGAGGCGGAGCCCGTTCGCAAGGTCACACTGCTGGGCGAGCGGCCTAGGCCGTCAGTATCCTCCATGTCCTCTGGTTCTGTGGACAAAAACCTCTTGATCGAGCCCGCCGAGGTTCCCTTCTTAGGCAGGGGTTTACCAGATCGTTTCCTCATCAGCGGCAAGAAAGAGGTGGTGTTTGCGCGATAAAAGGCTGTTTGTATTGTGTCGGCGCCGGAGCTCAGGGGAGATGTGTCCGCTCTACAGCATGCCGAAACCACGCCCCCCAGGAAAACCCCCACTGCTCTGTGTCTTCTGTGAACGATCAGCGGGTTGCGGCAGCCGCCAGACCCGCTGATTGGCTCCCGCTGTGTCAAATCAAAGCGGGAGCGGCGCTCTGGCGGGACGCGCGCTCCTCCTACACCGCATGCACAAAATCACGTACAGGTATATGATTTTACGCAGCCGGACCGCCCTGCCATAGTATATGTACAGTGGGTGGTCCAGAAGCGGTTAAGGGTGTTAAATCTTTCAGAGGTCAAGTGGTTAAAGAAAATATAGCAAACATAAGTAAATTGTAAAAAAATGCTGGTGCAGCAAGTGGGTTAGAAGCAATCAAAACATAACTGTCCAGGGAAATACACCTTGGTAAGACACTATATATAATAGTGATGAACACAATAGGCGAGCAGTTTGCTATAAAGGTAGTAAGGCACTTACTGTAAAAAGTGAAAAAAAAAAGTGAAAAGAGAGCCCTGAGAGGGTACAGGGAAAGACAAAAGACTGACAATCAATGAAAATGAGACTCTCACCATGGAGGTAGAGACAGAGCTCAAAAAGGGCTATTAGGTGATAACTAGCCCTGGATAGAATACCCATGGAATAGAGTGAAAAAAGGGAGCAGATGGACACTCACAGGTGCCTGTCACGTTATAGCGACATCATTCTGGAACTGCTCTAGCTGCGGCTCTTTGCTCCAACCAGGTGAGTGCAGCTTCTGGAGCATTAAAGTAGTGGGTTTTATCATCTCCAACCACCCAGAGCTGCAGCAGTGTATAGCATAGCATACTTGAGGAGCTGAATCTGAAGTCTGCATTTAACTTTTAGGAATCGTGAGTGTTGACTGAATTTTGGCTGAAAATTTTTGGAAGATGGTTATTTTCACATCCTTCAAAGGGATATTAATCTTCTCCCTAGTAAGGCGGAGGATTGCATCTCTGTCACAGTAGTTCAGAAGTTTGGTGAGGAAGGTGCAAGGATGTGCTCACCATGCAGTGGGCTCTCTCAATCAAAAACATGGCTTAGAAGGCAGCTCTGCCAAAGGTGGCAATCGGCAGGTTTTCTAGAAAGGAAGCCAGATTGGAGTCCAATGAAGCAAGGATTGCAGCGACAGAGCTTATTCTCCAAATAATCCTGCTTCGGCGTTAGTAGGTGAAGCTGTTGTTCCATGCTATTCGATGAGCTTTCTAAAAGGGGGCATCTCATCCTCCATCCTGCTCAGCTGAGTTTCAGCCTCCATCAGTCTACCCCACAGTTTCTGAAAGTTCATTTTGATGTTTTTAATTGGATGAATTGCCTGTGATCTCCTGATTTCATTAGTCAGTAAGCCTTATGCCTCGTACACACGATCGGACTTTCCGCCAACAAAACCGTGGAATTTGGTTTGAGAGGCGTTGGCTCCAACTTGTCTTGCATTCACATGGTCTCACAAATGTTGGCCAACAATTATGAACGTAGTGACGTACTAGACGTACTACGTGTTTTTTCAGCTCTTTAGCGCCACCCTTTGGGCTCCTGCTAATTTCGTGTTAGTAGAAGTTTGAGTGTTGATTCGCACTTTTCTTTTTGTGTTTTTCAGTTCGCGCTTTTCATTTTGTGCTTTTCAATTCGTTCGTCAACCAGACATGTTGCGGAATCGGAGGAGATAACGTGTTATTTATTATTGGCCATGGAGTTATTGCTTTGACATATTTTTTGTGGTTGAATAATGATTTGATTTGGTAGATTTTCTATATTTTTGGATGCATAGAATGCACTTTTTGGTTAAATTCTATTGGCAGATAGCATGTCTAATTTTTTTTTTTTTAATTTTATTTTTTTTAATGCACAATAAAAAAAATTGTGGAGAATAATTCTTGGCTATGTGTTTTACTTGCGCAAATAAAAAAAAAAAAAAAACATAATAATAATATTCTTGATATCACTAGAAAAAAAAAGGCCTTTGAAAATTTGTTTGCAATAACTCCATCAGTATCACCAGCAAAGTAGCTTCCTTATTATCCCATTAAAGAAGAAGAGAATTGTGTGCTGCATTTGGAGATTTCATAATTTGCCATGTCACAAATGTTAATTCTCCATTACAAACGCTAATTTACAAAACTGACCGCTTCTGCTTCCGAGCAAACGCGTTTGGACTTTTGTCCGACACAATTGAGTACACACGATCGGAAAGTCCAGCACATTTGTTGGCGGAAAATTTGAAAACATGCTAGCCAACATTTGTTTGCGGAAAGTCCGACAACAATTGTCCAATGGAGCATACAAATGGTCAGATGCGCCAACAGCCTGATATCCAACATATCCCGTCGGAAAGTCCAATTGTGTGTACGAGGCATTAGGCTTCATGTACACGGGACGTTTTTACAACCTCTCCTGAACGATTTAACTTGCCAGATAGTAACCCACGTTTAAAACGTCCGTTTTACTGCGTTTACATGCCGCGCTTGTGTTTAGAAGTATTTAAAAATATATATATATATATATATATATATATATATATATATATATATATATATATATATATATATATATATATATATATATATATATATATATATATTTTCTCAAGTCATCTTCCAGGACGGCACACCTGAGAGATGAGAGGCTCCTCCCGACAGGAAACACAATCAATCAACAGCTGTTTTAAGTCCACACCCTTCCCCTTGATCCTCAGTTTTTGATTGTGTTTCTCCCTACACAGCGAAACTGTTTGTTTTTTTCCAAATGACCGAAGCCTGGGGCTGGTGGTCTCCCCCTGGGAGCCGAACCAAATGCCTGGGAAGCCTCTGGGTCTGGCAGGATATATTTATCCTTTCCGGGGGGTTCCCCTACCCTTTCTTCAGGGGGGGCAGCAAAAACTGGGAAAGCCCCCCTGATAGCTGAAGGCCCCTGGGTACAGTGGTGTACCCAGAACTTCAGGGGCCCTTATCCTGTCTCCCCCCTTACCTGTCCGGGCGTCCGTTCAGACGGGGGTGCTGGCCGTCGGTTCTTTCCAGGGGGATCGTATCCCCTGACTTCTGGGCCCCTGGTAGCTCGCGTGGGCTGCTGGGGAGGGCACCGCCTGAACGACCCGCGTTCTTACCCAGAAGGGAAGGCTGAGAGTCAGCAGGAGCAGGCGCCCACATCCTCCTTTCGAGGAGGCACCAATTCACTATGGTAATTGTCTGCCTAAACCACCTCAGATGGGAATGAGGAACGTATGGCATTGCCCCCCCCCCCATGTGTATATACTGACTGGTACAGTGCAGGACACAGCCTAACCTTGCAGCTCCCTAAAGGGACAGCAGTTGGAGGGGGGGCACTTTGGCGGCTATCCTCCTTGCGTGTGGACCATAAGGATGGAAAAGCAAGCCCGGTGGCTGTGGCAAAAGGGGGAAGACAACAACGGTGAGTCAAAAATCCCCAATCCCAGCCAGATGGTTTCTGGGCATTTGAGATCATCTCCCCTGGGGTCTGGATTCAAATAGCCCAGAAGCTTTTGCTAAGAACAGCAGCCACAGCTCCCTCTTACATCAATGATGCTGTATGGTGGACAAGTGGTGCAGAGGAGCGAATGTGCCTAAACCACCTCAGATGGGAAAGAGGTAGGTAAGGCATTTTTTCCCCTTCCACCTATATTTACTGAGTGGTGCAGTGCAGGGCCTGGGGTCTGCATAACAAAACAGCCCAGAAGCTACTGCTAAAAACCACCAGCCACAGCTCCCTCTTATAGCAGAGACACTGTGGTTATCACAATAGTAGGTTGCCAGCCTCTCCCTACATACCCGGTTGTGGTACATTAGTAGGGGTGAATATAGCAAAGAGGGTGACCTGGTAGAACAAAGAGTTCCTTACTGGCCAGGTATACCACTGAACAAATTATTAATGGTGCAATGGTTGAAGGATTCAGGAGTAAGCTCCCTTGCTCAGCAGGTGCACTAGGTTATCTGGCCCTATTAGCCCAGCTGCTAGGAATCTGAAGTTGCTCCAAGATGCTTAAAAGCTGACCTAACCTTCAACAATGTGGCAGGGACCAAGCTTCTGTGTGGCACAGTGGGGGTTCCCTTGTGACAGATCCTCCTTTTGGGGGTTGCATGCTATGGGTAACTTTTCATAAGCTCCAACCTCCCACTCCACTCTTACATTGTGGTTATATTTTAATGCAGGGGGGTAAGAAAAACCTTTTTGTTGGTTTGGGCTACAGTCCACTCAGTGACAGATCTAAAAGCGATTTACCATAAATCGTTTTCCTATATCCTTTGAATAAGGATTTTCTGTGCAAACATATGCAAGAGCTAGATGGCTATATGATTGCTTGTTTAAGGCCTGCATGTGGCTATTTACCTCCAGGCTAAATTGGTAACCACCCTTTCTAGGGGTCTTAAATTGGTCTCTAGGGCTGGGCTCATTGAGACTTTAGTTACTAATCAGCCCCACCCGTGTATGAGCTGGCTAGCGTATGCTCAATCTACGGAGGTAAGGTAGGACAACAGCTACTATAGTAAGGTGTCCAACCATTTTAGGATTGGTTCCTTCACTGGTGGTGAAGGATTAGTATCTAAAGCCCAGGCTAGGCCTATGAAATAAATTGCCCCTGTTTGGTTATTTCATAAAGGGATACACCATGACTCCTTGGCTGCTCACCAGTAGACCTCAGTAGTGAAGGTTTGTCCTTGCTGGGGTGTTTGGTGGCACAGCAGAAATACACATTGAGATTTGTGACATCTCTGCTCATAAGGGGTATATTGCTGTACATCAGAAATGCACTGCACTGAAGCTTGTTGGGTGTCCTTTATGTCCCAAAGGTACTGCTTTGTTTGGCTACAGATCAGAAAAATACAACAGGGAAGGTGGTCTGTACTTTCTGGTTTTGTGCCGCACGGCAGAAACGCACATCATTGAGTCTGGTAAAGACACCTCTGCTCATAAGTGTTACATTGCTGCACATCAGACCTACACAAGATTGAGGTCTGTCTGTGGGGGTTTTGTGTCCTGTATTACTGCCTTATTGGTTGCTTATCAGAAAGGCAGCAGGAAAGATTGATGGTCCTGATTTGTCGGGCTCCATAACAGAAGTACAAATTGAACCTGGGCCAGGGGTAGTACATATACTGCCTTTGGTAATCGGTACAGCACCACAAAGTGGCGTCGTGCTGATTCAGACAGTGCTATTAATGGCAATGGCTGCCGATTTTAGGCATGCGATTTGACATGTTGAGTCGCATGCCAAATCGCTTGAAGATGGATGTGCTATCTCTATTCAGAATTGTTAGATTGTTGCACATCAGAGATATACACGACTGAGGTCTGTCTGTGGGTCCTGTATTACTGCCTTATTGGTTGCTTATCAGAAAGGCAGCAGTGAAGATGGATGGTCCTGATTTTGTTGGAAAATACAAAATTGAACCTGTGCCTGGGGTAGTACACATACTGCCATTGGTAATCAGTGCAGCACCACAAAGTGGCCCGTACTGATTCAGAGAGTGCTATTAACGGCAATGGCTGCCGATTTTAGGCATGCGATTTGACATGTTGAGTCGCATGCCAAATCACTTGAATATGGATGTGCTATCTCTATTCAAAATTGTTGTTGCACATCAGACACATACAAGATTGAAGGTTGTCTGTCCTTTATGTCTTACATTTACTGCCTTATTGGCTGCATATCAGAAAGGACACAACAGTGAAGGTTGTTTGTCTTTTTCTGATTTTGTTTTTGCTGCTCAGCAGGGAGACACATTGAGCGTGATGGCATCTCTGCTCAGTATTGGTATATGCTACACATCAGACATACACAAAGATTGAACATTGTTTGTGTCCTGTATGTCCTATATTTACTGCCTTATCGTCTGTATATCAGAAAGGCACAGCAGTAAGTGGTGTTTCTCATTGATCTTCCTTGCTGTTTCTTAGGTATACACAGTAGGGGGTTGTTGGCTGCACTCCTCCAGGGAGCCACAGCATGGAGACCCCTTGTTGGTTTGACCTGAAAACTGCTTTTCCTGCGACCTGTGTAATCTTGAGGTCTGTGGTTCCGTAAGCAGGGACTGCTGGAGACGCTGCGACCTGGAGTCGCACAGTCACGAATGGTACCCTTTGGAAGCCATAGTATATGACTTCTCATGCGTCTTGCAGTCCCAAGTGGCAGGTTGGGTCGCACGGGTGTGGGAACCCTAAGCTTATCTGTCCCTCCTGTTGAGGTTTTGCTACGCAGCAGGGATACTCATTGTGGAGTTATTGCCTTATTTTGCAGTAGACCAGAAAGATCGCAGCTGTAAAGGCTGTCTGTTGTTTCTTTGTTTTTATGTTGCTGCACAGCAGAAATACTCAACATTGAAGCTTGTTGGTGCTTTCTGTTTTATATTGCCTTACCTTATGGCACTTCAGAAAAACCCAATGCTGTAGGTTGCTTGTGTTCTTTCTGTGTTGGTTCTATGTAACTGCATAACAGAAAGGATTGTCTTATAACTGTACTTGGTGGTTCCTCATAAATACGCAACATAGAAGTTTGGGTCTTTCTGTCTTCTCTTTAAGGCCTTGTTTTGCTGTACATCAGTAAAACACCATTGTAAAAGGGGGTTCCCGTCCTTTCTGTATTTACCAGTTATGACCTAGCTAGCTGCACTTCAGAATTGCGCAGCATTTAAGGTGTGGTTGTGTCTTAATGTTTACATATTGGCCGCACATCAGAAAACCAGACTGTGAGGTTCAGATTTGGGTCTCTTCCCATGTTTGATATGTTGGTTTAGCTAGTCACACTCAGATACACAAACATTTTTGTCTATGTTTGTGTCCTTTCTGTTTAAATCTATGGTGCTATGTCCACAATCTATGATTTTTTTCTTTTTATTTGTGATATTAATAATACATGTATCACCTTTTTGTATTTCAGCCTTCTCTTCCATGGAAGGGCCAGGAGTTCTGGCTGCATATGTCACATGTCAGAAAGCCTCGACCCCTTACTTTCAGGGATGCCAGAGCCATTTCCTAGGGTTGAAGCCCGGTAGAGTTATGGGTCACTGGAGGAAGGCGATAATGAGTCACCCTGTAAAAGGAACTTAGGAAGTTCGGTTCAGAGGAGTTTTATGGCCTGAAGATGAAGTATAAAGATGTATACCCGACCAAATAGGTTACAGCTCGGTGCATGGCCTTCATTTTGCCCTTCTAGCAAAACTAGATGTAGCAGTATGAGTGTTCTCCTCCTGCTACGGATGTTAATCTCCTGAGTAGGCTCTCAGGCATAAGTAAAACTATAGATTGGGCATGCCTTAAACCCAGGGGTTAAGTTTTTGTTAATCTATTTCCCTTAAGTAGGTTTCCCTTCAGTCTTTGCTGACAGAAAGATAAAAATGAATAAAAAAGGTTGTCTGTCAGGGGCCCCCCTTTTGGCAGTTTTATTTCCCTGGACAGGGTTGTGTTAAGACAGGCTCCCTTATTGATCAATGTAGTGTCCTTGTCTTACAACACAGCTCTCCGATTAATCTTTTATTGGTTCTAAGCAGCACCTATAGGCAGAATAGGCCATTGTTGTTAGATGTGTGACAGGCAACATTGATAACCTACAAGTTTAACATGTTTTCTGATTCCATCTTTAAGAGCCCACTCCACCTAGATCCTGCATCCGAAGCAGAGAAGGCAGGGACACCGGTGGAGTAGACCGGCAGATCAGCCGCATGATCCAGCTAAGATACCTTCATCAAGCATATGGAGTGAAGGTAAAGCTCACTTCAGAACCGAGGTTCGCCAAGAGGGTCTTGCAGTGGTCCCACCCTAAAGGTAGGCCTGAGCTACTTGATTATCCTCTCAGGTGTGCCGTCCTGGAAGATGACTTGAGAAAAGTACTAGTTACTTACCGGTAACTGTCTTTCTGGGAAATCTTCCAGGACGGCAGGCCTACTTCCCACCCGTTGGAGGAGGGAAAATTTTAGAACACTAGAAGGTGAGTACCTATGAGGAATGATTTCCCTTGTGAAACAGGTTCAGGAGTTACTTCTCTACAAACTGAGGATCAAGGGGAAGGGTGTGGACTTAAAACAGCTGTTGATTGATTGTGTTTCCTGTCAGGAGGAGCCTCTCATCTCTCAGGTGTGCCGTCCTGGAAGATTTCCCAGAAAGACAGTTACCGGTAAGTAACTAGTACTTTTTTTTTTTTTTTAATAGCCAAAAATTAACGCCTGTAAACGAAGCGCGCATTTAGCCGCGTTTAGAAGCGTTTGGCGCTTGAAATGCCTCTAAACTCAGCTTCTGAACCCATTTTTTTGCATTCAGTAACGGACATTTCCTGATATCAATACTGTTTTTTGCTGTTTAGTGGACAGTGACAATTTTGAGGCTAGGCATATGTGGTATTTCCTAGAAACTGAAGCAACTGTTTACATAACTGATAATTCTATTTTTATAGTCTCAGGGAGCTTTATATGTTAACCCTTTCTTGCCCCCTTCGGGCATGGTATCCCATTCCAAGCAGCTGCAGCACCCTCTGGAATTCATTATTACCTTCAGGAGGAATCTGCAGACTGCAGTGTGGGGGGCCTAGAGGCTAGGATCAGTAACAACTCAGAGTGGTTAGCGATATAGTTATCTGCATGATTTACCCTTTCACTGCCACTGGAGTATGTTTTGGCGCGACAGTGAGAGGCTGTGAACAGCTCCTTAGATGCTATATTCATGTAGCTGCTGATCTTCATGTAGACGTAACCAGGTGGCTAAAAAAAACAATTAATCACCTCACTGTGAGGATACCTTCTCTGTTTGTATGCTTCCTTTTTCTGGTTTCTGGGCACACCTTGCTTTTCTAGCTACTGGAGTCATTTGCAATTTTGAGCCTAAAAATAAGTGATTTATTGAGTCAACAAGTCTCATCTTTTCTATTTAAAGCATTTGCAATGACCATACAGTACATTAACAACTAAAAATAAATGTGACCTGACATAACATGCAATGGCATACCTCCATCCCTATAGTATTGATACAAAAATGAGGATGATGGGACTTTAAATGAGGTAGGTCATTGCGGATAATAATTTATAAATTATATATGTAAATAATTGTAATTTGATGCAATAATCACAACAGATAATTCATAATTAACCACTTTCTGCACAGCCTATAGCAAATGACGGCCAGGCGGTGGTTCTATTATCCTGGCTCTTTACCACGTGATCAGCTGTATCAAAGCTGATCACGATGTAAACAGGAAGAACCGTGTATCAGCTTTACCTCTATTGCATCTGACAGACGCGACTAGAGGAGAGCCGATCGGGGGTCTGTGCTGATTATCAGCCCCCCCCCCAGGATGCCCACATAGGACCACCAGGGATGCCCCCCACTGATGACCACCAGGTATGCCACCCATGGCCACCAGGGATGACAATCTGTGCCCACAAATGATGCCAATCAGTGCCCATCCGTAATGCCTGCCAGTGCCTCCTTATCTGTCAGGAACAGTGTCATTACTGGTTTTACCTGCTAGTGGCACTGTTACCCTCAGCACCAAAGGGTGTAATTCTGGTGACCACCGGCGGGTGTCTCCCTGCCTGGACTACCGACCAGCTATCAATCACACCTGTTGTGAGTCTGCTGGTCTGTATAAACCCGCCCTGAGCCCAAACTCATGGCCTCAGAATCCCTCTGCTAGCCTTGTCCCTGCCTGTTCCTGCTTTTGTTCCTGCTTTTTCCTGGACCCCGTTCTTGAGACCTGTTCCCTGTTACCTGCTCCTTACAGTCTGCTTCCTTATATCCGGTTCTGTTCCCCTTTTGCTTTTGTCCCTGCCTTGTTTAATTCATGTTTGTATCCTTTGCTTGTGTGTGTGTGTATGTATATATGTATATATGTGTGTGTATATATATATATATATATATATATATATATATATATATATATATATATATATATATAATTAGTTAGGTGTTTTTGGGGTTTGCTGTGTTTTGCACTTATTTACTTGTTTATGGTTTGCTGTTTGGTTTGCACATGTGTCCTTAGCTTTAATAAACATACTTTTTTCATTTACTTGTTTGTCCCTGATTCCCTGGTGCAGCCCAACGATCTGCTCACCTGTATTGGATGTCTGTGTATAGCATCCCTGACAGAATTCTAAAGCCATACAATCAGATTGGTTGCACCTGGGAATTGGGTTTGAGCACTTGCTAATTACTAAAGATGGATTTTGAAAATAATATATTCTGTATTTATTCCTCCTAGCAACTGATGACAGTGATTTTTGTTATCAGACATTGGTTGAATACACTAGGGAACATGCAGCTCAGGTATAGTCTTTGGTGTGGCTATTGGAGGATGACACAGCCTTTTTCTCTGAACAATATTCAGCTTGTCCTCAACAGGTGCTTGCAGAATGTATTGATTTAGTGCAGTCTCTGGTCAGACGAGCAATTTGCAAACCTGATTTGGTGCAATCATTATTACAGGCCTGGTCAAGTTTGTTGCACTCAGCCTCTGTCAGCTCCCAACCACCCATTCTTGTGGCTAGATACCAGCCTGCTGGGATGTCTTCCTCTCCTTTACCGACAACAATCACAGTTGTCGATCAATGTACCCTTCTACAAATGAAGTACCAGTACCCTGTTTCCTCCTGCTGCACCTACCCTGCCTTTTAACCCTCCTGCTTCTTCTCAGCTGCCTCCAACAGCTCCACTAAATCTCCCTTCAAAACCTGCTCCCTTTGTTTTACCATCCTTCCGCTCTTCGCTTCTACCAGCTGTATCCACTAGCCCTGTACCCACATACAGATCCTCAGTGGCTAAAACCAAAAAGAAGCGGACATTTTTCCCAACCCTTAATATCATGCCAGTATCCAATCCTGCCTCCTCACCAGCTGATCTGCTCCAGCCTGAAGTTGCGGTGCCTGTGTCCCAGCCTGAAGTTGCGGTGCCTGTGTCCCAGCCTGAAGTTGCGGTGCCTGTGTCCCAGCCTGAAGTTGCGGTGCCTGTGTCCCAGCCTGAAGTTGCGGTGCCTGTGTCCCAGCCTGAAGTTGCGGTGCCTGTGTCCCAGCCTGAAGTTGCGGTGCCTGTGTCCCAGCCTGAAGTTGCGGTGCCTGTGTCCCAGCCTGAAGTTGCGGTGCCTGTGTCCCAGCCTGAAGTTGCGGTGCCTGTGTCCCAGCCTGAAGTTGCGGTGCCTGTGTCCCAGCCTGAAGTTGCGGTGCCTGTGTCCCAGCCTGAAGTTGCGGTGCCTGTGTCCCAGCCTGAAGTTGCGGTGCCTGTGTCCCAGCCTGAAGTTGCGGTGCCCGTTACCCAGCCTGTTGAGCCGGTGCCTGTTACCCAGCCTATTGAGCCAGTATCCGTCACTGCCTGCTGCCCAGCTTGATGTGCCTCTGCCTGCTGCCCAGCCTCATGACATGGTGCCTGCTAAACCTGTTCCTGACGCCCAAGCTTACCCCTGTGTGGTCCACCTCCGATGGGTTCTTGCCCGTTGCCCTGCTAATTTTCATCTCTGGATCCAAACTTCCTGACCCGGGTGATGGGCTGCGTGTCCTATTTTCAGGCTCTGGTGGCACGTCCCCCAGTGAACTAAAGGACTCTGGCCTTAGAAGCGCAAAGAAGTCCACAGACTCAGTAGGGAAACCTTTTAGGGTGTTTCTGCACCCACTCGGACTGTCTTACCCAGGGCTGAATGGAGCGTCCAGAGGCCACTCCTTAAGGAGGGGGAACTATTAGGAACAGTGTCATTACAGGTTTCACCTGCTGGTGGCACTGTTACACTCAGCGCCAAAGGTTGTAATTCTGGTGGCCACCAGCGGGTGTCTCCCTGCCTGGACTACCGACCAGCTATCAATCGCACCTGTTGTGAGTCTGCTGGTCTAATATAAACCCGTCCTGGGCCCAAGCCTCAGAATCCCTCTGCTAGCCTTGTCCCTGCCTGTTCCTGCTTTTGTTCCTGGACCCCGTTCCGTGAATCCAGTCCTTGAGACCTGTTCCTTGTTACCTGCTCCTTACGGTCTGCTTCTTTATACCTGGCTTCTGTTCCCCTTTTGCTTTGTCCCTGCCTTGTTTAATTCATGTTTGTTTCCTTTGCTCGTGTATATATATTAGATAGGTGGTTTTGGGGTTTGCTGTGTCTTGCACTTATTTACGGTTTGCTGTTCGGTTTGCACGCGTGTCCTTATCATTAATAAACATACTTTTTTCATTTACTTGTTTGTCACTGATTCCTTGGTGCAGCCCAACGATCTGATCACCTGTATTGGATGTCTGTGTATAGCATCCCTGACATTATCAGTGATGTCCATAAGTGCCACCTATGAATGCCCATGAGTGCTGCATATTAGTGCCCATCATCAGTGTCCATCAGTGCCCATCAGTCCTGCCTTATCAGTGCCCGTCAATGCAGCTTCATCAGTGCCCATCGTTGAAGGAGAAAACGTACTTATTTACAAAATTTTATAACGGAAACAAAGAAACTTTTTTTTTTCAAAATTTCCGGTCTTTTTTTATTTGATTTAGCAAAGTATTAAAGTGGTTAAAATATACATAATAATATACAGTAATAATACTTAAGCATGAGGGATTAGCATACCAAAATAAACATTTAATGCAAATAATCAATGAACATGATTGGTACAAAAGCATATAGGGTCAATAATACAGATCACTATATATATATATATATATATATATATATATATATATATATATATATATATACGATTAACAAGATGAATTCATAATTTTGTCATACATCCTATATAAGGGTCAATGCATAATAATTTACAAGGCTGAAGATACGTCATTTTTTTTTCTCAAACAAAAGGTTTTATTGAAAGTAAGTTATTGCATACAGTTCCAGAGCTTAAACAATAGTTTACAGAATGTAAGTCATATCTTACATAGACAAGGCAGTTAGCACATTACATCGAAGTCTCTCATCAGATACAAAGTACTTTAGAAGACCCGCACTCCCCCCGTGATTTTTCGCCTGTTCTCCCCTACTTTGATAACCATTCGTGTAATGCTCACCATACATCCTTCTTTTTTTTTTTTTTTTTTTTTTAAGTTAAACTGATAAAAGTAAACTTTAGAATAAGCGGTCAATCACCAAATCCACTGGCGCTAGGCCTGGTACATCCAGCCATTGAGCCCATAATTTCTCGTATTTTTTAGAGGATCCCCTATGCTGATATATAATTTTTTCCATACGGAGTGTGACCCCCATTTGTGTGATCCATTCTTGCACCGTGGGTGGGTCTGTGGATTTCCAGTGCCTGAGGATAAGCAGATGGGCCTGAAACAAAGCTCTTCTAATAGCCTGCTTGAGGATATCCTCAGTCAGGAGATCATCCATTATCCCCAGCAAACATGGTTTAGGGTCTAAAGGTATCAGTATCTGGAAAACTCTATTAATAGTGTCAATGACACCAGTCCAATAGAGGTGCAGTTTTGGGCTTCTCCATAAGAGATGGATGAGATCTCCATGATCTCTGGAGCATCTGGTGCAGGTGGGGTCAGTGCCCATTCCCATACGGGCCAATCTAGCCGGCGTGTAGTGTACTCTGGAGAGTATATAAAGCTGGGAGAGTTTTTGAGCAGCGTTCAACGAGCACATGGGAACTGCCTGCAAGGCTTCCTCCCATTGTTCCTCCTCAAAAGCACCAATATCCTGTTCCCAATGAGACGCAACTTTTAGGGGCACGTCCCCTAGGAAGAGATTCAGAAGCATGGCATAGCAATCAGATATAAACCCTTTATAAGTAGTTATTGCAAATAGGTGATTAAAAATGGAAGTGGGCTCCAAGTTCCAAATGTCAGCACCCCTCTGGGCATCTACCGCATGTTTATGTTGCCTATAATAAAAAAACATAGACCCCGGGAATTGAAAGGCCTCTCTGAGCTCCGAGAAGGATCTCAATTTGCCATCTCTGAATATATGTACCATGTGGGACACCCAGTATTGTTTCCATTTTAGACCATATGGTATTTTAGCTATCTCTGAGTAGTGATTATTTTCCCAAATGGGGCTATATTTGGTGAAGCCTTCCACCCCCTGGAGCATCCTGACCTTGTTCCAAATCTTCTGCATAAGCGCGTAAGTTGGGAAGAGCTTATTGGATTTAGTGTATTGTAGGGCCTCCAAGCCATCCACTACCTCTCTCTTGGACGTGAACCGGAGTACTTGAGCCGAGGAGTCCCTCAGGTTCATTTCCAAGTCTTGTCTAGGACTTATGACTCTTGCAATGTGTTGCAGTTGGGAGGCTAAATAGTAAACCCAGGGGTTAGGCAACGCTAAGCCTCCATTGTCTTTGGGGCGCTGTAACTGCTCAAGTTTAATTCTAGGAGGTTTTGATAGCCATATAAATGACCGGAAGAGGGAGTTAATGATTCTAAACTTTTTCAAAGTGATAACTATTGGGGAGTTGTGAAGCACATAAAGTAATTGTGGCATGAGGATCATCTTTATTAGGTTTATTCTCCCTACTTGGGATAGTTTCAATTTACTCCATACTTTGACATGATCGCGACAGCGATTGATCAAAGGGGTTAGGTTTAGATTAACGTAGTTCAGTATACGGGCTGTAACCTGTATACCCAGATATTTAAAGGATGTCGAAACCGGGATATCCTGCATATTTCGTTGGGATGGGGACGGGTCACGGTCTAGCAGTAGCAGAGAGGACTTGGTCCAATTAATAACTAGACCTGAGTACTTCACGAACTGGCTAATGACTCTCATTGCTTCTGTTAGTGAAGTGGATGTATCACCAAGCAGCAGCATGGTGTCATCTGCATACATGATGACCTTCTCTTGAATGTCCCCATATCTAAAACCCTGTATCAAGGGATTAGTACGTACCATAGCCGCTAGGGGCTCAATGGCCATAGCAAATAGGAGGGGAGACAGAGGGCAACCCTGCCTCGTACCTCTATGTAGTTTAAAGGGTGACGAAATCCTCCCTCCTTCCCTAATGGCTGCTATTGGAGACGAGTAAAGTAGTTGCACCCACTTAATGAATCCGTCACCAATGCCGAATTTTCGCATTACTGCCCATAGATAGTCCCACTCGACGCTATCAAACGCCTTGTGGGCATCCAGTGACAGCAATGCTCTATCTCCCCTATTGTCTGCCTGGGATTGGATGTTGAGAAAGTCTGCAAAGGTTTATCGCAGTCGACTTTTGGGGCATAAACCCGGATTGATCCGAGTGGATTATAGTGGATATGACTTTATTCATTCGAATTGCCAATGCTTTAGCTAGGATCTTTACATCATTTTGTAAAAGAGAAATAGGACGGTAAGACCCCGGGTCAAGGGGGTCTTGGGTTTTAATATCAGGACTATGTTTGCTCTGGTAATTGATTGAGAGAGGTTACCACTCGCTGCATTAAATACCTTCAGCAGGTGTGGAAGTATATGCTCACCATATTGTTTATATACCTCAATGGGGAGTCCATCATCTCCCGGAGCTTTGGAATTGGGGAACAAACTGGTCGCCATCTGCAACTCCTCAATGGTTAAAGGGGCATCAAGTTCTACCTTAGCTGTCGTCTACAAACTGGGGAGCTGGATATTGTCCAGATACTCAGATAAAGAGTCTAATGAGTATGTTTGTTTAGATTCGTACAGGGAAGAATAAAATCTTACCAACTCTGCTAAAATTTGGTCTGGAGAGTTGGTTAGCCCGCCAAGGTGCATACGTAGGGCCCCAATAGAGGGGGGGGTTTGATGGGAATGGGCAATAGTTGCTAACAGGCGTCCAGTGTGCTCACCCTCTTCATAGAATGCTGCTTTATGAAAAAATCTCTTTCTCTCCGCTGTAGATGCCATGATCTCATATAGCGCATCTTGCGCCGAAAGCCACGCCTCTTTGTTAGTTTGGGTTGGATCTGTTATAAATTTGTTCTCAAGATCCTCTGTCATACGTTCTATTCCCTCCCTCTGAGCATGTGTCTTTCTTTTAATAGCTTGAATTTCAGTTATGAAAAGGCCTCTCAGGACAGCCTTAAAGGCTTCCCAGTTCATAGCCAGCAATTCGTCGGCTGAATGTATGCACCAAAAGTCTGTAATATGAAATTCTATTTGCTCATGGGAAGGGAAGAGATTCAACCAAAATGCGTTCATTTTCCATGGGGCCTTTGCCACTGTAGAAAGAGGGCGCACCTCCAAAGTTACAATCAATGGGGAGTGATCCGACACACTCCTGAGAGCATAGGTCATCTCAGAGATGTATCGTTCAGCCGCATTGGAGCATAAACATAGGTCTATCCTTGACAGTGATGAATAGCTTTGAGAAAAACAAGAAAACTGTTTTACTCCCCGGTTTTTAGCTCTCCATGGGTCTTTCCATCCTACTTACTCAATAAATTTCTTAAGAGCAGTACGGTGTACCCCCTTCCCTCCCACCACAGGCGGATGCTTATCTAACAACAGATCCGTATAGTTGGTGAAGTCTCCGAAGGCATACAACGGTATCTCCGGATACTTCATTTGGTACGCCACTAGGGCTCTCAACACCTGATTATTATACGAAAACAATTTACAACATAAAAAGACAAATCTCTCCTCTGCATCAATCTCAGAATCTAACTCCTCATAGTCTATGGAGCTGTGTGTCATTACACTCACCCCTCGAGAATACGAGTTATGAGTGGAGTGATATGCCTTGTTCACCCATCTAAAATTAAGGCATGACAGAGAGTCGGTCGTGAGGTGAGTCTCTTGCAAGGCACATATAGCCGGGAGACGTTTCCGTAGCAAAGATGATACCATAGTCCGCTTTAGGGGATCTTGCAGGCCCCGAATGTTCCATGAAAGAACAGTCACTGTCGTCATTTTTGGGTGACTAGTAAGTAATTAGCAGGGGAAAACCATGTGTTGCTCCTCTGACTCCCACCTAGGGGGGGAGAAGGGGTTCTCATGTCATACCCCGAAAGTGCTAACAAGTGACGAATCAGCCAGCAAAAGAAAAATGAAGTTGCGAATCTATCCGAATACTGATATACCTCGAACGCTCTGGCACAAACTTGTATGAAGGAGTACCTTAGGATGCACAACGTTGCGTGAACCAAACATAAGTGCCTCTTCTGACATGGGTTATCCATCACCATGAACTCGTCGCACCGAAGGGCAACCATTTCTTGTAATCCAAGACACCGATGTGTCAACAGGGATAACAAAACTGTATGGGACAACCGGTCCCTCCGACCCCCTGACGGGGTTCCGAACAGCAATGACATAGTTCCTGGTACTTACTAGTAAGTACATTGCCAGGATACATCACATCGTCTAACTCGCATTTTTATAAGGAAGAAATCAATATAAGTTTCCGGCACTGCCCTCAGCCGAGGGAAAAACAAGGAAAAGCTCCCGGGGCCATTGTTAAAGGTGTCAATCTATCTCCGCTTCAGGTCTCCGATCTTGACGGAACTCATTTTCATTGGCGTCCAGCCAATCTGCAGCTTCTGCAGGGTGTTCAAAAAAGTGTACTCGGCCCCTTAGGGTAATTCTGAGTTTCGCAGGATAAAGCATTGCATAGGAGGCTTGAACTCTTTGCAGGCACTTTTTGATCTCCGAGAACCGCGCGCGATTCTTCTGGACTGCAGCCGAGAAATCTGGATAGAATGAGATCCACGTGCCATTGTACTGGATATTTCTTTTTTTCTCTGGCTAATTTCAGAATAATTTCCCTGTTTCTGTAATTCAGGAGACGGGCCAGTATCGGGTGAGGGGGGTTTCCAGGTGGGAGAGGTCTTGTGGGTATTCTGTGAGCTCGTTCTACAGCATACAAGTGAGAGCTTCCTTGCCAAAAACCTCAGCTATCCATTGTTCTATGAATTGCGTGGGGTCACGGCCTTCCACCTTCTCCGGTAACCCCACTATGCACACATTGTTACGCCTGAGACAGTTTTCGAAATCCTCAGCGCGGGTATCTGTGGCTCTCGCTAAACGTATGGTGGATTGAGAGTCCCTAATCAATGTAAGGAGTTTATCCTCAAGCTCACTTATTCTGCTTTCTGCTGCAGTGGTACGTTCCCGGATTTTCTGAATATCTTGTCTGAGGAGACTGACCTCTTCCTTCAATCCACCAAAACGTACTTGTAATTTGTTCACAGAGGCTGTGCATTTATTAACTGCTTTTAAGATGTCAGCCAGTGTGGGCTGTTCACCCCCCTCCTCCTCCTCAGGTTTTTCAAGCTCATCAACTACAGCGACACCGGCCTCTTCCTGAGTCATCATGGCACCTGCATCTGTTCCCTTTCACCCTCTTCCTCCTCAGTGTCATTAAAGGCAGGGCATTCACTCAGCGGCTGGGCTGCAGCCAAGACTGATTTCTCAGTCAATTTTTGAGCATAGTACCTCATATCTTTAGGGTGATCAGCTGAGCCATCCTTGGAGTCCTTCTGCTGCTTATGCTGTCCCTCCTTTGGCTTGTCACGCTTCTGTGTGGACGGCGGAGCGGCGCCATTTTGAGGATCCATCCTGGAGCCTTCTCCTCTCTGTCCTCGGGTCATCATGCCCTCTAAGCGTACCTGGGTGGGAGCGGAGTGTGGAGGAGATTCTCCCCGGGCGATCCAGCAAAAAACAGGAGATATAAAGTGCCAGTAACCGGATTAATACAGGATCACTGCGGGAGCTCTGTGACTAGACGTCTGTTCACATGCCGCACTGGCCATGCCCCCGAAGATACGTCATTGGGGCAGACTCGTCTTGGCACCCTAAGTTGGAAACTCTACGCATTTCATGGCTTACAGCCACTCATCAGGAGTAAGTTGCAAGATTATACTAGAAAACTGAATAGATAAAATAACCATTAGTATATGGTGCCCTCTAGGGGAAAAGGGGGAAGACAAGATCAGACAACTGGATAATGAATGAATGATTTGTATAGCGCTGCACATGCGAACTGAATCGCCTCAAGGCGCTGGATCTCTCCTGTGTTGTCCAGCTCCTTAGAAGAGGTAGGTCTTGACTTTCTTCCTGAAGGCCTGATGGTTTTCTTCCATGCGGATGTGGGTAGGTAATGACTTAGAAATGAGCTTGATGGCTGTGCCCAACTTCTGAATGGGGATAGTCGGTGGCCTAGGACATGTCTTACCCGGGGTTGAGGCGAAAGGTCCCCCCCCCCCAAAAAAGGAACACCGACCAGGGGAGACAGCCAGGGGGACAGGACAGACCACCACGGCATAGTTCATTGGTGTGATGTGTGTACACTCAATATACACCAAATTCTGCAAATAAAGGGTGTGTTGATGATTAAATAAAACCAAACTCAAAACAATATGTGAATAAAACTGGTGTAGCTATTGAGTGAGCCATTTATGTGTGTCAGCAAGGGGAATCATGTGTAAATATGTGAAGATAACGTGTATGAGGGTGAATGCAGTCAAAATATATATTGGGTATAGAACAAATAAATGTTGATGACACACTCCTATAGGAGTGCATAATATTTAACCCATTGGATGCAATGTGTGTGTAGTATGCCCCCAGTTACCTGAATTGTGCAAGAGTGCGGTGAATATAGTTTTTAAGTGACCTGCCATACCAATCATTGACCCATCAATACTTACTATATTTATAGGTCCTTGATTCATTATCTCCCATTCCTAGTTTATCACTTACCGTATATACTCGAGTATAAGTCGAGGCCCTAATTTACCACAAAAAAATGGGAAAAACTTATTGACCCGAGTATAAGACGAGGGTGAGAAATGCACAGCTACTTTAAGTGGAAAAGAGGGTCATCAATGCCCATTTGCAGCATCACTGTGCTCATTTGCATGCCTCACTGTGCCCATTTGCAGGCATAGGTCCCCTGAACTTCAAACTCGGTAGTTAAGGGTTCCTAGATGCCCCCTAGCTGCAGCCAAAATTTGGGGTCTCTGAACCCAAAGGGTCCCGAAATGACATTGCTGCAGATAGACACAGTTGACCGAATTTGGGGCCCCATATCTCGGGGCCACTTAGTGCTAAGAACCCCAAATTTGGTGTGCAAACCCAGTGGAACTAGCACCATAACATTTCCAAAGCTGGGGTTTCTAGCACCAAGTGGCCCCGAGATACAGGGCCCCAAATATCAGTTCAGAAAATGTCAAGCACTTTTCTGCAGCAGAGAATGACATTTTCCAAAACAGTTTTGGGGCCTCGTATCTCAGGGCCACTTGAGGCTAGGAACCCCAGCTTTGGATATGTTGTGGTACCAGGTCCACTTGGTTTGCACACCAAATTTGGGGTTCCTAGCACCAAGTGGCCCTGAGATATGGGGCCCCAAAGTCGGTTCAGAAAATGTCAAGCACTTTTCTGCAGCAGAGAATGACATTTTCCGAACCGATTTTGGGGCCCCGTATCTCGGGGTCACTTAGGGCTAGGAACTTCAGCTTTGGATATGTTGTGGTACCAGGTCCACTGGGTTTGCATACCAAATTTGGGGTTTCTAGCACCAAGTGGCCCTGAGATACGGGGCCCCAAAGTCAGTTCGGAAAATGAAATTTTTTGCTGCAGAAAAGTACTTGACTCGAGTATAAGTCGAGGGGGGCACTTTCAGCACAAAAAAATGTGCTGAAAAATTCGACTTATACTCGAGTATATACGGTATATTCCTTAATGTGTCTTTATAGACATACTGATAAGCTCAATAATAGCATGTAATGCCAAGCTGCGGTTTCCAAAGCGAGCAAAGTCCTTTCTTGTGTTCAGAGAGGTATGGATTTCAGAAAGAGAGATATAATTTTGCCCGTATTCAAATCATTAGTAATACCTCATCTGGAACAGTTTAGTCTAAAAAAAAAAAAAAAAAAAAAAAAGGATATCGGGGAACTGGAGAACATGCAGAGAAGGGCAACCAAACTGATACTGAGGCATGGAGGAGATCAGCTATGAGGAAAGATTAAAGGAACTGAATTTATTCACTCTTGAGAAGAGGAGAATAAGGGGGGATATGATCAACATGTTCAAATATATAAGGGGTCCATATAGTGAACTTGGTGTTGAGTTTATTCTCTTTACGCTCAACCCAGAGGACACGGGGGCACTCTTTATGTCTAGAGGAAAAGAGATTTCATCTCCAAATACGGAAAGGTTTCTTCACAGAAAATGTGCAATAGACTCCCGCCAGAGGTGGTTCTGGCCAGCTCAGTAGATTTAAGAAAGGCCTGGATACTTCCCTAAATGTGCATAATATAACTGGGTACTAACATTTATAGGTAAAGTTGATCCAGGGAAAATCCAATTGCCTCTTGGGGGATCAGAAAGGAATTTTTTCCCTTGCTGTCGCAAATTGGAGCATGCTCTGCTAGGGTTTTTTGCCTTTCTATGGATCAACTGTCAGTATAGAATTGGGTATATTGGATTGTATGATATTTTTTATTTTATTGTTTTTAAGGTTGAACTGGATGGACTTGTCTTTTTTCAACCTAACTATGTAACAATGTTTAATATATTCTTATTTTGTTGGGAAATAAATGTAACAGCAGAATTAAGAAACTAACATAAAAGCATTAAAAGGAATTACAATGATACAAAGCTTACAATCAGAACACAATATAAGAATACTTGCCACATCCTCCTAGCTAGACTCATCGGCTGGTCTCAAGATGTTGAAAGAGAGCTCTGTGCCGCATGGCTTAGGCCCAAACCAGCATTCAGAGCAAGGTCCCAAAATGGTCAAAGACAAAGAGAGCTATTTGCCTGTGTGTGCTCTTTTTACTCAAACATACACGCCTACTCGTAGCCACCCCCATTTGCCTTCCGTCCAATAGATATTGCCAAGAGGTATTCCTAACATCTATCCATTCTCCAGGAAGCATGCTGTATTGTCCACAAGGGGCAACGTTTGTCCATGAATCATCTCTATTAGCCCTGGGCCATCTTATCTAGCTCTTATTCTCTTTGAAGCCTGTAATCACACATATCACAGCAGGTGGGCTTGAGCCAAGCCATTGTTATTCTGATCTTAGGCCCCCTGGCTGTATTAACCAGGAAATGAAATACCAGAGGTATGATATTAAACCATGTTGCTATCCAACATAACCCACTTTGCGCCTAAAGGGCGCATACCACCCTTCTTCAGACACAGCTCCTATTGAATAGTCCATCACTGTCTTAACGTGTGTCGCTCCCCAACATGTGTTTCCGAACCAGCACCTATGGAACAGTCCTTAACTGTCTCAACGTGTTGCGTTTTTCAACATGTGCTTCAGAAACAGCTCCTATGGAACCATCCATGATGGTCTTACCGTGTTGCACTTCCCAACACGTGCCGCTTTGCCACTGAGTGACACACCACCATCATTCTTCAGCGACAGCTTACATGTCACCATTCTGTATCTTCAGTATCTTCTCCTTTCCGGTATCTTCCGGACGGGATGCAGTACAGGCAAGGGGTGTCCATTCACTCACCATTCACCAGCGCACACTCAGAGAAACATATTGACCAGCTTTCCGATACAGAGTCTCAAGGAGGGCCTCACCCATATTACTAACCAACAATACACATAGGTCACACTATTCCATAACATTAACCAGTTCAGATCCGCGCTATAACCAAATGACGGCTACAGCGTGGATCTACATTGCCGGGACTACGTCCATTGACGTTGTCCCCTTTCCTCGCTCCCGGCGCGCTCTTGTGAGTGCGCATCGGGGAAAATCTGTGTTGGCCAAGTCCCTTGGACACAGCCAATCACAGATCGCTGTAAATTTCCAATCACAGCGCGATCGCCGTGGCCAATGAGAGATGATCTGAAATGTAAACCTATGAGATCAGCTCTCATTGCCGGCTCTCCCTCCTCACACAGAGACAGCGTGTGAGGAGAGAAAGCTTCTGTGAACAATTGTGAGTTTTTTTTCAGTAGAAAAACAGTGTGCCCAAACGGTGCCCACAGTGACAAATAGCATCAGTGCCCACTTGTGCCCCTCTGTGCCCATCAGTGCGCATCTGTGCCACCTCATCAGTGCCCATCTGTGCCGCCTCATTAGTGCACATCTGTGTTGCCTCATCAGTGCCCATCTATGCCACCTCAACAGTTTACATCTGTGCAATTAGTGCACATCTGTGCTGCCTCATCAGTGCCCATCTGTGCCACCTCATTAGTGCATATCTGTGCCCACCTGTGCCGCCTCAGTGCAATCAGTGCACATCTGTGCTGCTTCATCAGTGCCCATCTGTGCCATCTCATCGGTGCACATCTGTGCGATCAGTGCCCATCTGTGCCGCCTCAGTGCACATCTGTGCCATCAATCAGTGCAGGCTTAGCACACACCTGTGCAGTCTCATCACCACCAGCAATGTCCAAAAAAAGCTTTTCCCGCCGAGGAGGCATACCAAATTCTTTCCATGGCTGTCTAGAGCAACGGGGAGCTCTTTTTCGGATTCCCTTTCGGATTCTGAGTCTGACCTAAATTATGAGCCAGTCCTCAGTAGTGGAACACTGACAGACTCAGAGGAGGAAGAAATTCGGCCTGCCAAACGAAGGCGTTCTGGTGAGGAGGCAGTGGCATCCACCAGCACCGCAGGGCCATCCACCAGCACTGCAGTACCTCGGCAAGAAATGCCAAGTACCAGTGGGGTTTCACCTCAGCCCCAAAGGGTTAGGACCCATGCCAGCCTTCCCTTTGCCCTTCAGAACCCCTTGTGGCTTCCTTCTACTTTAGGAGAAGCTAACGTTCCCCCTTTCACTGCCCATCCAGGTGGAGATGGAGAATTTTACCCCAATTAATTTTTTTAATTTAATTTTTACGGAGGACGTGTTGGCGTCAATTGTGGCCCAGTGCAACCTGTATGCACAGCAATTTATTTTGCAAAATCCAACATCATATTATGCCTGTCCCTACGAGTGGAGAGACCCAACAGTGGAGGAGTTCAAGGTTTTTTTGGGCCTCGCATTTAATATGGGACTCGCCAAAAAAAATCAATTGCGTTCCTATTGGTCAACCCACCCCATCCACCACATCCCGCTCTTCTCCGCGGTAATGCCCAGAACCAGGCATCTGATGATCATGAGGTTCCTACATTTCAGTGACAATATCAAGTGCCCTCCCCGAAACGACCCAAATTATGACAGGCTTTACAAAATTCGGCCAATGCTAAATTATTTTCTGAAGTATTCCCCCAGCTGTTTAACTCTGACCAACACATATGTGTGGATGAGTCCCTTGTTAAATTTAGCGGCAGGCTTAAAATTAAGCAATTCATCTCCAGCCAAAGGGCCCGCCATGGGGTGAAGGTGTACAAATTATGTGACCCAGCCACAGGGTACACATATGCCTTCATAGTTTACGAAGGAAAGGACACCCATCTGCAGTCCCCTAATTGCCCGGACTACTTGGGATCCAGCGGGAAAGTTGTTTGGGACCTCATATATCCTCTACTGGAGAAAGCCTACCACCTTGTCAGAAGAAGCCTTCGTTCCGGTACGGTCGTTTTTCACGCATTCCCGGTGGAACGGCGTTCCGGCGCATACGTGTTCGCGGCTCGGCACACGCGCACTGGTGCACACCCAACGTGATTCCCTGGGCAGCCTATAAAAGGCGCTCAGAGATTTAAACAAGTTGCTGGTTTGTCTCAGCTTCCTGTGTTATCTGAACCTGTATCCTGTATCTCTGCTTGACTACCCGTTGTGACCCGGATTTGCCTTTGGACCTCTCTCTGCTTCTCTCCCGGACCTGACCTCGGCCTGTTTATCGGATTCCCACCAATCTCCTGTGTTTGACCCTCGACCTGTTACCTGGACTATCTCCTGTCTCCCAGCCTGACTTCCTGCCTGTACCTGGACTCTCCTTATCTTGTCATCTTACCTTGCAGATCCTGCAGTGCCATAGCACCATCACGGTGTTTGACCCTCAGCCTGGCTCTGGACTTTCCGCCTGTTGTCTCTGGCTGCACCCTGCCTACCAGTACCTGCACAGCGGCTCTTCTCTGCCGAAGACCCCACAAGCAAGTCATCCAAAGTCCATTGGGGAGTCTGTGCCTCTTCGTGCCGTTCTCTCCCTGTATCACCTCCAGGGGGCGGACTGCGCTTAGTCGCAAAGGCGAACCGCTCTCGGCATCTCGGCCTCGGTGAGTACTTTCAGTGACAGTACAAACCAGCCATGTCAGAGGCCGACAAAGCGCGTTCCCCACTGGAGATCCTGTGCCAGCAGGTCTCGGCTCTCACTGAGGCCGTCCAAAAGTTGCAGGACGGCTACGCCCAAATTGACGGCCACCTTCAACAACTTTCCGGACCATCTCCAGCTTCTGCCGCAGCTTCTGTACCTCCCAGCGGAGGTTCCTCTTCTCAGATACCAACTAACCCCACCGTGGTCATGGCGGCCCCAGAACCCAGGGTTCTGCAACCCAGGACCTTTTCGTTGGATGTGGTAAAAGTTGGCTTCATCATTTCCCTCTTGGCTGATGAACCGCAAGCTTGGGCTCATAGCCTAATGGAACAGAGGAACCCCATACTAAATTCAGTAGACACCTTCTTCGAAGGTATGGCACAGCTTTACGACGACCCCCAGCGCATGGCCACGGCCAAAGCCTTATTGCATAACCTGAGCCAAGGACGAAGACCAGTAGAAGACTATATCATAGAGTTTCGGAAGTGTTCCGCTGATACTGGCTGGAATGAACCTGCCCTCAAATACCAGTTCCGTCAAGGGCTGTCTGAAGCATTGAAGGATGAGCTGGCCAGGATTGAGACCCCTGATTCCCTGGAAGATCTCATCCAAATCACCACTAAACTGGATCGTCGCATGCGCGAGTGACGTGCAGAGCGCTTCCAGACTGCTCGCCCTACCTGGATGATGCCTAAACTGACTCCTATCCATCCACCCTACACGGCTCCACCAGTCCCTACCACTCCTGAAGCTGAGCCGATGCAGCTTGGTCTTGTCCGTGCCCCACTCACTTCAGAGGAGAGACTACGTAGGCGCCAGGGCAACCTGTGCCTTTATTGTGGGGGTTCTGGACATTTCCTCCGTTCCTGCCCCGTGAGACCCAGTAAGTCCTACCTACGGTCTGCTATTAATCAACAAGTTTCTGGTTCTTCTCAGCCTTATGTTACTCTTTTTGTCTCATTACAGCTACCGGAAAAGGAGGTTCACCTACCCGCTATAATTGACTCCAGAGCGTGTAGCTGTTTTTTGGATGCCTCACTAGCCTCAAGCTTGCACGTTCCTTTAACCACTAAGAACCGAAGTCTACAGATCCACCTAGCTGATGGGTCTCTAACTCGCTCTGGGCCTGTCACTCAGAAAACCAGACCCATCCTTACCACCACTGATACTGGTCACCAAGAATTTGATATCATCTCTTCTCCAATGTTTCCCATTATCTTGGGACTCCCATCGCTTCAAGCCCATAAACCTCAGATCAATTGGAACAAAAAAGAAGTCTCTTTCTCATCCCAATATTGCTCCAGACATTGCCTTCTTCCGGCCCCAGCCTCTGTTTCTACCATTGCAACCATGTCCGATAGTCTTCAACATGTACCCACAGGCTACCTGGAATTCAGAGATGTATTTGATAAACAGGCTGACTGTCTACCACCCCATCAGCCTTACGATTGCCCTATAGATCTTTTGCCGGGTGCTGAAATCCCTTTTGGACGCATTTTTCCTTTGTCCGAAACAGAATTAAAGGCCCTCAAAACATACATTGATGAAAATCTTGAGAAAGGGTTCATTCGCTCCTCCTCATCACCGGCCGGAGCTGGTATTTTCTTTGTAGAGAAAAAAGATGGATCCCTCCGACCTTGCATTGATTACAGGGCATAAAATAAAATTACTATAAAGAATCGGTACCCGCTTCCTCTCATCCCGGAGCTATTCCAACGTTTCAGATCCGCCAGCATCTTTTCCAAACTTGATCTGCGTGGCGCATACAATCTTATCCGAATCCGAGCGGGCGATGAATGGAAGACCGCCTTTAGATCCAGGTTTGGACACTGAGTACCTGGTGATGCCATTCGGACTTTGCAATGCCCCGGCCACGTTCCAACACCTAGTGAACGATATCTTTCGTGAATATCTGGACAACTTCCTAGTAGTCTACCTAGACGACATTCTCATTTTCTCAGCCACCATGGAACTTCATCGGGTACATGTCAAACTGGTTCTCTCGATCCTCAGAAAGCACAAACTATACCTTAAGGCGGAGAAATGTGAATTCGAAAAGACCACAATGCAATTCTTAGGATTCATAATCTCAATTGACGGCGTCGCAATGGACCCTCAGAAGGTCAAAGCAATCCAAGAATGGCCAGCTCCTGTAGATAGAAAAGGGGTACAACGGTTCTTAGGTTTCTCAAACTTTTACCAAAGATTTATTGTAGGGTTTTCAGCTATCGTAGCTCCCATCACTCAACTTACACGCCAGCATAATCGTTTTCAATGGTCCTTGGAGGCTCAGGAAGCGTTCTTAAAATTAAAAGCACTATTCTTGTCTGCACCAGTCTTACGACACCCGGATCCAGCCTTGCCTTTCATTCTGGAAGTTGATGCTTCAGAGACCGCTACTGGTGCCATCCTCTCACAAAGACAGGGGCCCAAGGCTCTTCTGCATCCCGTGGCTTTTGCGTCTCGGAAATTAAGCATCCCTGAAAGAAACTATGATGTAGGCGATAGAGAATTATTGGCCATCAAATTTGCCTTAGAGGAGTGGAGGTATCTGCTTGAAGGGGCGTCCAATCCTATGATATTTACTGACCACAAGAACCTGGAATACCTGCGAACAGCTAAATGTCTAAAACCCAGGCAAGCCCGATGGGCCCTCTTCTTTTCCCGATTTAACTTCCACATCTCTTATAGACCAGGTTCATAGAACGGAAAAGCAGACGCACTTTCAAGGATGTTCCATGAAACTTCTCAGGTAACAGAGCCGAGCACCATCCTGTCTCCGCAAAATTTCCTTCTGGTTACCCAAGGGGACCTAATGTCCGCAATCAAATCCGCATCCGCTCAATGCTCTGAACCCCACGTATCTTCTATGTAGAAACGCAATGATCTATTTTGGTCTCACTGAAAAATCTTTGTTCCGCTGGAATCTAGGCTCCTAACCCTACAGTCCTTTCATGACCACAAGCTGGCAGGCCATTTTGGGTCACAAAAGACCATTGAATTGATCTCACGTTCCTTTTGGTGGCCAGGCTGGAGACAAGACTGCAAGAACTATGTTTCATCCTGCATTCCTTGCCAGCAGCAAGGGCTCAAATACAAAGTCGTGGGGCCTGCTGAAACCCTTGTCCATCCCTGAATGCCCATGGGCAGAAATCTCCATGGACTTTATTGTGGATTTGCCTCCATCAGGGGGGTTCACGACTATCTTTGTCGTAATTGATCGACTTTCAAAAATGGCACACTTTCTGCCCATGGTGGGTACTCCCTCTGCCTCCGCTACTGCTAGCATGTTCTTTAAGGAAATTATCAGGCTTCATGGTACCCCGGTGAGCATCATCTCTGACAGAGGGGTTCAATTCACTTCAAAATTTTGGAGACCTTCAAGACCTTCACACTTCAAGACCTTGGAAATAAAGATTTGCCTGTCCTCCGCTTATCATCCCCAAAGTAACGGCCAGACGGAGAGGACAAACCAGACCCTGGAACAATACCTCCGATGCTTCTGTTTCGATTCCCAGGATGAATGGTCCTCTCTCCTGCCATATGCAGAATTTGCATATAACAACTCCATCCATTCCGCTACCAACCAGACACCTTTCTGGTCTAATTTTGGATTTCACCCTTCCTTTCTCCCAGTCTCCATCCCTGAATTATCTGTCCCTGCCGTGCAGGACCGAGTAAACTCTATCCAGTTAAATTTCCAAAGGATCAAAGCAGCGATGCAAAAAGCCCAGGATGACTATCAAAAATACTACAACAGGGGAAGGAAGGAGAACCCGGCCTTTAAAGTAGGCGAGGAAGTGTGGCTATCAACTATCCATCTCAGACTGCCAATTCCCTCCCGGAAACTGGGGCCAAAGTTTATAGGTCCTTTTAAAATAAAAAGGGTAATCAACCCAGTGGCTTTTGAATTAGCTCTACCTGATGCTTACAAGGTGCATCCAGTCTTCCATGCATCCCTCTTAAAACCTATTGTTCCCAGCCCTTTTTCTGACAGAGAGAGACCTCCACCGCCACCGGTCCTAATCGACGGAGAAGACGAGTTTGAGGTAGAAAAGATTCTAAACTGCAGAAAAAATGGTAGACAGCTTCAGTACTTGATCAAATGGAAGGTATATCCTTCTGAGGATAACTCCTGGGAACCAGCCAGGAAGCTCCACGGCTTCTCCAGGCATTTCACAGAGAGCATCCAGAACTGATGTCAACCTTGGGTGTCCAGAGGCCACCCCTCGGGGGTGGCACTGTCAGAAGAAGCCTTCGTTCCGGTCAGTGACTATCAGTGACACACCTGTATGTAGACAACTTCTGCACATCTCTGCCCCTGTTCCACAACCTTCACCAGAAGAAGATGCCAGCATGTGGCACGGTAAAAAAGAACCGGAAGGGCTTTCCTCAAAGTCTTGTCAATAAGAAGTTGAGAAAAGGAGAAACGGCAAGTCTGCAAAACAAGGAGATTCTGGCAGTGAAGTGGAGGGACAGAAGGAATGTCTACATGTTGGCTTCCATCCACAATAACACCTACGTGGAAATCCCAAGAAGGAATGGCCCCATCCAAAAACCAACATGCATCCATGAATACAATTTGTTACTGGGGGGAGTCGACTTCAACGACCATAGGCTTGAACCATACCTTGCCACAAGACGGACATACCATTGGTATAAAAAAGTAGCAATTTATTTTTTTCAATTGGCCATATTCAATTCCTATATCATTTACCGCAACTTCATCCAAAACCCCCAACCCTTCCTTGGCTGCCAGGAGGAAATTTACACTGCCCTTATATTCCCGAATGGCCCACCAGAAAACATCCGATCAGATATTCTTAGTCAGCTCTCCGATCGCCACTTTCCAGATAAACTCCCTCCCAAACCAACAGGCCAAAGACGTCAAAAAAGATGTAAGGTGTGTACCAGAGCAGGAGTCAGAAGAGACGCAGCTTATTATTGTGCACAATGTCCTTCCCAACCAGGCCTCTGCATAGGTGAATGTTTTCGCCGTTACCATACTTCAATAAATTATTAGTGAAGTATGGTAAACGTAATCCTCAGTTCCTGCCTTCACACACCTTCACACCCCTTATGCCACTGCCTGCTCTGTAACTGACCCTGGCTTGTTATTCGACCACGCTTCTGCCTGCCTATTTTGTACGTACCGCTGCCTGCCCTGGAACTGACTGTGGACTGTTATTCAACCACGTTTCTGCCTACCGATTCTGTACATACCTCTGCCTGATCTGGAACTGACCTTGGACTGTTTGACCATGTTATTTGCCTGCCTCTTGGACTGATCTTGTACCCTGCAACTGGACTAGTGGGATTCAACACAGGGGTCTCACATATGTGAGGGGCTCCAGAATAATGTTTCTGGATGAAGAAAACTATTTTCTTTTCTCATTCCTAGATTAGGGTCTGGAGATTCAGAGGCTTCAAAGAGATTTGGGTGGGAGAAGCCTCTACCCCTGTCCCCATTCTGTCCTGAACGAGGCCCTACTTCTGCCTGCTGCCTGTAGGACTTAGTGCCGTCATGCCTCTGTCTGTCGCACTGACCACAGCACATGGACCATGTTCCTGCCTACTACCAGAACCAATATTTCCCAAGGCGTCTTTCAGGACAGCACCTGAGAGATAGCGACTCCACCCACCGGAAACAGGAAACACCTTCTTCCTCCAAACTTTAAAGGGAGGCGCCTCCCTACCATACCTCAGTTTTTGTGTTTCCTCCGGCCCGGAGGGAACATCTTTTTGAAGGGGAGTCAAGGTCTCTCAGATGCCTGGGAGACAGGGCTTCCTTTTCTTTTTTCCTCCTTTTTGAGACCCGCTGTCCTCCCGGCCTACCCAAGCCTTGGCAGCGGTAGCAATCGGGCTCCTCTTCCCCTCCTGGTGCTCGGGGAGAGCCGTAGACCCGGTGATCCGCGCGGTCGTAGGAGCGGCGGTGCGCGTGCGCCGCCGCCATGTTTTTTGGCCGGCAGGCGCGGCGGAAGTGACAAGGCGGGTCACTGGGTCAGCAAAAGCGACATTTCCGGCGTGGATGCGAGAGGGGAGGAGGGAGGACAGGAACTGGCGCCTACTTCCGCTTCCGGTCCGGTGCAGATGCACTATGGGAGTCCGGAAGCGGCATATGAAGCCACAGGTGGAGAGCTGCACACCAGAGATGGAGGACTCAGCGTCTGCAGCGGTGGGGACAGGCACAGGCGCCAGTAAAGCTCAGGTAGGAGCAGCAGTTTAAGTCTGCCTTTCTTCCTTTTCCTGGGTTTGGTCTATTTTCTTTTTTCTTACCCCCTAGTGGCAAGGGGCCTGTCTGGGCACTGGAGGCTGACTGGTTTCTTCTTAGTGCACCTGTGGGTGATTCTTGTGTAGCTGAGACCGGGTCTCACTAAAAGGTCCCCTGGTTTTTTTTTCCCTTTTTTGTTTTTTCTCTCACAGGCTAAAAGCTCTGACCCAAAAAAGAGATGTCCTTCTTGCAGGGCCAAAATGGGAGAAAATTGGAAAAAAGTCTTATGCAGTACATGCATCACTTCTTTAGTTAAGGAGGAATCAGCTTCGGTTTGTGATGATCTGGTTGCCTCTGTAAAGAAGGAACTATACGCCACGATTCAGACTTTTCGTGACTCTTTAGTTAATCCAGCTGCTAGTCAGCCATCCACTTCTGAGGCTTCCCAGGGTTCTATTTCTTTCCCCATGGTAGAAGTTTTACCTGAAGGCCCCTCTATCAGGGAAGAGCAGTCCCCTACTCCTTCCGTTAAAGATTCGGAGGAGGAGGGTGAGGAAGCGGAGGTGGCTCCTTCCAAATTTAAGCTTTCCCTAGAGGAGGTAGATGGACTCCTTAAGGCTATCCATGTTACACTTGGCTTAAGTGAGGAAAAGAAGGAGTTATCTCTTCATGACCGCATGTATGCAGGGTTAAATGAGCCTAAGGGGCGAACATTTCCAGTTCATTCGGTCATTTCTGACGCCATTACTAAAGAATGGCAAGATCCAGAGAAAAAGCCCTTTTTTTCCAGAGCCCACAAAAGGCGCTTCCCTTTTGAGGAGGACCCTTCTGCGGTGTGGAATAAGGTGCCCAGGTTGGATGCGGCCTTTTCACAGGTCTCAAGATCCACAGACCTGTCTTTTGAAGACATGGGTGTTCTAAGGGATCCAATGGACAAACGCATGGATCTTTTGCTCAAAAGATCATGGCAATCAATCATGAGCAATTTAAAACCAGCAATGGCCACAACCTGTGTAGCCAGGAATCTGGAATACTGGGTGAACCAACTTAGATCTCATATAGTGGCAGATTCCCCCAAGCAGGAGATCTTAGATTCCTTTCCTACCCTGATTTCTGCGGTTGCTTATATTGCTGATGCTTCGGCTGAAGCTATCAAAATGTCAGCTAGGTCTGCAGCTTTAGCAAATGCTGCGAGAAGGGCTTTATGGCTAAAAACCTGGCCAGGTGATACAGCTTCAAAGAGTAAACTTTGTGGTATCCCCTTTTCAGGTGACCTTCTTTTTGGCCCAGATCTAGATAATATCCTAGACAGAACTGCCGATAAGAAGAAGTCCTTTCCGGTCAAAAAGAAAAAGCAGACCCCAAAACGTCTTTTTCGACCTCAAAAAACTCAACAGCAACACCAGGAAAGTAAGTTTCAGGGCAGGAGGAAAAATTGGTCTACGCAAAAGGCGAAGGGCAAAGGTGGAATTCTCTTCCGTCCTCCTTCACAGGCCGAAAACCCACAATGACTCATCCCTGCGGGTCGGCGGAAGATTACGAGAGTTTCTTCCGCAGTGGTCAGTGATAACTACAAATCAGTTTATTCTGACCACTCTCTCGCAGGGTTATACTCTCGAGTTCTCCAGAAGCCCTCCAAGAAGGTTTCTGGTAACAAATGCTCCTCGAGATCCAATAAGGGCCCTGGCCATGAAATCCTCTCTGGAGGAACTAATGCAACAGGGTGTAGTAATCCCAGTGCCACTAGAGGAATGGCACGAGGGCTTCTATTCACATGTCTTCCTGGTAAAAAAACCAACAGGAAGATTTCGTTTAATTCTAAATTTAAAGCCACTAAACAGAGCCATCAAATACAGAAGGTTCAAGATGGACTCAATTTTCACCGCCAGAAATATTCTGACTCCAGGTTGTTTCATGGCGTCAGTGGATCTAAAAGATGCATACCTGCATATTCCAATCTCATCCCAGTCCCAGAGGTTTCTCAGGTTGGCGGTAAGGTTGGAAGGCAGAATTCAGCATCTGCAATTCAGAGCCCTACCCTTCGGGCTATCATCCGCACCCCGAATTTTTACCAAAGTAATGGCAGAGGCCCTAGCTCCGCTGCGTCTTCAGGGAATCGCAGTAATTCCTTACTTAGACGATCTGCTATTTTTCGCCCCCTCAAGAGAGGAGTTGAGGAGCAATTTAAGCAGAGCATGCAGCCATTTGGAGTCTCTAGGTTGGATCCTAAATCTCCAAAAATCTTCCCTGGAACCATCTCAGGAGATTCGGTTTCTAGGGTATATAATAAATTCGGTAAGCCAAAAAATTTTTCTTCCTTCAGAGAAGAAAGAAAAAATCCAGGATACAGTGTCTTTTTTGCAGACCAACCAGCAGCTGACGGTAAGATTGGTCATGTCAGCCCTGGGGGTTCTGACTTCGTCAATGCCAGCTGTTCAGTGGGCAAGACTACACTTCAGACATCTGCAGGCTTTTCTTCTGAGATCTTGGGATCACAATTTAGAGTCCCTAGACTCAGAGGTAAGAGTTCCAACCCAGGTGAAGAGGTCACTATGGTGGTGGAAAAGGCAGGATATCCTATCGGAGGGGTTAGTCTGGGCCTTTCCAATCGAAAAAAGGCTGACAACCGATGCCAGTTCCTGGGGTTGGGGAGCCCACCTAGAAAAAGGTTTCACTCAGGGAAACTGGTCCAGGAAAAAGGCGACCAAGTCCTCAAACTGGAGAGAGCTCAAGGCGATCGACTTGGCTCTGAAGTCATTTGCTCAGGGTCTTCAGGCCCAACATGTTCAAATACTAACAGACAATGCCACGGCCGTGGCTTACATAAACAGGCAGGGAGGTACAAGGAGCAAATCGCTGCAAGTACTAGCCATGAGCATTCTCCGTTGGGCAGAAGGACACTTGCTGTCTTTATCAGCAGTCCATCTAAAGGGATCCCTGAACGGAGTGGCGGATTTCCTGAGCAGAAATCCCATTCGGGAAGCAGAATGGTCGCTGAACCCAGAGGTTTTCGCCATGATTGTCGAGAAGTGGGGGCTGCCAGAGGTGGACCTGTTCGCCTCAAAGGAGAATGCCTTGGTTCCGCAATTTTTTTCCCTAAGCAATCACGACGGGTCACTAGGAACAGATGCCTTGGCGTATCCATGGAGATTCCATCTCTGCTACGCTTTCCCCCCATTTCAGTTAATTCCCTTAGTATTAAGAAAAATTCAAAGAGAAACGGTACCGGTTGTCCTAATCACGCCCTTTTGGCCAAGAAGGGCTTGGTTTTCAACCGTTCTGAAAATGGCGGTCAGGCCTTATTGGCATCTGCCCCTCAGGCACGATTTACTATTTCAGGGACCAGTAAATCACCCAGAGGTAGCCACTTTGGCGCTCACTGCTTGGTATCTGAAGAGCAGCTCTTAAGGAGCAAAGGTTTTTCCAACCGGTTAATCTCAACGCTATTATCCAGTAGGAAAAGGGTGACTAGAAATATCTATTCCAAGGTCTGGAAGGTTTACAATACGTGGTGTAATTCATCTGACCAGGACCCAGGGAGTCTTGTTACCATTCTGGAATTTTTACAGGTTGGTGCTGACAAGGGACTAGCAGTTAGTACCTTGAAGGTACAGGTGGCTGCGCTAGCAGTGTTCCTAGAAAGATCTGTGGCCTCAGATCCATTGGTAACCAGATTTTTCAGATCCCTTACGAGATCCAGACCAGCACCACTTAAGTTGTTTCCCAAATGGGATCTGTCGATAGTCCTCCAGGCTCTAACAAGGAGTCCTTTTGAACCTTTGGAAGAAGCGCCACTCAGATATCTCACTTTTAAGTCTGTGTTTCTGATTGCCATGGTCTCTGCACGCAGGATCAGTGAGCTTAATGCTTTATCAGTTAAGGAACCCTATTTATCTATCTTCCCAGATAGGGTTATACTTAGAACAGATCAGAAATTCTTACCAAAGGTAGCTTCAGTACAAAATCGTGTTCAGGACATTGTACTTCCGACCTTCTGCCCCAACCCAGTAGGGGAGAAGGAGACTTGTTTTCACATGTTGGATGTTAGAAGAGTTTTGTTATGTTACTTGGAAAGGACAAAGCTCTTTAGACGTTCAGATTCTCTGTTTGTGCTATTTTCAGGCAACAGGAAAGGTTGCCAGGCTTCTAAAATCTCTTTAGCAAGGTGGCTGAAGCTAGCCATTTCAGAGGCTTATTCGCATGCAGGCGTGTCTCCTCCTGCAGGAATTTCTGCACACTCAACAAGAGCATTAGCGGCCACTTGGGCAGAGAGAGCTGGTGCCACCCCTGAACAAATCTGCAAGGCGGCAACTTGGTCAAGTTTTCACACATTCGTGAAACATTACAGGCTGGACCTCACATCTGCTAATGATCAGGCGTTTGGCAGAAAGGTCCTGCAAGCTGTTGTCCCGCCCTAAGGGGGTAAGTCTCTGTTATCCTCTCAGGTGCTGTCCTGAAAGACGCCTTGGGAAAAACCAAGTTAGACTTACCGGTAACTTGTTTTCCAGAAGTCTTTCAGGACAGCAACATCCCGCCCTATTGTATTGTATATACTATGCTGTGACTAACGTATGTGTTTATGTGTTCCAGCCGGGGCCGGAGGTCTTCTCTACTACAACTGAGGTATGGTAGGGAGGCGCCTCCCTTTAAAGTTTGGAGGAAGAAGGTGTTTCCTGTTTCCGGTGGGTGGAGTCGCTATCTCTCAGGTGCTGTCCTGAAAGACTTCTGGAAAACAAGTTACCGGTAAGTCTAACTTGGTTTTTTTGATACTGCTGACAATATCTCTGCCTGCACTGACCCTGGACTGTATATGGACAGTATCCCTGCCTGCTGCCTGAAAAATTGTGTTCACTGTTACTGACCAAGTCCCTGCCTGCTGCCTGGAACAGTGCTATCCTCCTGTGGACAACTGTGCTACTAAAACCACAGGTAATCTTTTGTTTACCCTTTGCTCAGCATAATGTATTTTGGGGTGTAATTCTTGGTATGCGCATGCTATGTTTCCCTGGAACACCTGAAGGTGTTCCTTGCATGTTGGATATCTGTATGTGGCCAGGCTGTGTAAAGGTCTCACACATGTGGTATTGCCATACTCAGAAGAAGTGGCAGAATGTATTTTGGGGTGTCATTTTTTCTATGTAAATGCTGTGTGTTGGAAATATCTTATAAACGGACAACTTTGTGTAAAAAAAAAAAACTTCTGGAAAAAAATGAACCGTTCAAAAGACTCATTATGCCTCACAGATTATACGTTGGGGTGTTAGCTTTCCAAAATGGAGTAATTTTTTGGTTTCCATTGTCCTGGTGCTCTAGGACCTTCAAAAGTGTAATAGGTAGTCAACAAGTTAGATGGGTAATTTATGCTCCTTGAACACCTGATGGTGCTCCCTGCATGTTGGGCCTCTGTATGTGGCCAGGTAGTGAAAAAGTTCCACACATGTGATATCGTAATACTCAGGAGTAGCAGAATGTATTTTGGGGTGTCATTTGTGGTATGCACATTCCATGTGAGAGAAATAAGCTATTACAATGATAATTTTCTGAAAAAAATATTAAAAATAAAATCTTAATTTGCAAAGAATTGTGGGAAAAAATGACAACTTCAAATAACTCACCATGCCTCTTACTAAATACCCTGGAATGTCTACTTTCCAAAAAGGGGTCATTTGGGGAGCATTTGTACTTTCCTGGCTTGTTAGGGTCTAAAGAAATGAGATAGGCCTCAGTACATCAGATGTGATCATTTTTTTATGATTTGCACCATAGCTTGTAGACTCTATAAATTTCACACAGACCACATAATATCCACTAATTTGGGTTATTTTAACCAAAGATATGTAGCAGTATAAATTGTGGCCAACATTTATGAAGAAAAATTGCTAATTTGCAAAATGTTATCATAGAAACAAAGAAAAATGCATTTTTTTTCAAAATGTTCTGTCTTTTTTCATTTATAGCGCAAAAAATAAAAAACCCAGAGGTGATCAAATACCACCATATGAAAGCTCTATTTGTATGAAAAAAGAACATAAAAATCCTTTGGGTACAGTGTTGCATGACTGAGTAATTGTCATTCAAAGTGTGAGAGCACTGAAAGCTGAAAATTGGTCTGGGCAGGAGGAGTGTTTAAGTGCCAAGTAAGCAAGTGGTTAAATCAACCCATTACCATTATATATACATATATACGTGACCTCTTCAACTTTGCATCCCGCTCCCAACCTCCTATAACCCTTTACTGTAAATAGGGGTCGGGATTAGGCAGGCTTGCTCATAATGTCTTCCCTACTGCAACTTGGCATGTTTGCGGTACTTCAGGGCTCTGAATTGGCAGCAAAGCCTCTAACTTGTACGAAGAGACCTGACCGTCAATTCGTCCCCCAGCTTGCATAGATAAAGGATAGACCCTTCAATATAAACTTTGAGTCTAACAACACACATAAATCTGCAACAATGACAAAACGCACACAATTCCATCCCTGTGCGTGGATTTCTGTGACCATGCCCAGGGTATATCATGCACCTCTACCTACTGTTAGGTTCAAGGAACACCCTAGTTCCATGACTAACGTTACATTGGTATCCTTTAGGACAAAGAAAAACTCGTCTATGTCCCAACACAGAGTGAAATATATTCCCAACATTTCTCATTCACCATTGCGTATTGACCTGGCATGCAAAGGACATCATGGTCATGCTTCTTACCGAGGGAAATATCAACCTGCCTCCAGCTTCCATCTTCTCTGATCACATGTGGGTAATTTAGCCTCAAATGCAACAAGATAGAATTCCCAGTCAGTAAGCCCATTAATGCCACCAAATATACAGACCGAGTCTGTATATGGGATCATACAGCATAACACCTGTCACAATCCAAACTAGTACAGCCCATCCAGGCATTTGACCACCACTTTGGATTAGTGTAAGTGACGTGTTTTGGCAAATTCTTACTGAGTGATGATGCTAACTCATCAGGCCACTGCCCCTCATACAGAGACTGTACAATCAGCTTGATGCTGGTCAATAATTCTGCCTGCCACTGCGTGCACACCAGAGCCCATGACAAATTTCTGTCTTGTACCATCACACACTCTACCAACCTCTCAACATGGTTGAGAAAATCTGGAGCCACTTTAACCTGGGTGTTTTTGACTTTGTTGAATGTTCTTACGGATGCCACCAATCTCTCTGAGCAACAAAGCCCCGCTTATTGTCTAAAGCTATGGCTAAAAGTTTGTTCCTCAGGAGGCCGATGTCCACTCCATTAACAACACCCATCCCAGCTCCTATTCCCCCAATATAGTGCTGAATACATCCCTCCTCTTCCGGGTTACTCCTCAGAAATAAGCATCCTGCGTGAACCTCATCCTGTGTCCGCACATCTCTGGGAGTAAGCCACTGGTACATTGACCACACTTGATTCAGTGTATACTCAGCACATATAAGGCAATAAGCTTTTATCAACCACTGTGAGATGCTGCAGCGCCATGTGGTGAAGGCATACTGTACCCTGTAGCCAGCGTTTGTTCCCTTTATTTAACGGAGCTTGCTCCTGTATGTGGTCACTGGTATTACTTGTGCAGGGTTTCAACCTCTCAGGTGAGACATCAACCAGGCGTATCTCCCCTATGTCCAGTTCTGGTGTCCAGTAACCGAGAGCTTCTCTACAGGACTGCTAAGATTGAGACACCACCCCTACAAGGAAGTTTTCACCCCATTGATGTGTCACCTGGCACCCTCTAGTGTGGCCAAACGACACCTTATTATGCATAATTGCCAGCCTCCTGGGTACCTGCACCATAGTAATTCCGTTAGGTCAATACATGTCATACATTAAAAACCTTTTCTTCTTTCAATTCCTCCCTCAAAAAAAAAAAAACTATATTTTACATTTCATATTCTGAAGGATTAGACAGGTTATATTCCTTCCCCAAACTCCAACCCATTGCACATGTATTAATAGCACATTATTGCATTCATCAGGAGAGACTCCGGCAAAAATGTTTCACAAGTCTTGTTGATAGGCACAGTCTTTCAGATTGAGCATTAGTACTAAATTCTCCATAAGAAAAAAAAACAAGTATTAATCTGAATCTTTTCATTTGTCTCTTCTCTCCTGAATGTTTATCAGAACAAATTTGCGCTGTGGTGTGGCACAGACAAATTGCCAACCAGATGATCATCTGTCATCCATGTTCCAGAAACCTCTCCAATCTCGCTCCACCAGGACTCTGGAAGTGAAAAACAGGAGCAGAATCAAATTCTTATCCATAATATCTGCTCGCTTGCTACGTTTACCTATAGTTCCTTCCTTGGAACCCAGGAACTTGGTATTCCTGGCTTCTGCAACTCTGACCAAACTATCAAAACAACGATGACTTCTTTATGATGAACCCACTCTAAAGTGGATCCCCATGGTATGATCAAAAATGTAAAAAACGAACGTAAATGTTTCTCAAAAATTCTAATTTCAAACACTAAACATAAACAATGCATTTATCTGTATCTTAGGATATATGCACTAACTTCCCTTTCAGGTGAACAAAGCGTAAACCTTTTGGAAATGTTTCCACCTGAATGAACATAAAAACAAATAACACAAGAACAAACTCCAGCGGCTAGCATGGCTTCCTACCAGCTCTTGTTTTAAACAAACAAAATGTGTCCAGCTGGAGGACATATCCCATGACCATCTATTCAGCTGCTAATTGAGGGAATAGCCAATTACCCCCCTTTCAGCTGGACTAAAAATAATAATTTTTCCACCTGAACAAAACAAAAATAAAATAGATGACTAAACAAATACCAAAAAAAGTTTTTAAAAAATTAAATAAATAAAAAAAAAACTACAAAACTAAAAGTTAAAAAAATACTAATGCAAATAACCATAAATTAAGAAAAATTTATAAAAATAAAAATCTGGCCATTTATCACACAAAAACAACAACATGACAAGACAACCACCATAAAACAATCACAAACACTCAACTTTTAATTAAAGACAAGTCCATGGACTTTCCATGAGAAGAGTAAGTGCTCATTTCCATCTAAAAGACAATTAGTTAATGGGAACAACAAAAAACAAAACATCTGTACTGTACCTCATCACAACATTTGTAACTCTTTAATCCATTAATGCCTGACTATTGTTCATTTTTTTTTCATTGTTTGCAAACAATTACTAATTAATGAGCTCATGGTACCATGTGATAATCGATTATGCATTTTCAATAACCTAACCCCTGTTCTGCTAAATCTGCCCATTGTTGTTCCCACTTTGAAGGACCTGCAAACAAAACAAATACAAACTTTAGTATCCAAAACAGTTTAACTTCTTCCCTGGTCTCTGGAAAAGGAACACAAAGACAGTGATTTCGCACAATTATCATGACAATTGACTTTTTAAGTCCCCCAAGCCTTTACCCATTAATTGTAATGCTAGGGGAACAATTACCATATTTCCCTATACTAAGCAAACAGTAGTGGTAAACTTTGCCACATTACTCAGGAAAAATGGCAATGCAATTTGCGTCCAACTACATACAAGCCAGAATAGTAGATTAGCCCATGGGGCAAATATTGGAATGTTCATCCAGTCTTGTTACTGGCTGTGTTTAGGGAAAAACCAACTCTCGCAGCTAGAATGGCTTCCTACCCACTTCTTGTCTTAAACAAAATGTATTCAGCTGGAGGACATATGCCATGACCATCTATTCAGCTGTTAATTGAGGGTATATCCAATTACCCCCCTTTCAGGTGGACTAAACAATCATTTGTCCACCTGAACAAAACAAAAATAAAACAAACAAATAAACGAATAAGAAAAACAAAAGAAATTAAAAAAAAATTTTAAAAAATAAAAAAATGTAAAATAATTAAAAATTCTTTAAAAAAAAGGTAAAAAAAAATTCAAAAGCAAAAATTAAAAAAAATGTACTAAAAAAATTAAAAATAAGAGAAGAGAAAAAAAACATACTAATCATAACAAAAAAAAAATGTTTTAAAAAATTAATAATTCAGAGGCTCCTCTATCATATTTAAACATGAAGCTCACGTCTAAACCTTATTGATGGCAAGGAAACGTTGACCAGAAAATTCTTAGCATCCATGCAACTCACTAAGTGCTGCTAACATTGTTTCCCCCAGTGCTACATTTGAATAACCATGCGGCTACCTCCATTTTGACTTTACGCAACTGTTCTACATATTGATGATTTTCAGTTTGTAGTCTCCGCATTTGGGTCTTAAAAGGGAAATGGGTTTGATTACTATGGTCTCCATGCTTTGGATTGCTACCCCTTCTGGCAGAATACACTTCATAACACCTTGGGGTCGTTTTAGGGTATTTCATGTGACCCCCCCCCCCGTTTTACACAAAAAGCACTTGAGCGCTGGTCTCCATGCAGAGGCCCTCTTTGAGCATATGGCGATGAAAACTCACATTGCTGGATAATATTACTATGATTGGAATGAACAGACTTTATACTTTCATCGTCTGAGGAGTCATCAGAAGTTTCCACTGTTTCAACTCCTGAATCAATTTCAAGTGCAGTTATCGCACTTCTATTTAAATATCCAACATTGATTCCCCTCATAGTAACATCATTTGCAGCAACACTAGCATACAGTTTTTTCTGCCTGTTGTTTCACTTCTATCTTTGCTGTGCACTGAGCATGTGCGGAGGGTACCTCCACCATTGCACATTCAGCTATTGCATGTTTGGAGGATAACTCCATTATGGCTGCCTGTGCACCCTGTAATTCCTCCCTTTTTATAATTCCTAATCCTTGCCCAGTCCTTTCTGATGCAGGATCAAGAACAGAACTTTGATTTGGGGATTTTTCAGGTTTGTCAGCCACATACATTGGCTGTTGTTCGATCAGCATCCTATCTCCCTGCTCCTGTGTCACAAAGGGATGTGCATCCTTGTTAGCACAACACTGGCTGTGTACTTTCTCCATTGCCTGTGCTTTCAAAGATAGAATGGCATGATCTTTTTGAGCTAGTTGAGTTTTACATTCCTGTAACTCTCTTAAGTATTTCTATTGCATTTTGATTCTCAGCCTCTCTCTGTCCTAAAGATGCGATACATTGTTCCTTCAACACACATGTTTCTCCAACTCATGTAATCTCTGTTCCAATACACCTTTCTCAGTCACTAATTGTTGAATGTGATCAGCAACATTTGCATCTGCCTTTGCAACTATTGCTAATATATTCTCAGTTACACTTTGTATCTGTTCCAGGAATTGCTTTTTTTCCGCACACCCTTGGACTTGTTTCTTTTCCGCGACATCTTTCATCTTCAACAACATGCATACAACATTTCCTGCCTTTTTTCGACTTTTTATTTATCAGATCGTTATGAGTATAACATTGCCTCAAAAGGTCACTGAATTGGTGTGTTAAATCATTCTCTTGTATAGAGTCAAGCTGTGCTTGTTAATGAAACCTTCAATGACTTCCATTGATATGCTAATTCGTCTACTTGAAGCTACTAAACTAATTGCTTGCACAATGCACACAGAGACAGATACCAAACACACAAGAGACACAGATAAAGCTGTTTAAAAGCTAACTTTTTACCTATAGTCCCACAACCAGGAGACACACTCCAAGACACAAGGCAGACTCTTAATGCCTTACTATACCACTGATTCTTAGCCCTCTTAGATCGCAGGCCACATTGAACTTCTATTGGAACAGAGAGCTATTTCACACTCGCGTGGGGAAAAATGAAAATAAGCTAAATAAAAATATGAAATAAAAATAATCTATATTTCTCCCACTTTTTCCTCCAAAGATATGTGGTTTATCCTGTCAATCTGCAGGCTATATCAGATAATCAGGGTTGATCAAACCCTCACTCTCACCAGTACTATTGACGGGCTACACAGGCCTAACAATTTGCACTAACAATACAATAAACGTTTAACATATAAACATATATCAGCCAACAATCTCACCATATTTGCGCTCACTGATGAAATACTTCATAGAACTTTCAGGACCATCCAAGCAGGGCTTGCGACTTCACGACCAGCGTGAATCTTTATCCACGGTAAAGACTGCCTTCAGTTCTAGTTATAGGGACTTAGGACAAAAAACACACAAAGCAAGGTCCATAAAGACATGGATGAGTGAGTTTGGGGTGAAGGAACCTGACTGGCCTGCACAGAGTCCTGACCTCAGCCCAATAGAACACCTTTGTGGTGAATTAGAGCGGAGATTGCAAGCCAGGCCTTCTTGTCCACCTCCTTGCCTGACCTCACAAATGCGCTTCTGGAAGAATGATCAAACATTCCCAAAAACACACTCCTAAACCTTGTGGACAGCCTTCCCAAAAGAGTTGAAGCTGTTATAGCTGCGAAGGGCAGGCTAACGCAATATTGAATCATATGGACTAAGACTGGGATGCCATTAACCACTTGACATCCGCGCTATGGCCGAATGACGGCCACAGCGCGGACCTGAATTCCCGGGAGGCCGTCGTATGATGGCCTCCCCTGTGCACGCGCCCTGCAGGGCGCGCGTTGAGCGCGCTGTGATTACCGAGTCACTGAGACTCGGGTGATCACCGATCCGAGTAAGAGGCCGGTCCCGGCCCCTTACCATGTGATCAGCTGTCAGCCAATGACAGCTGATCACATGATGTAAACAAAAGATCGGTAATAGTTTTTTTTTCTACTCACGGTGATAACGCGAGTAGAAAAAAAGGCTGATCACCGGCTCGGATGCGAGGTACATCGGTCCCGAAGTGGAAGAGGCATATATGCCTCATCTGTGCCACCTAACAGTGCCCACAGTGCCACCTAACAGTGCCCACAAGTGCCACCCAGCCGTGCCCACAGTGCCACCTATCAATGCCCAAAAAGTGCCACCTCTCAATGCCCACAAGTGCCAGCTATCAATGCCCACCAGTAATGCCAATCAGTGCCACCTACAAGTGCTGCCTATCAGTGTAACTGATCAGTGCCCATCACTGCCACCCATCAGTGCCCATCACTGCCGCCTATCAGCTCCCATCACTGCCGCCTCATCAGCTTACATCAATGAAGGAAAAAAATTACCTGTTTTAAATTTTTTATAGCAAAATATAAAAATATATATATATATATTTTTTTTTTTTTTTTAAATTCAGTCTTTTTAAAATTTTTTAACAAATAATAAAAACCGTAGAGGTGATCAAATACCACCAAAAGAAAGCTCTATTTGTGGGGGAAAAATGATAAAAATTTAATTTGGGTACAGTGTTGTATGACCACGCAATTGTCATTCAAAGTGCCTCAGTGCTGAAAGCTGAAAATTGGTCTAGATAGGAGGGGGGTTTAAGTACCCAGTAAGCAAGAGGTTAAAGGTCATGTGTGTGTAAAGGCAGGTGTCCAATACTTTTTGTAATATAGTGTATATCAAATGTATTTGCTAATATCTGTAAAGTAAAAAAAAAAATGGTTGCAGAGGCTTTTTGAACAAAATGAAAAATAGTGTCAGTCATGTCTGCACAATATTACTGCACAAAATATACACATTGATGTTCAATAAAGATTTATTGGGAGCTGTAAAACAGTTATTTGATATTTTTATTTTAATTTGCATTGCTCTTCTGAAACTGATTTTTTTAGTAATATGACTGGCACAGCAACAATCAGGGCTGGCCAGACAGACTCTTAGAGCCCTTTCACACTGGGGCGGCGGCGGCGTTTTACCGTTGGTATGCGGCCGCTCCGCTCCTTCACCGCACCGAAGATGCTGCTGGCAGGACTTTTTTTCCCGTCCTGCCAGCGCATCACTCCAGTGTGAAAGCCCTCGGGGCTTTCACACTGGAATGAAAGCAGCGGCACTTTCGGGTCGGTTTGCAGGCGCTATTATTAGCGCAATAGCGCCTGCAAACCGCCCCAGTGTGAAAGGGCTCTTACTGTAGAGAGCATTCAGCAACAGAGTATCGGAAGCCCCTCCCAAAAATCTTTCCTTGCAGATGCCAAAGAACAGGGAAAGATCATGTGACCACAACTTTGCTGCAAGAATAAGGTACTTGGAGGATTAAAAAAAAAATTAAATACAGTGGCATGATGTATATGATTTATGTTAATGAATTATGGCAATTAACACTTCTCTGTTTAGTATCACTTTAAAGTCATCCTAGTTTGATCAGTAAATTGCAGTCGTACTGGAAAATGCCTAATATCTAAAATATATGCCTGTATAGCTCTGACGTATGTGTCAAAACCAAAACATATTTGGGGTCAGGATAAATGGGAGAAAATAATGGAGTGACTTTATTTGGAATATATTAAATTATGTGAAATATAGTATGCACTAAATCTGAATTTCTTTTACATTTTGACTATTTCTCTGCTTATTTTAAAATAAAACAGACACTTGAATTTTTTAAAAATGAATTGTCAAATGGAAGCCATATGTTGTTAAAATCAATGTGAACATCATTTTGGTATGCAAAGAGGTTATTGCTTGAGTAAACCACTGCATATCAAATTGGTCACAAGTTTTGATTACCCTATGCCTAGGACATGAAAAGGTTAAAGACAAGATGTGCAGGAACCCTTTAAGAATCTCTTGGTAGCCAGCCTAAAAAGAAACAACTGTGATAACAGAAATGCATAGCTTGTTGCTGACATCTCCGTAATTGACTTTGTTGTCCTGTTGTTGTCCTGTTGTTGTTTTGTCTTAAATATTTTTTTCAGTAAATGTAGATTTTCATTGATGACAAATATTTTTATTTTTGCACGTTTTTCCAGCTCGACTAAGAATGAGTCAGAACAGCCTGGCCCATCTTCTGATGTTTCAGTACCCGATGAATCTGGAAGTGTGCCAGAAGGGGAGGGGAAAGATGAATGTGGGGAGTCTGTGCTTATTGAAGAAGATCTAATACAGCAGAGCCTCAATGATTATGATGTTGGAAGGTACAGCCCCAAACTATTAACCAACCAGGAGCTGCCTTTTGATGCACACATAGTAGACTTTGAAGAAGACCAACAGAGACTGGTATTGTGTAGACAACAGCTACAAGTGACAGGTAAGATGTGAGTATGGTATGCAAATAAAAAAGTAACTAAATCATATAGAAATTGTTGACACTTTCAAAATATTTGAACAGACAAACATTAAATCTTCATATGCGTTAAGATAAAAAGCCTTCTGTTTGCAGAAGCTGCCCCAGCACCCTCTAATACTTACCTGAGCCCCCTCTCTGTCCAGCAATGTCCACGAGTGTCTCGGCTGTCCGAGACTCTCCCTCCTGATTGGCGGAGACATAGCAGCGCCATTGGCTCTCGCTGCTGTCAAAGTCAGTCAGCCAATCAGGAGAGAGAGAGGGGGCTGGGCCACAGCTCGACGTCTGAATGGACACAGGGAGCTGTGACTCAGCTCTGGTGCCTCCATAGCAAGCTGCTTGCTGTGGGGGCACTCAACAGGAGAGAGGGGCCAGGAGCACAGAAGAGGGACCCAAGAAGAGGAGGATCCAATCTGCTCTGTGTAAATCCACTGCACAGAGCAGTTTAGTATAACATGTTTGTTATTTTTATTGAAAAAAATGAGACTTTACAATCACTTTAAACAATGTCTATAGATCAAAGTGATATATCTGAAAAAATGGCACATAAAGTTGACATGGTTTGGGCATGGCTCAGTCTTTTGCAGCCGTCTTTGGCAGGTTGGGCAGCCTGTCAATTTAATGAGCTACCCTACTCACAGAAACATGGGGAAAGAAATCCCCAACCTTTTTTTTTTTTTTTAAATTGTGCCGATATGTGGAGATGCTATTAAAAATTAATGGCACCCCCGTGCATCTGCCTAAAGAGCAGCCCGTTTATCTCGTGTGCAATTGCCACACATGATAAAGTGAACCTATCCTTGCTTATTTAGTCATATAATCTAAATTAACAAAAAGGCATGTGGAAAAAATAAGTAGTCCCCTACATTTACCACCACTGTTTGTCCATGTAACTAAAATTGGGTGTTGCAGATAAGGTGCCAAAAACACTGTTTTTGGAGCATACAGGTGGAACCTGTGTGTAGTGTTGTCTTCATGCAAAGATTAAAAAAAGCTCTATAAGACGCTCACAAAGAAGTTGAAGTTGTTGATGTGTGTAAGTCTAGCAAGGGATATAATAAGATTACCAATTTATTAAACTAAATCATCCCACTGTAAGCCAAATCAAGTGCTAAAATCTTCAGGATTGGTCAGCTAAGCAAATTCAGCTCAGTAGATGACCTACTGATGATTCTTACAACTAACTCAGCACACAGCCATTAATGTCTAAACCGCTGGCAACAAAAGTGAGTACACCCCTAAGTGAAAAATGGTGGTGGAAGTGTCATGGTCTGGGGCTGCATGAGTGCCGGCACTGAGGAGCTACAGTTAATTGAGGGAACCGTGAATGCCAACATGTACTGTGACATACTGAAGCAGGGCAGGATCCCCTCCCATTGGAGACTGGGCCGCAGGGCAGGATTCCAACATAACAAACCCAAACACACCTCCAAGACGACCACTGCCTTGCAAAAGAAGCTAAGGGTAAAGGTGATGGGCTGGCCAAGCATGTCTCCAGACCAAAACCCTATTGAGCATCTGTGGGGCATCCTCAAACGGAAGGTGGAGGAGCGCAAGGTCTCTAACATCCACCAGCTCTGTGATGTCGTCATGGAGGAGTGGAAGAGGACTCCAGTGGCTACCTGTGAAGCTCTGGTGAACTCCATGCTCAAGGGAGTTAAGGCAGTGCTGGAAAATAATAGTGGCCACACTAAATATTGACTCTTTGGGCCCAATTTGGACATTTTCACTTAGGGGTGTACTCACTTTTGTTGCCAGCAGTTTAGACATTAATGGTTGTGTTGAGTTATTTTGAGGGGACAGCAAATTTACACTGTTATACAAGCTGTACACTCACTACTTTACATTGTAGCAAAGTGTAATTTCTTCAGGGTTGTCACATGAAAAGGTATAATAAAATATTTACAAAAATATGAGGGGTGTACTCACTTTTAGGGATGCAACTAACAATTATTTTCATAATCTATCAGTTGGCCGATTATTGTTTTGATTTATCGGTTAATAACCTTAAAAGTGTGGTGTATAATTTAGTTAATATGTAAAGTTTAAAAAAAAGGCAATTTATTCTTAATTATCTCTATGCGGTGGTAAATATAAATAACCAACTATATGATTAGAGAGCAAAATCTCTAATCCACTCTGAGAATAAAAGACAGAAGAGATATACTGTATATACTACTAGAGGTTGAATCTGGTAAATATCAGACTCAGATCTTTTTTTTTTTTATTTAAAGAAAAAAAAAAGTTAGACTGTTTTGCAGATTTTCAAACAGAACTGTAATATATTATATGCTGGCCATACAAAAAGAATGTATTCATTCAAAAAAATGTCATTTTAAGAACCTTAGTTTGATTTTCTAATCATTAGTGGGGTCAAATCGACGTTCGTTTTCAACCACGGTGACAGAAAAATTTAGAAATAATAGAAAACTGCTTGGTCAAAGGAATTTTCAGACAGTGTATGTGGTTTTCGTTCAGAAATTACATTCATTTTGAAACAATGTTAAAAGCAAGTGAAAATTTCAAACATTCTTTCATTCAGCGACTGTACAAAGATTTTTCATATGAATATTCTCGTCTGAAAATTGATCCATGTGGCCAGCATAAGGCTCGGTATACACCTTTGCAGTTTGCTTTTGATCTGTTTCTGCAGTGCTTTTTGCTGTGCGTTAAGTACAGTATAGAGTGCTCCAAGGTAAAGAAAATTTCTGCCTTTAGAACCATTCACTTCCTGTCCAGGACTACATATCCCATGAGGCATTGCTCCTCACACATTCACAAGTTCTCAGGCACTTACATGTATGGATGGTGTGCTGCACTGTATTTCCTGATATGTAAACAAATAATGCATTCTGTATGCAGGCCAACTAATCGCCTGGCCGATTAATCGACTATGAAATGAATCGATAACCATTTTCATAATCTATTAGTTGTCGATTAACCGCTTGCCGACCGCCTCACGACGATATACGTCGGCAGAAGGGCTCGTACAGGCAGAATCACGTACCTGTACATTCCCCTTTAAGAGGCAGTCAGCGGGCGCATGTGCGCCGCCAGCAGCAAGCTCTGTGAGTCGGGTCGCGGGTCCCGCAGACTTGATCGCCTTACGGGGAGGAAGAACGGGGAGATGCTAATGTAAACAAGCATCTCCCCGTTCTGCCTAGTGACAGTGTCACGGATCTCTGCTCCCTGTCATCGGAGCAGAGATGAGTGACGTGTCACACACAGCCCAACCCCCTCACAGTTAGAAACATTCCTTTGGACATACTTGACCCCTCCCCGCCCCCTTGTGGTTAACCCCTTCACTGCCAGTGTCATTTACACAGGAATCAGTGCATTTGTATAGCACTGATTGTTGTATAAATGACAATGGTCCCAAAAATGTCCGATGTGTCCGCCAGTGACGGTAAAAATCGCTGATCGCCACCATTTAAAAAAAAAAAAAATTATTAATAAAAATGCCATAAAACTATCCCCTATTTTGTAAACGCTATAACTTTTGCGCAAACCGATCAATAATCGCTTATTGCGATATTTTTTTACCAAAAATATGTAGAAGAATACATATCGGCCTAAACTGAGGAAAAAAATAGTTTTTTATATATTTTTGGGGTATTTATTAAAAGCAAAATGTAAAAAATAATGCGTTTTTTTTCAAAATTGTCGCTCTTTTGTTGTTTATAGCGCAAAAAATAAAAACGCAGGGGTGATCAAATACCACTAAAAGAAAGCTCTATTTGTGGGAAAAAAGGACGTCAATTTTGTTTGGGAGCCACGTCGCACGACTGCGCAATTGTCAGTTAAACGACGCTGTGCCGAATCGCAAAAAGTGCTCTGGTCAGGAAGGGGGTAAATTCTTCTGGGGCTGAAGTGGTTAATCAATTAGTTGTTTCAGCCCTGCTCACTTTAGTGAGATACTGTATGTGCGTATAGATCAGATTGGCCTGCAGGGACTGTGGCCTAAATGGCACTCCACCTTAAAACCACAATGGTTGATTGCTCATAAATAGCCCAGCAGTAGTCCTACTGGTCTGCCACTAGTAGCTGAGGATATACCGTGCATCTGGAAAGTATTCACAGCGCTTCACTTTTTCCATATTTTGTTATTTTACAGCCTCATTCCAAAATGGATTAAATTCATTATTTTCCTCAAAATTCTACAAACAATACCCCATAATGACAATGTGAAAGAAGTTTGATATCTTTTTTTTTCCTTTTTTATTTTTAATAAATTTGCAATCACATGTACATAAGTATTCATAAATACAAATAGGTACAGCGCATTAATAATTAAAAGTCCATATCCAACAGTGAGTAGACAGACACAGCAGAAAGGTATCCCTTAACAGTATCCCAGTGCTGGAAAACCAAAATAAGCACACCAGACTCCCAGAGAGAAGGGATCCACCACCAACACTAGTAGTGCTTTGCTCACCTCAACAAATTGACCTCTGTTTTCACAGAAAGGTCAAACGAGCAGTTTTTCCACTCACAAGGGGAGAAAAGAAGGCAGATGGTAACCAGTCTGAGCCCTTTCAGAAGATTGTGTTTTTATATTTTATGCAATCGGGATGACAATCAACTGTCCCCTGAAGAAGTCACGTGATGTAACGCGTAGGGTGTGGCCGTAAGACGTAGCGGTGATGTGAGAGGCGGAAACGCCAATGTTTTTACCATTTGAAGCGCGATTTATTGTGCTTAAATGTAAGCAGATTTTAATTATTTTATTAAATTGGTTTGGAAAAGTTAATGCACTATTGGAGGCTTGTCTGTTTACTTCACCCCCACACATGAGCCTGGATTTTCCGAGTGAATATTTGCGAAGGAGTCTCCAGTATGAGGGAACAGCTTTCCCCTATTAGCATTCAAGGTTTAAATTCTGTGTATATGAGGTGAGAGTTCTGTGAGATGTTGATGGCGGCGCAAAGACTCTCTGGAAACTATACTAAGGAATGGAAGATCCCCGTGGGGTTTTTTAGCAGCAATTATAAATCAAATAAAGTTTTTATTCAAAATGATTAATTTTATTTGAAAAAAGCTCTGGACATAGACTATACAAGACACAAGTTTAAAAACATGAGCTCCGGTTTACATAATGCATAACACAGCAAATTGAGGTAACAGATCAGATAGTAATTTTAGTGTCGTGTAAACATTATTATGAAGGTTATGCATACAACAATGCCACCTTAAAACATTGATTGAAGTTATACTATCCGATGACAGAGAAAACCCCAATGCATTTCAACCTTACTGGGTCATGATCTTCCTCAGGGGGTTCATAATAGCTCTATAATTGCATCAGAGAAAAAGGATCAAAGTATTAGTACTATAAATTATGTCTTCTATAAGAAATTGAAGATAGTGTTTTAAATAGTTACCTTCTATGTCATACATTGGTTTATCCGGAGATTTCTTTTAAAAAGACAAAGGGCAAAAGGTTTTCCACTTATGTTTCTGGACTCCGCTGGGATGTCGTCCCTACTCACACCTCAAGGGGAGGCAGGGCCGACCTGTGCGACTTGCAGGTGGTCACAAACGGCGTGGCCCCCACCCACAAGCGGAGGGAGGGGAATGGAAAGAGAGGGACACCTGAAAATGGTCATAATAATATAAATTGGAAAATGTCCATCTATGGTGTCATGATGGTATGCAAGATGTATTAATTTATTTAGAAAAATATTTATCTTAAATGATAATGTTGGTATTAATCTACCAATATTTATCTGTTAATCTAATTTTAGTCTATATCCCAAAGGGGATCCCTCAAGGGGTGTATATATATATATAGGGGATAAATATCCCCTTGTATGTGACTAGATTTACACTTAAGACAAAAGTATCTATATCAATATTTCTCAATATCTATGTTAGCAAAGATGCAAAATGTGACAAATAGTGAGGGTGCAGGGTGAGAAAAAGGGGAAATTTTTTTTTTTTTTTTTTTTTAAAGATTAGTGTGAGCATGCGCTGTGAAAAGAAAAGAAAAATCCTGTGTTGTGACTCCTCAAATTCAATTAAAAGTGAACCAGTGCTTCACCCGTGAAAGGTAAAAAGTAAAAAAAAGTGCAGTGAAAGTAAAGGGATAATGTGCAGGGAAGTGCTAGTGAAGGATATATGTGATTGCCTTGGTAAGTATATCCGGCCAACAAAAGTAACAAAAAGCCAGAAAAACAATAATGGTGGTGGTGATAGTTGAAAAATAGATGAAGGTGAAACCCCAAGGGTTTAGAGTGCTGAAAAGTGAGTGAAGTATGGCAAACATGGTAAAACTATCAAACAGTGTTGAAGTACTGCAGAGTTGTGAAAAGATACCACAGAACTTATAACCTGATTAAAAAGGTTGGAAATATGCAACCTCCAAACAAATTTGATCACAATAAGGACCTATACATGGAAGAAAAATCATGTAAATGAAAAAAGGGAAGTTTTATAAATAGGTTTGTAATCCTGCAGCCTATTGTTATGTCTTCTTACCTCACAGGTTTGTGTGTTGTCTCTCATTGCGGATCAACTGAGTGATTCCAGCAAGGAGCATCTCTAATTATATTTCCTGGGTGAAGCCAGTGCTCCGGACACCTCCGTCACCTTCGACGTAATGCCGTGACTGGAGACGGGGAGCGCATGCGCAAAGGAGACATGCCCGGAGCAGTGAAGGAAGTACACATCATTTGCAAAAATTTATAGTATCCTTCGTGAACGAAGATAATGCTGTCTCCCTAAGAATACTTGTATGCTTATCTGTTTCAGCAGTCTTTTCTCCGTGAAAAACCTTGAGACCTATGTATGTATCTTACAATGTTAGCACATACTTTCCTTAGATGTATGCTATAATGTTAGCATATATTCGTTAAGCTGTAGTCTCCACAGTGTACTTCCTTCACTGCTCATGGTAAAATATAATAAATACTGTATCATAATTGCACAATTTATTTTGTTCTCTGGACACTACAATATATAAATATTAGCTTCAAAGAACATGTCTTTATACTCTCATGAACTAATTTCTTTATTTTTTCTTCCCCCAGATTCTGGACCACTGTTTTTGTCCTCCCCTCGCACCCCGGGGTGTCAGTCCTCGATCTGGCGGCTTCCCAGCAGGGTGGGGAGACTAGTTGTTTCAAGTCTCCCTAGCCAAGCATCCACCATCAGGTGGAGCTTCTTACCCTGCCAGCGGCGTTCCGTGTTTACCTTCGGACATGGGGTTCGGGTGGTGCGCATGCACGGGACGATCCCCCGGCCCTGACCGGGCATGTCTCCTTTGCGCATGCTTGCTCCCTGTCTCCAGTCACGGCATTACGTCGAAGGTGACGGAGGTGTCCGGAGCACTGGCTTACCGGAACGCCGAGGGGGCCACAACAGGGAGGCATTACGCCTCCCACGCCCCCCCCCCCCCCTCTGAGGGATGGACTATAGAGTTTTAAAAAACACCTGTGAGCAATTACCCCTTCACCCAGGAGGGATGGGCTGGAGAGATTTAAAAAACACCTGTTAGCAATTATCCCTTCACCCAGGAAATAAAATTGGAGTTGCTCCTTGCTGGAATCACTCAGTTGATCCGCAATGAGAGCATGACAACACACAAACCTGTGAGGTAAGGAGACATAACAATAGGCTGCAGGATTACAAACCTATTTATAAAACTTCTCGTTTTTCATTTATATGATTTTTCTTCCATGTATAGGTCCTTATTGTGATCAAATGGTATGCATTTTTTTGTTTGGAGGTTGCATATTTCCAATCAGGTAATAAGTTCTGTGGTATCTTTTCACAACTCTGCAGTACTTCAACACTGTTTGATAGTTTTATCATGTTTGCCATACTTCACTCACTTTTCAGCACTCTAAACCCTCGGGGTTTCACCTTCATCTATTTTTCAACTATCACCACCATTATTGTTTTCCTGGCTTTTTGTTACTTTTGTTGGCCGGATATACTTGCCAAGGCAATAGCATATATCCTTCACTAGCACTTCCCTGCACATTATCCCTTTACTTTCACTGCACTTTTTTACTTTTTACCTCTCACGGGTGATGCACTGGTTCCTTTTTAACTGAATTTGAGGAGTGTCAACACAGGATTTTTCTTTTCTTTTCACAGCGCATGCTCACACTAATCTTTAAAAAAAAAAAAAAAATTCAAAACATTTTTTTCCCTTTTCCTCACCCTGCACCCTCACTATTTGTCACATTTTGCATCTTTGCTAACATAGATATTGAGAAATATTGATATAGATACTTTTGTCTTAAGTGTAAATCTAGTCACAATACAAGGGGATATTTATCCCCTATATATATATATATATATATATATATATATACACCCCTTGAGGGATCCCCCTTTGGGATATAGACGAAAATTAGATTAACAGATAAATATTGGTAGATTAATACCAACATTATCATTTAAGATAAATATTTTCTAAATAAATTAAAACATCTTGCATACCATCATGACACCATAGATGGACATTTTCTAATTCATATTATTATGACCATTTTCAGGTGTCCCTCTCTTTCCATTCCCCTCCCTCCGCTTGTGGGTGGGGGCCACGCCGTTTGTGACCACCTGCAAGTCGCACAGGTCGGCCCTGCCTCCCGTTGAGGTGTGAGTAGGGACGACATCCCAGCCGAGTCCAGAATCATAAGTGGGAAACCTTTTGTCCTTTGTCTTTTTAAAAGAAATCTCTGGATAAACCAATGCATGACATAGAGGGTAACTATTTAAAACACTATCTTCAATTTCCTATAGAAGACATAATTTATAGTACTAATACTTTGATCCTTTTTCTCTGATGCAATTGTAGAGCTATTATGAACCCCCTGAGGAAGACCATGACCCAGTAAGGTTGAAATACATTGGGGTTTTCTCTGTCATCGAATAGTATAACTTCAATCAATGTTTTAAGGTGGCATTGTTGTATGCATAACCTTCATAATAATGTTTACATGACACCAAAATTACTGTCTGATCTGTTACCTCGATTTAAATAAATTGGAAAAACCGCGCTACGGAGCCTAATTAAAAAACAGACTGATAGCCGCACTAATAACACACCAATATCCGTGTACAAACTCAAAAATAGTATAAAAAAGTGTGCTTACAATCCATACAAACAAGTGATATTTTGCGTAATACAAAATATATTGAAATATAGCAAACAAATGCATAAAAAAATGCAGCAAATAATTACATAAACAAAACCACATGTGAGGTGAGGATTTATCTAATCAGATATGGTACGACCTGTGAAATAAGTGCAAACGTGGAAAATCACCAATACAGTTCAAAAAATTGTGTATGTTATTGGGGAAAGGTGAATCTAAAAAATTATATGAAAATTGTGACTCCAGTCTATAAAGTGAAACAATATAAAGAAAGTTCATCAGTGTGAGGAACTATCATCCACCTTCCATAGACGTATCTTCCATATGCATAGACAACAGGAAAGAAGGATAAAAGAGTGATGTGACTCCACTCGCGGTGAATCCAAAGAGTAACAATTGAAGATGGACCCTTACCCTCGGTGATGGACCCCCTATTAGCGAGGTCTAACGAGCGTGCAGACTTCGCCCTCTGCAGGGACCATGTAGAGAGGATATCCGCAGCAGCTGACAGATCAGACGTCTCCGGTCTGGGCTGGTCCAAGTCTTGCCCCAGGAGGGGGGAGAAGCGCTCACTTGCTTCCAGAGTAGTGAGGGGGAAGAAGCGAAAACAGGGCTCCAATAGTATAAATAAGTTTCGGATTTATTGTAAAAATAAATATAATGAAAATGGAGAGTGCACACTCCGTGAGAATACTGATAAAAACAATAAAATGATGCCGGCATTAAAACAAACGAACACCCGTGCATTACATGGGGCAATCAACGTGACGGCTTACAACACGTAGCCATGCCCTACATGTTTCATCACAAGCTGACGTCTTCAAAGGGGCACGGGCGACGTATTGAGCCATCGCCTAAATAGTCTAAAACGTGCACCAAGCCTCGTTTCCAGCTCCGCTCTAATCCAGCATGAGCCTTAGTAGGAAAAGGATCAGAGTGGGGAAACCAAACCTCTACCTGGTGCTCTCCACTAAATGAATGTTGCCATAGTGACTCACTGATATACACAATGAAGTGAGAATAATTAACCCCTCAGAGTCACAACGCAGTCACCACTCAGAGGAAATCGCTAGCATTACTAGACTATTAACTCCGAGTGGCAATCTAAAAGGTTTTATTTGGAAGGTATTAAAGAGGGACTTTACTTATTACTAGGAAGCAATATACTACCATTAAAAAAATAATAAAAATGTAGTAAATATTCTATTCTGCAGAAAATAAAAAATATTAATTATAAAATATTACAAAAATAATAAAAAATAAAAATATACTTAATGCTGCAACAAATAATGAATGACAAAAATCAAATCATATATATGTCATATTCTATTATAATATATACGCGAGAGCACATACATTGACATGAAGAGCACCCGGTATTACAAAGTGCAACCATATTTCACATTGCATCATATGTATTAAGTTTGAACAGCAAGTTCTAATGACATAACCAATTTCCCAAATAATTTAAAGAGCCAAATTAATGGATCATTAGCATATTTGAGAAAATATAAATATAAAAATGAAAATAAAAGTAAAAATAAACATAATTAAATAGTAGACCCAAATCACATTATCCCTTATACTCCATAATTACTAAAGAAAATGTGAATGGATAAAGGGGGATGGGGAGACCGAAAGGGGCTTAGGAATTATCAATAAATGCGTTTAACTCAATATCCACATTTAAACCTAGAGGCCTAAGAGAGCGGATCTTGTAGATCCACTCCATCTCAAGCCTAGAGATGGCACATCTCTTAGAGCCCCCCCTCCATGGAAGTTTGAGTTTGTCAATTCCCATAAATACAGTCCCCCTAGGATCTTTTTTATGCTTTTCCAGGTAATGTTTGGAGACTGGATGACCCAAGAAACCCCTTCTAATGTTTCCAATGTGTTCACCCAGTCTCACTTTTAATGAACGAACCGTGCGGCCTACATAATGGAGCCCGCACAGACAAGTAAGGAGGTACACCACATGTGTTGTGGAACACGTAATGAACGATTTAATATGGAAATTGTAAGGGGAATTATTAGAGTCAAATTGGCACACCTTTTTCTGAACCATAGCATTGATGGAGCAAACCTCACAATTTCTGCATTTAAAATAACCTATAATAATCAGATGTTGAAAAAACATAGGTTTATGAACTGGAGGGTCACATACAGCCGACACTACGCGTGATCTAATTGAGGGGGCGCCTTTAAAGACCAGCTGGGGTCTGTCTGGAAGAGATGGTCCCAACAGGGGGTAATTTTTAATAATGTGCCAGTGTTTATTCAACATCTTTGTAATAGAAAAATGTTGGCAGGAGTATCTCGTTATTAGGGGACAAACTACCTTGCTGTCCCTATGTGCCCTGGGTCTATCAACCAATAGAGAATCTCTATCTAGTAGTTTTACCTGGTCTAGTTTTTCTTCAAGAAATTGCACATCATAGCCTTTCTCTATGAATCTATCTGTCAAGACCCTAGACTGAGCCAGGAAATCTGCAGTGGTGGAACAATTCCTTTTCAGTCTAATGTATTGGCTTTTAGGGACAGAGTCTAACCAAGCTTTGTGGTGGCAGCTGTCCCTGGGGATGAATGAGTTCCGGTCAGTGACCTTAAAGTAGGTAGAGGTGAGTAAAGAATTACCTTAGCTTCGTATCTCCAAATCCAAAAAGTGGATTTTTTCTTGACTGGCCTCGTATTTAAATAGTATACCCCTCTCATTCCTGTTGAGACCCTCCATAAACGAACAGAGTGAGTCATGGGAACCACTCCATAGTAGGAGGACGTCATCTATATATCTTGCCCATAGGACCAATTCTGGTCTACGATGGGCACAGATAACGTCCTCCTCCCATTTGCCCATAAAAAGCTTCGCCAGACTGGGGGCAAACTTGGCCCCCATGGCGACACCCTTGGTCTGAAGAAAAAATTGTTTATTATGCCAAAAAAAGTTATGTGTTGTGGCATATTCTAAAAGTTCCATAATAAAGCGTTTTTGTTTCTTGGGTATCAAGGAGTCCTTATCTAGAAAGTATTTCACTGATTTACTGCCCCAATGATGGGGAATGATAGTATATAGAGACGTGACGTCGGCGGTGACAAGCCAATGTCCTTCTCTGTAGCCACTAGTTTTAAGAAGGTTGATGGTATGTCTGGTATCCTTAATATATGCTGGCAGACGTTGTACCAGTGGTTGGAGATAACTGTCAATGTACTTACCTGCCCTGGATGTGATGGGGTCTATTCCACTAATAATGGGACGACCCGGAGGGTGAACGGGGTCCTTGTGGACCTTGGGCAGGTAGTACATGACAGGAATTCTCGAAGCAACCGGGATAAGAAAAGATTTCTCCTTATCAATGACACCAGATTGAAAACCTCTATCTACAATCCTTTCCAATTCTTTTTTAAAACGAATTCTAGGATCTGACCTAAAGGGTCCTCCCCCGACACAGATACAGCAGCCTTCTACCTCTAGAAGAGTCTCCTATCGGTCCCCAGTGAGACAGAATAAACCCTCTCAGCCGAAATTACGCCCCCGACCTTATAAAGAAACAGGTAAAAACTTAAAAAAGGGGCCAAAAAATCATAGGCCTAGGGAGTACAATCAATACACTAATGAAAACTACCAACATGCGTTTGATAATAGAAATTATCAAAATTCTCCTTACACTTATGATTCACCTAGGAGAACCTACACTGAGGATCATTCCTCCAGGTACCCTATCCCTACGTACAATCGCTTTCAAAATTTGAGGGATAATGGCTACCACTATGATAACTATGACCATTATGAGTATGGGACAGATTATAGTTCTGGACCACGTACCCCAAGACGAGGAACACAGAATGATAGGCCACCCTGGCACCAACCTCCTCCTTCACAAAGAAGAGAAGGGGATGGCTGGCAACCTCCTTATAGATCAAGACAGGGTGAATACTCCCAACCTCAACATTGGGGCTTTCCCCCGGCCAATCAAAACCCTCAAGGACCCATAGAAAAAAAGAGAGGAGTCAGAGGGCGGAGGAAATCAAGGAGCAAAAAGAAAGCGGGAGGGAGAGAGAGGGGTATCTTTAATCTGAGTAAAACAGAAACCGAGACATTAATTTTGGACAAGGGACTTAAGTTTGTACCACCCAAATCGCTTAATAAATTTGAAACTTACATGGACATCCATAAATACACTAGAAAATTAAATATCAAAAGATACATGTTGACCAATCCTATTAGTTCCCAGAGTTCAGTTTCTAATACCATCATACACTCTGGTTTAGCCAATGCGTCCCTATTTAACCCTCCGGGTGGCTTATCTGCCTCTCTGAGAGTTTTTAGGGATGTCCTCTTGAGAGATCTTGAAAATTCAGAATGTAAAAATGACGAGAGAATTACAGTTGGGCCTCGATTCACTATGTGAACGTAAAGACCTTGTAATAAGGCCGGCCGACAAAGGGGGTGAAATAGTAGTCTTAGATAAGTCAGACTACCTCCAGGAACTTGAGAAACTGGTGGGTGACAGAGACACTTAAGGTCAGATCCTAGAATTCGTTTTAAAAAAGAATTGGAAAGGATTGTAGATAGAGGTTTTCAATCTGGTGTCATTGATAAGGAGAAATCTTTTCTTATCCTGGTTGCTTCGAGAATTCCTGTCATGTACTACCTGCCCAAGGTCCACAAGGACCCCGTTCACCCTCTGGGTCGTCCCATTATTAGTGAAATAGACTCCATCACATCCAGGGCAGGTAAGTACATTGACAGTTATCTCCAACCACTGGTACAACGTCTGCCAGCATATATTAAGGATACCAGACATACCATCAACCTTCTTAAAACTAGTGGCTACAGAGAAGGACATTGGCTTGTCACCGCCGACGTCACGTCCCTATATACTATCATTCCCCATCATTGGGGCAGTAAATCAGTGAAATACTTTCTAGATAAGGACTCCTCGATACCCAAGAAACAAAAACGCTTTATTATGGAACTTTTAGAATATGCCACAACACATAACTTTTTTTGGCATAATAAACAATTTTTTCTTCAGACCAAGGGTGTCACCATGGGGGCCAAGTTTGCCCCCAGTCTGGCAAACCTTTTTATGGGCAAATGGGAGGAGGACGTCATCTATGCCCATCGTAGACCAGAATTGGTCCTATGGGCAAGATATATAGATGATGTCCTCCTCCTATTGAGTGGTTCCCATGACTCACTCTGTTCGTTTATGGAGGGTCTCAACAGGAATGAGAGGGGTATACTATTTAAATATGAGGCCAGTCAAGAAAAAAATCCACTTTTTGGATTTGGAGATACGAAGCGAAGGTAATTCTTTACTCACCTCTACCTACTTTAAGGTCACTGACCGGAACTCGTTCATCCCCAGGGACAGCTGCCACCACAAAGCTTGGTTAGACTCTGTCCCTAAAAGCCAATACATTAGACTGAAAAGGAATTGTTCCACCACTGCAGATTTCCTGGCTCAGTCTAGGATCTTGACAGATAGATTCATAGAGAAAGGCTATGATGTGCAATTTCTTGAAGAAAAACTAGACCAGGTAAAACTACTAGATAGAGATTCTCTATTGGTTGATAGACCCAGGGCACATAGGGACAGCAAGGTAGTTTGTCCCCTAATAACGAGATACTCCTGCCAACATTTTTCTATTAGGAAGATGTTGAATAAACACTGGCACATTATTAAAAATGACCCCCTGTTGGGACCATCTCTTCCAGACAGACCCCAGCTGGTCTTTAAAGGCGCCCCCTCAATTAGATCACGTGTGGTGTCGGCTGTATGTGACCCTCCAGTTCATAAACCTATGTTTTTTCAAAATTGCGAGGTTTGCTCCATCAATGCTATGGTTGAGAAGAAGGTGTGCCAATTTAATTCTAATAATTCCCCTTACAATTTCCATATTAAATCATTCATTACGTGTTCCACAACACATGTGGTGTACCTCCTTGCTTGTCCGTGCGGGCTCCATTATGTGGGCCGCACGGTTCGTTCATTAAAAGTGAGACTGGGTGAACAGATTGGAAACATTAGAAGGGGTTTATTGGGTCATCCAGTCTCCAAACATTACCTGGAAAAGCATAAAAAAGATCCTAGGGGGACTGTATTAATGGGAATTGACAAACTCAAACTTCCATGGAGGGGGGGCTCTAAGAGACGTGCCGTCTCTAGGCTTGAGATGGAGTGGATCTACAAGATCCGCTCTCTTAGGCCTCTAGGTTTAAATGTGGATATTGAGTTAAACGCATTTATCGATAATTCCTAAGCCCCTTTCGGTCTCCCCATCCCCCTTTATCCATTCACATTTTCTTTAGTAATTATGGAGTATAAGGGATAATGTGATTTGGGTCTACTATTTAATTTTATTTAATTTTGTTTATTTTTACTTTTATTTTCATTTTTATATTTATATTTTCTCAAATATGCTGATGATCCATTAATTTGGCTCTTTAAATTATTTGGGAAATTGGTTATGTCATTAGAACTTGCTGTTCAAACTTAATACGTATGATGCAATATGAAATATGGTTGCACTTTGTAATACTGGGTGCTCTTCATGTCAATGTATGTGCTCTCGCTTATATATTATAATAGAATATGACATATATATGATTTGATTTTTGGCATTCATTATTTGTTGCAGCATTAAGTATATTTTTATTTTTTATTATTTTTGTAATATTTTATAATTAATATTTTTTATTTTCTGCAGCATAGAATATTTACTACATTTTTATTATTTTATAATTGTAGTATATTGCTTCCTAGTAATAAGTAAAGTCCCTCTTTAATACCTTCCAAATAAACCTTTTAGATTGCCACTCGGAGGAGTTAATAGTCTAGTAATGCTAGCGATTTCCTCTGAGTGGTAAATTATTCTCACTTCATTGTGTATATCAGTGAGTCACTATGGCAACATTCATTTAGTGGAGAGCACCAGGTAGAGGCTTGGTTTCCCCACTCTGATCATTTTCCTACTAAGGCTCATGCTGGATTGGAGTGGAGCTGGAAACGAGGCTTGGTGCACGTTTTAGACTATTTAGGTGATGGCTCAATACGTCGCCCGTCATTGAAAGAATTGAGTTTTCCTCTAAGTGCGATATTAAGACAGAGATAAGCAGCAGAATGAAGTATGAGAGTAGTATAAAAGGTAAATACGATTTTATTACAAAACACAATACGTCGCCCGTGCCCCTTTGAAGACGTCAGCTTGTGACGAAACAGGTAGGGCGTGGCTACGTGTTGTAAGCCGTCGCGTTGATTGCCCCATGTAACGCACGGGTGTTCGTTCGTTCGTTTTAATGCCGGCATAATTTTATTGTTTTATCAGTATTCTCACGGAGTGTGCACTCTCCGTTTTTCGTTATATTTATTTTTACAATAAATCCGAAACTTATTTACACTATTGGAGCCCTGTTTTCGCTTCTTCCCCCTCACTACTCTGGAAGCAAGTGAGCGCTTCTCCCCCCTCCAGGGTCAAGACTTGGACCAGCCCAGACCGGAGACGTCTGATCTGTCAGCTGCTGCGGATATCCTCTCTACATGGTCCCTGCAGAGGGCGAAGTCTGCACGCTCGTTAGACCTCGCTAATAGGGGGTCCATCACTGAGGGTAAGAGTCCATCTTCAATTTTTACTCTTTGGATTCACCGCGAGTGGAGTCACATCACTCTTTTATCCTTCTTTCCTTTTGTCTATGCATATGTAAGATACGTCTATGGAAGGTGGGTGATGGTTCCTCACACTGATGAACTTTCTTTATATTGTTTCACTTTATAGACTGGAGTCACAATTTTCATATAATTTTTTAGATTCACCTTTCCCCAATAACATACACAATTTTTTGAACTGTATTGGTGATTTTCCACGTTTGCATTTATTTCACAGGTCGTACCATATCTAATTAGATAAATCCTCACCTCACATGTGGTTTTGTGTATGTAATTATTTGCTGCATTTTTTTATGCATTTGTTTGCTATATTTCAATATATTTTGTATTACGCAAAATATCACTTGTTTGTATGGATTGTAAGCGCACTTTTTTATACTATTTTTGATCTGTTACCTCAATTTGCTGCGTTATGCATTATGTAAACCGGAGCTCATGTTTTTAAACTTGTGTCTTGTATAGTCTATGTCCAGAGCTTTTTTTCAAATAAAATTAATCATTTTGAAAACTTTATTTGATTTATAATTGCTGCTAAAAACCCCACAGGGATCTTCCATTTTTCTTTTCAAACAATTGTTTCGGGGTGTGCAGCCCTTATCAGACTCTTTAAAAGTGTCATTCCATGTTATACTATACTAAGGAATTTATTAGATTTGTATATTGAAGGACTGCACATTGATCACATGTGTAGATATGCTATTTATTGAATAAAACTTACAAGCTCGTTCATCTTGTATATAACCTTTTAAAATTACAGACGAGCTGCTCTCTGATACACAATCCAGTCGGATGGCAGTGGGTGATGTCAGCAGAATGTGGCTCCTCCTCCTGTACGCATTACGCCCTACGGAACGTGCTCAGTGGGGTGGAGCCACGACGTCACCCGATGCATAATATAGAGAAGGCGTTGTCATGCCAACACTAATGCTTGAAACGGTGTGACTGCGCAGTGTGTACTAGTTCCGTCTAAGGAGAACGAAAGCGGAGATTATTCCGTTCATATGCCCCTGGGATTGAGCGTTGAGTTTGATCTCAATTGTTTTATTTCTGACAAATAATGCCATCAATTTCTTGTTTTAATTTGTTATTCATTTTATATGAGATTGTACATGTTTTAATCTTGATTTATCCTTATAGCTGTATTTAACTTTTCCAATATTGTATTGATATGTATTCATTCTCTGTAACGGATGGCCGCGGGTGATGTTAATATGGTAGTTTTAATTTTTAATGTATTGGAGTATAGGTACAGCTTTGCTTTGACATTCCTCCTATTTATCATACATATTTTGGAGTGACGATCATTTCCCTAGCACTGCTGCAGATTTTTCTCTGCTTTCGTTCTGCTTAGACTAGTGCACACTGAGCAATCGCAGAGTTGACATGACAACGCCTTCTGTATATTATGCATCTGGTGACGCCGTGGCTCCACCCTGCTGACGAAGTCCCGTAGGACATAACGCATACGGGAGGAGGAGCCACGTTCTGCTGACGTCACCCACTGCCATCTGACCGGATTGTGTATCAGAGAGCAGCTCGTCTGCAGTTTTAAAAGGTTATACACAAGACAAATGAGCTTGTAAGTTTTATTCAATAAATAACGTATCTATGCATTATGACAGAGCACACTTAGATTGTGTTTTTATATTTTATGCCATCAGGATGACGATCTTCTGAAAGGGCTCAGACTGGTTGCCATCTGCCTTCTTTTCTCCCCTTGTGAGTGGGAAAACTGCTCGTTTGACCTTTCTGTGACAACAGAGGTCAATTTGTTGAGGTGAGCGAAGCACTACTAGTGTTGATGGTGGACCCCTTCTCACTGGGAGTCTGGTGTGCTTATTTTGGTTTTCCAGCACTGGGATACTGTAATGCCGCGTACACACAAGCGGATTTTCCGTCGGAAAAACCTGGATGGTTTTTCTGACGGAATTACGCTCAAGCTTGCCTTGCATACACACGGTCACACAAAAGTTCCCTGAACTTTTGACCGTCAAGAACGCGGTGACATACAACACGACGATGAGCCGAGAAAATGAAGTTCAATGCTTCCGAGCATGCGTCAAATTGTTTCCAAGCATGCGTAGTAATTTTGCGCTTCGGAATTGGTACAGATGATCGCATTTTCGGATAGGAACTTTTTCCGACCCAAAAATTGAGCACCTGCTCTCAATCTTTTGCTGGCGGGAATTCCGCCAGAAAGTCCGATGGAGCAGACACACGGTCTCATTTTCCGACCAAAAGCTTTCACCTGTCTTTTGCTGGCCGAATTTCCGATCGTGTGTACGCGGCATAATGCATTTCTGCTGTGTCTGTCTACTCACCGTTGGATAGGGATTTTTAATTAAAACTTACATTCGCTGCACCTATTTGTTATTATAGATTATCTTTAAGCTTTTTGAATTTTCCCCAGGTGTTCAGCTAGCGTATACAGATAGCAATGTTTTTTATTTACAGTGGGGACGGAAAGTATTCAGACCCCCTTAAATTTTTCACTCTTTGTTATATTGCAGCCATTTGCTAAAATCATTTAAGTTCATTTTTTTTCCTCATTAATGTACACACAGCACCCCATATTGACAAAAAAATCAACTTTCCGTCCCCACTGTATAGGGTTGCGCTGATTGTACATTCTTTATTCATAAGTATTCATAGCCTTTGCTCAGTACTTTGTTGAAGCACTTTCCGCACTAATTACAGCCTCAAGTCTTTTTGAGTATGATGCTACAAGCTTGGCACACCTATTTGGGCAGTTTCTTCCATTCTTTGCAAGCTCAATTGGGGTTGCATGGGGAGCGTTGGTGCACAGCAATTTTCAGATCTCTCCAGAGATGTTCAAGTTTGGGCTCTGGCTGGGCCACTCCAAGGACATTCACAGAGTTGTCCCACAGCCATGCCTTTATCTTGGCTGTGTGCTTAGGGTCATTGTCCTGTTGGAAGATGAACCTTGGCCCCCGTCTGAGATCGAGAGCGCTCTGGGGCAGGATTTCATCAAGGGTGTCTCTGTACATTGCTGCATTCATCAATCCCTCAAACCTGACTAGTTTCCCAGTTCCTGGTGCTGAAAAACATCCCCACAGCATGATGCTGCCACCACTATGCTTCACTGTAGGGATGGTATTGCCCAGGTGATGAGCGGTGCCTTGTTTTCTCTAGACACGATGCTTGCCATTCAGGCCAAAGAGTTCAATCATTGTTTCATCAGACCAGAGAATGCAGGCTGTTGTGTGCCTTTTAAGGAGGAGTGGCTTCTGTCTGGCCACTCTACCACACAGGCCTGATTGGTGGAGTGCTGCAGAGATGGTTATTCTTCTGGAAGGTTCTCCTCTCTCCACAGAGAAATGCTGGAGCTCTGTCGGAGTGTTCTTGGTCACCTCCCTGACTAAGGCCCTTCTCCCCCGATTGCTCAGTTTTGCTGGACGGCCCACTCTACGAAGAGTCCTGGTGGTTCCAAACTTCCATTTACGGATGATGGAGGACACTGTGCTCATTTGGACCTTTAACCCTTTAACTGCCAAGTCCGTATGGACCTACAGAAGTGCCTGCAGGTGGCCAAGTCAGTACAGCATACGAACCTCATTACTCCCTCTCTTATAAGCTCATGGTCACTTCGATGACCATAAGCTGATATCGGAATTGTTCAGCAGACTCTGCTGAACAATTCTATAACACTGATCAGCGGATTAAAAAGTTATTAACCCCTAATGTGACCACCCCCCCACCCATGCCGCTGCTTCCCTGTCCCCTGCCTCTCCACACCCGCCGCTCCCTTCCAACTAAAACTGCCCCCTCTCCTCTCCACCCCCCTTATTCGCCCTCAGCACTGATTACCCCCCTCCACCCGATCCAACCGCCCCCCCCCCCCCCCCTGCAAACCAGCTCCCCGCAGCTACCATCATTAGCCGGCATCCCTCCTCTTCCACTCCCAACGGCTTCAGGTGTTGCTTGGGGGGATCCAGATGTGTGCCCCCCCCAACTGCCCCCGCACCCCCGATCCATGGCCGTTCCGAACAGCATCTCTCCTTCCCCTCCCTCCGCCTGCATCTTCTCCCTGCACTGATCTCCCTCTCTGTCTCAAAAAAAAGAGATGTGGGGGTCTGTTTAAATCTGATATTTCACCAAAGAACCCCCCCCAAAAAAAAAAATTAAATAAAAAATGACAGTAAAAAAAAAAAAACACACATAGTAAGACCCCCCCCCCCCCCCAGGTCCGCCCACACTCGCCCCTCCACGGTGACATTCCCCCCCCCACTCACTGCTCCAAGGCTTCCTCAGCTTCTTCTTCTGGCCAACCTGATCCATCCTGATTGGCCAGGAGTAGATACCGGAAGACGATAGCGAATTTTATTTCTCTATTGTCACAAGTGGGGTGGGTTCAGGGTGCAATGCTCTGTGACCCGAGCCCAACCTTTTGCAAGCCAATTGGAGCCTCAGGCTCTAATCATATGGCTTAAAAAAAAAAAAAAAAACCCATACAATGAGTATGAGTCCGATACCCTGCAGGGGAGCAGCGCCCCTAATGAACCAGTAAGACCACTTTCACATGGAGCGGATTCTGTCAAGCAGTTGTTCTGTCAAGATTCTGTCTGCTGTTCCCCCCTGAGCAGGCGTATGACAGGTCCATGTCCGCTCTGCTGATGCAGAGCAGACACTGACACAGCCCGCTGTTCTCTGTGGGGCAGTCAGATGGAAACCGACCGCCTGTCCATTTCCATTGGATGCCATCTGATCTGCTAGATAGATGGGGAATGGAAGCCCCATTTGTCTGTTTTTAGCAGACTGGATCGGATGCAGGCGGGTGTAAATGGACACATGTCCATTTACATCAGTCTCTCCATAGAGAACAATGGGTGGTCTGATTTGGGCTGCCTGAAAAACGGGCAGGCAGACCCGATCGGTGTGCTTGTGTGAAAATGAAAATATTTGCCAGCACACCATGGAACGACGTAGATGGCGTCCAAACGTGTAGTTTATTGCATGATCACAACACAAAGAGTGCAACGTTTCGGAGTCACGCAGGACCCCTTTGTCAGGCATCACATGTTTGAATATTTTCATTTTGACTTGAACCAGTATCCAGCTGGTTGTTGCTGCAGCACCCATATTTCGTGAACTCATCCAGGAAAGTGTGCGATGGGAATATGAAGTACTACTTGTGTGAAAGGGGCCTTGTTCACACAGGGCATACACAAGGTACCTTTTCAGGGATGCACAGGTGTTCCGTGCATGTCTGTGCAGGCAGTCCCATTGATGTAATGGGATGTAGCACCTGCACGAACAGAGCCTTGCTTCCAATTTTACATCCATGTAGGTCCGCATGCATGTCCCTGAGCATGCAGCTATGCCTGTGCAGCCGTTGCATTCCAATTAACATAAATGGGACTGCCTGTACGGGGATGCACGGAACACCTGTGCATCCCTGTGTGGGTAAACCTGGTTCTCCGTGGGCATACACTTTAGTATGCCACATGTGAACGATGTTTTAGTACTAAATTTAGCAGGAATTTTGTAGGTTATGTTGTGTTTGTGCAATATTAATGATTTTAGTGTATTTTTTGTGAAAATAGCGATATGATGAACATTTGTGCAATTATTGCAGGGCCCAAAAATCAGTAGCACTTTTTTTTATTCTACAGGTCATGTGCTTTTTTTTTTTATTTTTTCTGTTTGTTTTCCTATGAAACTTCAATAAAAATTTTAAAACATTAGACTTGCAGTACTCAATGTGAGAAAAACAGCAGTGGTGTGATTAGTTACAGCAAATATACACATTCAGTTGGAGTCGAGTGCTGTACATGTAATGGCTAATGTGTAATACCGAATTCTGTGCATAATAGGGAGGAAAGGGAAACCGTGAAATCAAACGTGTGTGATCCTAAGGGAGGACAAAAGAGGTCTCGCTACACCTGTCCACCCCTAATGGGAACGTACTGTGGACAGGAAGGGTCTCTTCCAATCCTTCCCAGGAAAGTATGGTTTAATGCAGGCGCTAGATCTCAGGGGTAGGGATGTATATGGCACAAGAGGTCCCATACTACACGTACTGTCAACAAAAGTTCGTAACATACATAAATTCGCCCTAATTCCAGCTTTAACATAGGTGATCAGGGGGTCCAACGTAAGATGTCTCGGTGATCTCAACATTAGCCTTGCGGGAAGCTCTGATGTGCGAGATAGAGTAGCAGTAAAGGGAGAAATGGGGAAAAAAGGGAGGAGAGGATTGAAGGGGGGGTGGGGGTTCCGTGACACGGCAAGACGACTCCAAACCAGGGGATCCGCTAATTCGGTAAGAAAAAAACATGAATAAAAAATAAAAAGTGATTAATGCAGGAACAGGAAACAAGGCCTGCCTATGTTGGTGGACTGTACTACCAAGGCATAAGTAAAGACTCATCGAAGTCAGGGGGCAGATGGTGTTTTACCCAAGGGTTCCATAATTTCTGAAATTTTTTGACTTTATCAGTTTTGATAGCGGTCATTTTTGCAAAGATAAGGACCTTATTCATTCTATGTTTTGCTTCAGCCAATGTCTGAGTTTTCTATGCCTTAGCAATAGTTATTTTGACCACAGTGGTGAGTTGGGTCAATAGTCTAAATTGATTGTGGAAGAGCTCAGCTGGCTTTAAATTTAAGAGGGCAGTAGCCGGGTCCATTGTGACATTGGTCTAAAGAGCTTTAGAAGCCATTGCGAAAATTTTCTTACAAAATTTTTGAGCTATTGGGCATTGCCACCAAATATGCATGTGGGTGCCTGGAGTTGCACAGCCCCAGGAAACAATTTATGGGATACAACGGAGCGTATTTTGCGATCCTGGCAGTAACAAGGTACCAGCGAGCTAAGACCTTGAAGTTTGTTTCTACCACTGAGCAGTTGATCGAGGAAGATTTGGTAGTAAGCCATATAGCAGACCAGTCAGCTGTTACAAAAGTGTGTCCCAGATCTTGGGCCCATTTAGTAGTGTAGGCAGGTAGTGAATTGTCAGAGTTGTTGGTTAGGTGTTGATATAAGGTTGATATTAGACCTCTGGTTTGTGGGTCACTTTTACAAATGTGTTCAAATTGAGTAAGCTGATTTAACATAGATCCTGTCCTAAGATGTGGGGTATAGAAGTTTTGATTTGTAGATATCGGAAAAGTTCAGTTCTGGGGAGACCAAAGGTCTCGCATAAGGTGGGGAAAGTCAAAAGTCTATCGTGAGAGGTTAATGTAGTCTAAGTAAATTTGCTTTGGACCATGCTGTGAATGTAGCCGGTGACAAGAGAGGATTATAGGGGGACTGGAGTTTGTGAGTGCTTCTAAATCTATCCCATATGGATAGGGAGTGCTTAGTGACAGGATTTGGAATGTTTGTTCTATCGTCAGGTTGAAGCCAAAGCATATTCGCTACCGAAATGGGGTCGCTTTCCACTGATTCAATAGTAACCCATAAAGGAGTTTCGGTGGTTGCGTGGTACGTGATGAGTTGGGCTAGCTGCGCAGCATTATAATACGTGGAGAAATTGGGTATGCCTAAGCCCCCACTCAGTTTGTGGAGAAATAGTGTAGCTTTCGAAATGCGAGGCTTTGTGTGCCCCCAGATGTAAGACATTACGCTGTGTTAGTCACAGAAAGTAGGCCAGTAGTGGAATGGGGAGGACTCTAAATAAAGACATTTTGGTAAGATGGTCATTTTCGTGGCATTGATCCTTCTGAACCAGGATTATGGTAAGGCAGACCATTGCGACATTAGTGTGGTAGCGTGCCTAAGTAAGGGCAAGTAATTTGCTGAGAATAGGTCGGTTATCGACGCCGTAAGTTGTATCCCTAAGTAGGGAAGTTGGAGACCCTAGTAAATGGTAAAGAGGTTTTAGCTTGGTAGAGATCCGATTGCGACAAGGAGATGTTGGGTGCATTTGATTTCTGAGGATTGACCTGTAAGCCAGAGATTTGGGCAAACTTGTCCAGTATTGCTAAAAGATTGGGGGCAGAGGTGTGGGGATGCGTCATGAATATGAGGATGTCATTCGCGAAGAGGCAGAGTTTATTGTGGTGGCCTCCCAAGTCTATACCCTTGACATCAGGATCTGACCTGATCAGTTGGGCCAGTGGTTCTATAAGTAAAGCAAATGGCAACGGGGAAAGAGGGCAGCCCTGTCTGGTGCCTCTTTTGATGTCAAACATCGCTGTTTTATAGCCTGCATATTTAGTATATGCCCGGGGATCGTTATATAAAAGAAGCAACCCAGGTTAGGAAATGGCCCCCGAAGCCCCACTTCTGCAAAGTGAATCGTAGGTATGGTCATGTCACTGTATCGAAGGCTTTTCTGATGTCAAGGGATAGAAAGCAGGTAGGTATAAGTCTTGTTTTAGCTGCATGGGTGAGTAGGATAGCGCGTCTTATGTTGTCATTGGTGTGACGTGAGGGCATGAAACCTATTTGGCCACGAATCAAGTATCCTATAATAGGGTTCAGTCGGGTCCCAATTATTTTGGCTAACAGCTTAATGTCTAAGTTGAGGAGGGAGATGGGTCGATAGTTGGTCCAGGATGAGAGATCAGATTTAGGTTTGGATAGCATGGTGATTATGGAGGTCAAGGTTTTGGTTCTAAAAGGGTGTCTGAGCAGCAGGGAGTTGAAAGCCTTAGTCAATAGGTTAAAATGGGCGAAAAGTTTTTATAATAGGCTGCCGAGAACCCATCAGGTCCTGGTCGCTTGTTGGGTTTCAGCGCTTTAATGACCTCAATGTCTGTGATCGGGCCTTTTAATAGATCAAGCTGCTCTTGGAGAGATGGGGAAGAAAAGGGTTTCCGCTTTTGTACGGTCGAAGGTCTGTGAGGGAGTGTAGAGTTTTGCGAGGTTGGACCGGAATACCTCTAAAATCCGAACGGGATTGCTAGTATAAGCATGATCGGCTATTTTTAGACGTATGGTCAATTTGGGGTGTTGAATTGCCCTCAGGGTGCGGGCCATGGGAGTGTCTGGTTTGTTTGCCTTGAGGTAGTTACGGTATTGGCTTTTGCGAAGGGTTTTCTCAGCGGAGTCCGTGAGAAACAAGTCAAAGTCTAATTTGGCCTTTTCTAGGCGTGCATTAGTAGTAGGATTGGGGGAGGCATGAAACGCTGCATGGCATGCATTAAAGTTGGTTTCAAGGTGATGGAATAAGTGTCTATCTTCACGTTTGAGGGCTGCTCCCTGCTGATTTAATTTGCCATGGATGACCGCTTTGTGAGCTTCCCACAGTGTCAGGGCTGATATGTCATCTGTCGCGTTGGTGGCGATATAGTCTTTAAGGGCTATTTCAATATCCATACAATGAGAAGGATGTGAGAGGGTAGTATTGTTAATGCACCAGGATGTATCATGAGTCCTAGGGATGGGGGAGGATATGGTGGTACAGACTGCGGAATGGTCCCTCCATGTATATGGTGAGAGAGGCAGATGGCAGAGAGTGGTGGAAACCAATAAGGGTCCCTCTCTGGTTGTGATGAAGCAGTGTAGAACTGGTGGTAAGAGCTGCTGAGGTATTTAGGGGAGGATAAATCTGTAAAGTGGGTCTCCTGTAGACAGTATGTGGGCCTTGGTGGCTGCAAAGGAACGAAGCGCCTTGGTGCGCTTTTGTGGGACATTGAATCCTTGAACATTCAAGGAGAGAATGTTTATGGGGGCTATAACATGTCTGGGGCTGGTCTAAATGTGTAGAGGGCGGGTCCCGTGGAGGGAGCCAACACCACCATGCCAGGAAAGGAATGAAAGGGGGGAAAAGAAAGGGTGTGACAGAAGTAGAACAAAGTAGGAGAGCAAAACCCAACGTGTTGCAACCGAGATTGAAATATTAGGTTTCAAAAACAGGGTAGGAGAACATCAAAGGGGGACGAGAACATCCAAGGGGGGCGGTTAGTGGCCCCGTGGAGGCTCTAAAGTTGCCGTTGGGTACCTGCATAACAGCAGCAGGGGTCCAAGGGCAATAACAAAGGAGCAAGTAGTTCCAGATGGGGAACAACACTGGAGGGAGCAATTCAAACCTAAAAAAGGAAAAAACACAATAACAGCATATTTAAACAAAACATTAACAAGCATAAATGAGCGGAGGGACTGACAGGATTGAAAGGACTGGGCAGTTTCAAACCTCGGATGGTAAACCTGTTAGGGAGTGAAAATCCAGTTATGGGTGACAAACATGTCTAATATCCCCTAACTCCCGAGCCACTAACAAGGCAAGGAATGTCAGGGGTATAGATCAATGGAGGGAATGTACTCGGGACAGATGGGAGCAAAGTCAGTCTGCCAAGCTGAACCGTAGTCCCACTGGGCCACTGGGATGAGATACTGGTGTAAGAAATAGGCTTGGGGCAGATAAGATACAAAGGAGTGACCTTATAGGATGGTTCAGGTGGAACTGTGAAGCCTGTTGTGTAGCCCAGTCCTTAGAACATCCATGGGTGGACTCAGCATCAATGGCCGGGTCCACGACAGAAGCTCCAATTGGTTGGTGCCCGAGAAAGTCCCATCTATTCCAGTGGGTCAAAGTAGCGACCAGGGTAGTAGTTGTCAGATTAGCATAAAAAATCACGGTCAGTCCATCGGATCTTTAGTGGAAGGTGTAGGGTTCTTGAACCGTCCTCTTTTGTAGGAATCTGTGTGGGGTTTCTTCTAGGAGGCCTAGGTCTGCTAGGGCTGATTGCAGGTCTGCGCCTGTGCGGCAAACATATTTTTTTTCCAGGTGGGTGAACCGAACAGAAAATGGAAACCCCCAGTGATAAGCAATTTGGTTACCTTGAAGCACCTGCAGGTGGGGTTTGAGAGCTCGGCGTTTGGACACTGAGCTGGGATATGTCCGCAAACAGCTGATATGTATGGCCCTGAAATGATGGGGTGTCTTTGCCCCGTGCCGCTGCCAGTAGCTGTTCTTTAGTTCGGTAGTAGTGGAACTTAGCGATTGTGTCTCTTGGCGGGCCATTAGGTTTGCATGCGGATAGGGCCCTGTGTAGCCTGTCCATCTTGAGTCTTTCCACTGGGATGCCTGGCTGCAGCTCTTGAAATAAAGCAAACATGGTGGCTTGCAAATCAAGAACTGCCTTTGGGATTCCTCTGATCCTTATGTTAGATCTGCGGTCCCTGTTCTCTTGATCCTCTAGCCGTGACTGTTTTCCTTTTTGAGGTTTTCAAACTCTGCAGTGTAATGCTGAATATGAGTCTCTAATTCATCCAGTTCTGCTGTCCTCTGCCCCAGCTCCCTGATCTTGTGAGTCCGTTTATCTGTGATGTGATCAGACGTTTGTTTTAGGGCCCTGTGAAGCATCCTCTCAAACTGCTTAAACATGGAGGATTGTATGACTTGATTGTGAGCTGCCTGTATCTGAGTCACACTCACCCTTTCCATCCAGTGCTTGTCGACTGTGGAGCTGAGTCTGTGCTTTAGATGAGCGCGACGTACAGGGCTGTGACTGAGAGGAGGAGGCGGCCGCTCCATCTTGGTGGTGTGCCTGGACAAAGCGTCCTTTATGTATCCCGGCTTAAACTTCCATTTGGGGCCTCCACCGACCATGGTTGTGTGCGCAGTGGTCTCCGGGAGGTTCAGGTAGCTCGCAGGTGTCGTTGTGTGGCTGCTATCGTGGGTAAAGCTCCGGTGTGGTTACCTGTGGAGCGGCGCACTAAGCAGGCATATCCACTCAGTCAGGTTCCACGCCTGAGCTGTAAGTGAAAAATGGTAACCTCCGGATATTTAGAGTAAATTGTCATTTACAGTTTTGCGTACCTTCAGTTTTCACCATTTCACAAAAAGGTGCAATTTAAAATGTACAAATATTTGTTATGTATTAACTCAATACGGTTAACTTTTATATATACTAGGAATTTAGCAAGAATTTGACATTTATGTATGAATCCACTATTAATGATTTTAGTGTATTTTTTGCAAAAATATTGCTTTGGTAAACATTTGTGCAGATGCCGTGGGGCCTTGAAAATCAATAGCACCTTATTTTTATTTTACTGGTCCTATGCTTTCAGAAAATATATGGTTTGGGGGGGGGGGGGGTGTCTTTCACAAATTTTGAATACTGTAAGGGAAAAATGAAAATTTTGTATATTTACATTTTTGGGTAGGTTCGATTTGAACCATTTTGCAAAAAGGCGCAATGTAAAAATTACAAATATTTGTATTAAATCCATACAGGTTAAGTGTGTATAGTTAGTTGAAATTTATCAGGAATTTTGTAAAATTAGCTGTGTTTTTATCTGCTAATAATGGTTTTAATTTATTTGTATATATGTATTTTTAGCAAAAATATTATTTTAATAAACATTTGCACAAATACTGCGGGGCCTAAAAAATCATTAGCACCTTATTTTTATTCCAGAGGTCATGCTTTCAGAAAATATATGGTTTTGGGGTGTCTTTTACAAACTCTGAAAGTTGTAAGTGAAAAATTAAAATCTCCAGATTTTTAGACAAATTTTTGGGTACGTTCGATTGCGCCTTTTTGCAAAATGGTGAAAATTTACAAATATTTGTTATTAACTCCATACAGGTTATGCTTTTATATTTAGTAGGGATTTAGTAGGAATTTTTTTAAATTAACTGTTTTCTATCTACTAATAATGGTTTTAGTGTATTTTTTTGTGAATATATTATTTTGATAAACATTTACGCAAATTCCACAGGGGCTAAAAAAATCAGTAGCACCTGCTTTTTATTCTAGAGGTCATATGCTTTCAGAAAATATATGGTTTTGCAGGTCTTTCACAAATTCTGAAAGCTGTAAGGGAAAAATGAAAACCTTCAGATTTTTAGAGAAATTTGGATATTTACACTTTTGCGTCTGTTCAATTTTCACCATTTCGCAAAAAGGCACAATTTAAAAGTTACAAATATTTGTTATTTATTAACTCAATAAAGGTTATGCTTTTTATTTAGTAACATTTTATTTTGTAAATTTTGATGTGTTTTATCTGCCGATAATGGTTTTAGTGTATTTTTTGCTAATATATTGGTTTGATAAACATTTGCGCAAATACCGCGGGGTTTAAAAAATCAGTAGCACCTTTTTTTTTTATTCTACTGATAATGTGCTTTCAGTAAATATATGGTTTGGAGGGTCTTTCACAAATTCTGAAAGCTATAAGTGAAAAATAAAAAAGCAAAGGAAAAATTGTAAAAATGGTCTGGCCTGAATGTACAAAATGGAGCAGAGGGCCTGGCAGTGAAAGGGTTAATGCTGCCAAAAAAAAAAAATCAATGCCTCAATGCAATCCTTTCCCGGAGGTCTACAGACAATCCCTTGGACTTCTTGGCTTGGTTTTTGCTCTGACATGCACTCTTAACTGTGGGACCTTATATAGACAGGTGTGTGTCTTTCCAAATCAAGTCCAATCAACCGAATTTACCACAGGTGGACTCCACTAAAGTTGTAGAAACATCTCAAGGATTATCAGTGGAAAAAGGATGCACTTGAGCTCAATTTTGAATGTCATCGCAAAGGCTGTGAATACTTATGTACATGTGATTTTTTTTTTCCGTGTTTCATTTTTAATAAATTTGCAAAGATTTGCAAATTTTTTATGTTGTCGTTATGGGGTAATGTTTTTAGAATTTTGAGGAAAATAATGAATTGGATTCATTTTGGAATAAGGCTGTAACATAACAAAATGTGGAACAAGTGAAGTGCAGTGAATACTTTACGGATGCACTGTAGATAACCATGGACAAGACCAGATCTAATGATGTATGACAGAGCTGCTAAGTCACTACACAGTTATGTGGTAGACCTACAGTCCATGGAAAGATAGATACAACTTATACAGTAATTACTGCTGATAATGGGTCAGTAAAAAAGCCATGGAGTAATGATGCCATGAAATTACTCTAGGTTACACTCTTGGATGGGTGGATGAGCACCTGCATTAAAAATGTGTGTATGATAAACGCAGTCATATGAATGTACAGTATCTCACAAAAGTGGACATTTTCACTTAGGGGTGTACTTACTTTTGTTGCCAGCAGTTTAGACATTAACCACTTGACAACTGGGCACTTAAACCCCCTTCCTAACCAAACCAATTTTCAGCTTTTGGTGCTCTCACATTTTGAATGACAATTACTCAGTCATGCAGCACTGTATCTATATGAAATTTTTGTCCTTTTTTTCACACAAATAGAGCTTTCTTTTGGTGGTATTTAATCACCGCTGGGTTCTTTATTTTTTGCGCTATAAAAGAAAAAAAGACTGAAAAATCTGTAAAAAAATACATTTTTGTTCATTTCTGTTATAAAATTTTGCAAATTAGTAATTTTTCTTCATATATTTTGGCCAAAATTTATACCGCTACATATCTTTGGTAAAAATAATCCAAATCGGTGGATATTATTTGGTCTTTGTGAAAGTTATAGAGTCCAAAAGCTATAGTGCGAATATCTGAAAATTGATCACACCTGAAGTACTGATGGCCTATCTAATTTCTTGAGACCCTAACATGCCAGAAAAGTACAAATACCCCCCAAATGACCCCTTTTTGGAAAGAAGACATTCCAAGGTATTTAGAAAGATGTATGGTGAGTTTTTTGAAGTTGTCATTTTTTTCCCACAATTCTTTGCAAAATCAAGTTTTTTTTTTTTTTACTTTTTTTTTTTCACAAAATTGTCATATTCGCAGGTTATTTCTCACACACAGCATATGCATACCACAAATTACACCCCAAAACACATTCTGCTATTACTCCCGAGTATGGCGATACCACATGTGGGAGACTTTTACACAGCGTGGCCACATACAGAGGCCCAACATGCAGGGGAGCACCTTCAGGCGTTCTGGAGTGCCCAGGCCAATTCTGACACTTTTCTCCTACATGTAAAAATCATCATTTATTAGCTAGAAAATTACATAGAACCCCAAAACATTATATATGTTTTTTTAGCAAACACCCTAGAGAATACAATGGCGGTCTTTGCAACTTTTTATCTCGCACGGTATTTGCGCAGCAATTTTTTTAACGCGTTTTTTTTGGAAAAAAAAAAACTTTTGTGCTTTACAAAAACCAAAACAGTAAAGTTAGCCCAATGTTTTTACATAATGTGAAAGATGAAGTTACGCCGATTAAATAGATACCCAACATGTCACCTTTCAAAATTGCACGCGCTTGTGGAATGGCGCCAAACTTTGCTACTCAAAATTCCCATAGGCGACGCTTTAAATTTTTTTTACTAGTTACATGTTTTGAGTTACAGAGGAGGTCTAGGGCCAAAATGATTGCTCTCGCTCTACCGATCGCAGCGATTCCTCACATGTGTGGTTTGAACACCGTTTTCATATGTGGGCGGGACTTACGTATGCGATCGCTTCTGCATGCGAGCACACAGGGACAGGGGCGCTTTAAAAAACTTTTTTTTTTTTATTGTTCATTTTACTTTATTTTAGTTTGATGCTTTTTTCCCCAAAAATATTTTTTTGACCACTTTTATTCCTATTACAAGGAATGTAAACATCCCTTGTAATAGGAATATGGCATGACAGGTCCTCTTTACGGTGAGATATGGGGTCAATAAGACCCCACATCTCACCTCTAGGCTGGGAAGCCTGAAATTAAAAAAAAAAAAAAAGACCCTGGCTTCGATCTTAGCGGTGAGTCGGTAGAAGCACCGGAGGGCGGCGGGAGGGGGGGGGACATCCCCTCTCGCCTCCCGTAAGAACGATCAAGCAGTGGAACAGCCGCTATGATAGTTCTTATGGTGTAGGGAATCGCCGGCTGAAAAAGCTGATATCTGAATGATGCCTGTAGCTGCACCCATCATTCAGATATCCCCACACAAAGTCAAGGACGTCGTATGACGGCCAGCGGGTGGGAAGTGGTTAAAACGCATTTTTTTTTTTTTAACACAAAGTTGTCCATTTATACAATATTTCTACCACATAGCATGTACATACAAAAAATGACACCCCAAAATAGATTCTCCTACTCCTCCTGAGTACGGCGATACCACATGTGTGAGACTTCCACAGCCTGGCCACATACAGAAGCCGAGTACAGCCGAGCATGGCTCGGTATGGCGGGGTAATTGCAGAGTATGGCGGGGTAATTGCAGAGTATGGCGGGGTAATTGCAGAGTATTGCACAGTAGTAGGGATGGCTGAGCATGGATGGCTGGATGTCTCTGTGCAGCGCTGTGGGCACTACACATCCAGCCCACAGCGCTGCAGCCATCCATCCATCCCCCTCTCCGCTCACAGTGGAGGGGAGGAGAGGAACCGGCGTCATTAGATGACGCCGGTCTGTTTACATGTGATCGCACCGTCATTTGACGGCTCGATCACATGGTAAACGGCTGCGATCAGCGGCCATTTACCGGGATCCGGATGTGTTCGGGTGCGCGCCCCAGGGGGCGCGTGAGAGGGGAATTCTGGGAGGACGTCATAGTACGCCCTCCCAGAGTTAAGCAACCGCCCTGCAGCCGTCATTCGGCTATGGGACGGTTGTTAAGTGGTTAATGGCTGTGTGTTGAGTTATTTTGAGGGGACAGCAAATTTACACTGTTATACAAGCTGTACACTCACTACTTTACATTGTAGCAAAGTGTAATTTCTTCAGTGTTGTCACATAATAAAATATTTACTAAAATCCCACTTTTGTGAGATACTGTACATATAGTGCTCAGTCCTGGTACCTGAACACAAGTGTCATATGCTAGTTGCACTCTTGAATGAATGCGTGAATGGATGAATGCGCTACTGCAGGCAAAATGCATGTATGAAAAACGCAATTAAATGTTTTGGTATGTCAGGGCCTGGTAAGCTTGTCGTCATTGAGTCATTCTGAATCATGTCAAAGTGTGCTTCAGGGCCGGTGCGCAGCATGTGAGGACAGCAGGGTCAGAGCTCCGTCTGTAGGTCTCTGATCCTGCTCTAATCCTGGACACTGCTGTACAGGTTGCAAAGACAACCTTTCTGAGCAGACATTGAAAATGGCTGACATGGACACTGCTGTACAGGTGGCAAAGACCACCTTATCTGAGCATACATTGCAAATGGCTGACATGGAGGACCGCATGTGACGGAATAAAATTCGGTTGGTCGGGTTCCCTGAGGGAGCCGAGCAAAGACACTCAGAGGAGTTCCTGGAAGGTTGGTTTAAGACCATAATGGCACCTGGGACTTTTGCTATTGAACGGGCTCATCATGTCCCGCGTAGGGCTCCACCAAAAGGAGCGAGCCCTCGCCTTATGGTAGCAAATATTTTACATTTCTGTGACCGAGAAAATATTCTGAAGGGAGCCAGGAATGGTCCTGAGCTGGAGTTTAATGGATATCGGATCTCGGTTTACACGCCTCTCAAACGGAGGGCTAGTTTTCAGCGAATGAAGAAATGCCTCAGAGACCTGAAACCTGATTTACAGTATGCTTTACCCGGCTAAACTGCGCATAGTGGATAATGGGAAAGTCTATTTCTTCACAACTCCTACTGATGCTTCTGGATGTTTTTTTTTTTTTTTTTTTTTTTTTGCTGCTCCTAATTATTATTTCTAAATAATGGGAACCGGCAGACTCCTGTTCTGTATGCTGCACGGACGTTTTTTTTTTTTTTTGGGTTTTTTTCTTGTGTTTTCTTTGTCTGCATTAAAAAAATTTCATATCCTATCACTGTGATGTTTGTCTCCCATATTCTGTGAGAGTTCCTGCCGGGGGGAAAAACCTGGGGCCCTGTTTTTTTACATCCACTGCTGGAGGGAGGTGTGGGCCGGCTCCTATCTGCATCATGATCGCTAGAGATAGTTATGACTCTTATGCCCCGTACACACGATAGTATTTTCCGACGGAAAATGTTCTATAGGAGCTTGTTGTCAGAAATTCCGACCGTGTGTAGGCTCCATCGGACATTTTCTATCGGAATTTCCGTCACACAAAATTTGAGAGCTGGTTCTCAAATTTTCCGACAACAAAATCCGTTGTCGTAAATTCCGATCGTGTGTGCACAATTCCGACGCACAAAGTTCCACGCATGCTCGGAATCAAGCAGAAGAGCCGCACTGGCTATTGAACTTCATTTTTCTTGGCTCGTCGTACGTGTTGTATGTCACCGCGTTCTTGGCGTTCGGAATTTCCGACAAGATTTGTGTGACCGTGTGTATGCAAGACAAGTTTGAGCCAACATCCGTCGGGAAAAAAAACATGAATTTTGTTGTCCGAAAATCCTGTTGTGTGTACAGGGCATCAGAGTTGTGTCCTGGAACGTCCGAGGCCTTAATTCTAAATTTAAACGTTCTTCGGTCTTTTGATTATATTAAAAAGTATAAACCACACTTCATTAGATTGCAGGAAACTCACTTGCCGGGGTTCTCTCTCTGAAGCGGGCCCATATTGCTGGAATTTATCATGCCAGTTTCTCTTCCTATGCCAGGGGAGTTTCTACATTGGTAACCAAAGCTATGCCTATATCAATATATGTGATTAAAACTGATAGTAAAGGTAGATGTGTCATTCTGGTGGTTAAGGTGAATTTTTATGTCCCTCCCTTCTTCTTGCTCTCTCATTTGGATGATATGCTACAGGCCACATATGAGATAATCAAAAAAAGGGGGGAGGGGGAAGGGGCAAAAGCAGGTGTGTATAGATATTCTGATCAGTCCAATACTGATCAGGTCCTGGCCATGCACCTGTAAGGTGTAGTTGCTGTAACCAATACAATAGTATATAACAATAGGTAGGGGACCAGGGGACGGGGGAGGGGTATACGGTATGGAGATACCGATAGGAAAAGTGGTTACTGTAGCAATTATAGGTCAGTACAATGTTAATGGAGTAAAAGGTAACAATTTATTGTAAGATGATAAAACACCTGCGTATGGTAGACATACAGTTAATTGATTGATACACTTAAGAATACAATACCATATCTATTGTGGTGGCATAAAAGGGAACTAATGAATTCAACAGACAAGACATACACAGAACATATAACGGCATAGACACTGTCCGGACTGGTTATATGCTGCTCGGTGGCCAGGCGATCAAATTGAGTAACGACATATGAGTGTGTAATCAAATAGAAAGTTTAGTGGAACGCGCTGCCGAGAAGCATATACATGGAACGGGGAGAGGGTGCAGGAAGAGGGGGGGGGGAACCCGGGCCCGGGGATAGGGATCAAGGAGTTGACTGGACTGATCCTGGCAGTTCAGGGTACTCATGAGATGGTAGCCAAACTAAATCCTGAGTAAAGTAGAGCTGTTGGTCTAAGTACAGTGTAGTTCACTTATACAATGTAGGCAGTAATGATCGGCCGTGTGAGCTGAGGAGCTGGTAAGGCACACTGATCAGTAGACTTCAGGGCTATTCATGAGGTGCAGACAGTAATTAGCAAGGACACCAATGGCCGTATGGTACTTGTAGAGCTTAAGTATATATAAGAAGCTGTACAGAGTCCTCAACTTATTAGTGAGTCAATGGTGCTCGTACCTTAACTTCCTTGGTGATTCCTGGAAGTTGTTACACGGGTCATACTGGGAATAGCTTGCGGGGTCCGGACGATTGTGAGGCCGGTGAATGAGACTGCTCCTGTGATCCTCCGTAGGGAATAGCTGGTCGGGTCCTGAGCATGAAAGCCCTTGCTTGATGCTAGTAGCCTGAGCAGCTTCAGGTGCCGTCGATAGTGCAATGGGCTACCTGGTGTATCACCGCTGCACGGCTTCCACCTCTCCGTCCGTTCAGTGGACAGCGCTGATGCCGGTGATGACGTCAACGCGTTTCGCTGTTGCGTGGTAGCGTAGCTTCTTCCTGGACGTTTGGAGAAGCCAGTACACACCTTTTTTATTTCGGCGAGCTGGCTTCTATGTAGCCAATCGGCTCTGTGGTTGGTTTAAATTAGGTTGTTGCTTAGTACGAAATAACATGGGCTGTGTAATTCGTGCATTTCCCTGCATATGCAGCGTTGTTATACCAAGGAGATTTTACAGACGATATCGTCAGTTGTGGGGGCTTATGGCATTTAAGTATCGCAAAAGTGCAAAAATAAGTAGGAGAAGGTGCAGCGATATACAGTGTCTATTATGGATGTGCAAAGATAAGATAGGGAAAAGACAAGGGGTGAGGACAAGGAGACACACGGGGATCACAGTGCATTTAGAGTGTTGCACAAAGTGCATACAAATGAGGTTAGTGTCATTTATGTAGTGGACATAGTGAGACAGGCTGGTAATTAACCTGAAATAGGTCGGGATGTAAGCAGAAATGGAGGACTTAATCTATTTAGTCATATTTACATTTACAGTACAAAATATATACAGGACACTTTTCTCTTGACAGAGCCCTTAGATTATCTGTCCTTTCTTATTTATTATTTATTTTTTAGGGGAATTGTATTGGCTAATGAATATCACTTTTGGCTGATATAGATTCCTTAAGATGCATAAATAGCATTTATGTACTTAAAAAGGGCTGCAGGTTTAATTCTGTATTTAACCCCAGAGGGACAAGGGACTTCAGGCGGTACACCCATCGTTTTTCTTTTTGCAGGAGGACACAATCAAAGTCACCGTGTCGGTTAGATATTTTCAAGGCATATATGCCCTTTATTAGCATGCCTTTGGTGCTTCTATCGTGTTCATGTGCAAAGTGCCTAGCTAATGGTTTCTCCGGGATTTTTTCTTTATCTTTAATTTCTCTTAGATGCTCGCCAATACGCACTTTGAGGGGCCTTTTTGTTTTCCCCACATAGATCTTGGGGCAAGGGCACGTTATCATATAAACAACCCTGGTTGTGGAGCAGTTTATAAGATCACGTATTTCGAACTGTTCCTTGCCCAGGGCGTCTGAGAAGGTGGCTGTCCTATGTATCAGCGGGCAGATCTGGCATTTGTTACAGGGAAACATTCCTTTACTACGTGGGTAGTTGGCTAGCCAGGTCGGATCAGGAATTTTAATGAATTCAGACCGGACTAGCATATCGCTCAGATTTCTAGCCCGACGGGCCACCAATAAGGGCGACGTGCCAACTATCTTAAGAAGCCCTGGAGAGTTAGTAAGGACCCCCCAATGTTTTTCCAAAATAGAGCGGACTTCCTTCCACTGTGGTCCGAAGGTGGTAATTATCCTGGTACGGTCACCACCTTCAAGTTTAGATGCATGCTGGTTTGGTGGGTGCGTCTGTAATAGGCTTTGCCTCTCTTGCCGCAGCCTTTTTGCGTGCACCTCTAATTTGTCTGTGGGAGTATCCACGTTCGCGGAACCTCGCATAGAGTTCCACTGACTCACGCCTGTAATCACTAGACCTAGTGCAGTTCCCTTTTATTCGCAGGAATTGGCCCACCGGAATGCCGTTCATCAGCCACCGTGGATGATGGCTGCTGGCATACAGAAGGGTGTTGGCGGACGTTTCCTTGCGAAAGGTACTAGTGTACAGTTGGCCGTTTTGAAGCAAAATCAGTAAGTCCAAGAAGGACAAGCTGGTCCGATCAAAATTGTACGTCAACCGTATATTACGCTGGTTGACGTTCAATTGTGCCATAAAGTCGTGGAGGTCCTGTGTGGTACCTGTCCATATCATAAGGACATCGTCGATGTACCGCAGCCAAGTATGCACGTGGCTGCGGTACATGGGCGAAGGATAGACATCCTCCTCCTCCCACAGGCCCAGATGTAGGCAGGCATAGGCTGGGGCCCAGGCGGCGCCCATGGAGGTACCCCTAATCTGTTGGTAATAGGTCGTCAGAAACTGAAAGTAGTTAAGTAGAGCGAAGCGTAGTATTTCGACCAGAAAATTCTTTTGGGGTTTCGACCCTGGGTACCAATATTCCAGGAATACCTGTACCGCTTCGACACCGCATTGATGGGGGATCGAAGTGTACAGGGACTCAACGTCAATCCCTACTAGTGTGACGTCCTTCAGATGGGTCAGGTCTCCCAGCTCGGAAATTTTGGCTAGTACATGTCGAGTGTCCTGTACATAGGACTTTAAGTTAGTGACCATATCTTTCAGCAGGGAGTCCAGGTACCTACCAGTTTTCTCCAGTGGGCCTTGGCAGGCCGAGACAATCGGCCGGCCAGGCGGGTTGCTCAGGTTTTTACGAATTTTTGGAATAATGTAAAAGGTAGGCACACTGAACTCCCGTACTGAAAGATGGTCAAATTCACGTTGTGTCAGTATTCCTTTGTTCTTGGCTGCAGTTAGTCTTTTATTTAGTTCTGTGACTAAGTGGGGAAAAGGGTTGTTGTCCAGTTTACGGTAAGTGGATTTGTCGCTCAACAGTCGTTTTGCCTCTGTTTCATATTGTCGCTGATCAAGTATTACGACGTTCCCTCCTTTGTCACTCTTTTTTATGACAATGTCCGACTTTTTTTGTAGGTCAGCAAGGGCTCGTCTCTCATTGGGCGTTAGATTGTCGGTGGTTTTCTGGAACCAATTGATCTTCTCGAGATCAGTCTGTACCAAATCTAAAAAGATTTGTAGCCATTTATTTTTTGAGAGGGGGGGCATTTTTTGTGACCTAATTATTAAATTTGCCTGTCGTCGAGTTGGGACTTCAGTAGTCGTTGGACCCTCACTCTCCTGGAGTAGGGAGTGTAGGATGTCCAGTGCTTGTTGATCGTCGGTGCAGAGGGATTGGGATGTATCATCGGGGGTTTCTCGGTCCGTGTATAGTGATTTCAAAAGAACTTTCCTCAGGAATAAAACTATATCCTTGTATACTGTGAATTCATCCATATTGGATACTGGAGAAAAGGTCAGGCCCTTCTGCAATAAGTTTATATGATCAGAGGTTAATTCGATGTCTGAAAGGGCTTCTTAAGATAGTTGGCACGTCGCCCTTATTGGTGGCCCGTCGGGCTAGAAATCTGAGCGATATGCTAGTCCGGTCTGAATTCATTAAAAATCCTGATCCGACCTGGCTAGCCAACTACCCACGTAGTAAAGGAATGTTTCCCTGTAACAAATGCCAGATCTGCCCGCTGATACATAGGACAGCCACCTTCTCAGACGCCCTGGGCAAGGAACAGTTCAAAATACGTGATCTTATAAACTGCTCCACAACCAGGGTTGTTTATATGATAACGTGCCCTTGCCCCAAGATCTGTGTGGGGAAAACAAAAAGGCCCCTCAAAGTGCATATTGGCGAGCATCTAAGAGAAATTAAAGACAAAGAAAAAATCCCGGAGAAACCATTAGCTAGGCACTTTGCACTTGAACACGATAGAAGCACCAAAGGCATGCTAATAAAGGGCATATATGCCTTGAAAATATCTAACCGACGCGGTGACTTTGATCGTGTCCTCCTGCAAAAAGAAAAACGATGGGTGTACCGCCTGAAGTCCCTTGTCCCTCTGGGGTTAAATACAGAATTAAACCTGCAGCCCTTTTTAAGTACATAAATGCTATTTATGCATCTTCAGGAATCTATATCAGCCAAAAGTGATATTCATTAGCCAATACAATTCCCCTAAAAAATAAATAATAAATAAGAAAGGACAGATAATCTAAGGGCTCTGTCAAGAGAAAAGTGTCCTGTATATATTTTGTACTTTAAATGTAAATATGACTAAATAGATTAAGTCCTCCATTTCTGCTTACATCCCGACCTATTTCAGGTTAATTACCAGCCTGTCTCACTATGTCCACTACATAAATGACACTAACCTCATTTGTATGCACTTTGTGCAACACTCTAAATGCACTGTGATCCCCGTGTGTCTCCTTGTCCTCACCCCTTGTCTTTTCCCTATCTTATCTTTGCACATCCATAATAGACACTGTATATCGCTGCACCTTCTCCTACTTATTTTTGCACTTTTGCGATACTTAAATGCCATAAGCCCCCACAACTGATGATATCGTCTGTAAAATCTCCTTGGTATAACAACAACGCTGCACATGCAGGGAAATGCACGAATTACACAGCCCATGTTATTTCGTACTAAGCAACAACCTAATTTAAACCAACCACAGAGCCGATTGGCTACATAGAAGCCAGCTCGCCGAAATAAAAAAGGTGTGTACTGGCTTCTCCAATCAAACGTCCAGGAAGAAGCTACACTACCACGCAACAGCGAAACGCGTTGACGTCATCACCGGCATCAGCGCTGTCCACTGAACGGACGGAGAGGTGGAAGCCGTGCAGCGGTGATACACCAGGTAGCCCATTGTACTATCGACGGCACCTGAAGCTGCTCAGGCTACTAGCATCAAGCAAGGGCTTTCATGCTCAGGACCCGACCAGCTATTCCCTACGGAGGATCACAGGAGCAGTCTCATTCACCGGCCTTACAATCGTCCGGACCCCGCAAGCTATTCCCAGTATGACCCGTGTAACAACTTCCAGGAATCACCAAAGAAGTTAAGGTACGAGCACCATTGACTCACTAATAAGTTGAGGACTCTGTACAGCTTCTTATATATGCTTAAGCTCTACAAGTACCATACGGCCATTGGTGTCCTTGCTAATTACTGTCTGCACCTCAAGAATAGCCCTGAAGTCTACTGATCAGTGTGCCTTACCAGCTCCTCAGCTCACACGGCCGATCATTACTGCCTACATTGTATAAGTGAACTACACTGTACTTAGACCAACAGCTCTACTTTACTCAGGATTTAGTTTGGCTACCATCTCATGAGTACCCTGAACTGCCAGGATCAGTCCAGTCAACTCCTTGATCCCTATCCCCGGGCCCGGGTTCCCCCCCCCCTCTTCCTGCCCCCTCTCCCCGTTCCATGCATATGCTTCTCGGCAGCGCGTTCCACTAAACTTTCTATTTGATTACACACTCATATGTCGTTACTCAATTTGATCGCCTGGCCACCGAGCAGCATATAACCAGTCCGGACAGTGTCTATGCCGTTATATGTTCTGTGTATGTCTTGTCTGTTGAATTCGTTAGTTCCCTTTTATGCCACCACAATAGATATGGTATTGTATTCTTAAGTGTATTAATCAATTAACTGTATGTCTACCATACTCAGGTGTTTTATCATCTTACAATAAATTGTTACCTTTTACTCCATTAACATTGTACTGACCTATAATTGCTACAGTAACCACTTTTCCTATCGGTATCTCCATACCGTATACCCCTCCCCCGTCCCCTGGTCCCCTACCTATTGTTATACACATATGAGATAGCAGAAGGGAAGATTTTTGTTTTGGGTGATTTTAATGCTGTGGCGGACTCAGCAATGAATAGGTTGGGGGCGCCATCTGGGGCTCCGGCTCCCCTGGTGGGATGGTTGTCTACCTAAGAATTACAGGATATTTGGTGTTTTCAACATCCAGACGCTAAGGAATATTCTTGCTATTCTGAAACGCATAAATCGCTGTCCAGAATAGACACGTCCTTGCTGAGGGGGAGGGACTAGAGTTGGTGTGAGGATTGCATTCTTATCCAGAGCTCTCTCTGACTATTCTCCCATTATGATGAACCTTAATCTGGGATCCGTCATTGGTGGATGGAAGCTAGTTGGTTGCAGGAGGAATATGTTAAGATCAAATGTACTCAGGATATCAGTCTCTTTTGGGCTGAAAATTGGGCTGCAGAGTCTACTCTACTCTTCTTCAGTGGGAGGCTTTTAAAGCTACTTTGAGAGGGGTGTTTATGTCAGAGGCGAGTGGGTTCAATAAGCAGCTATCCTCTACGGTGAAGGAGATGGAGGTATCTTAAGCAGAAGCAGCGTATGTCAGGGACCTGACTCGAGAGGGACTACTGGCCTTGCAGGAAAAAACTCCGCTCTATTCTGACTGACCAGACTACTAAACTTAGGGTTGCACAACGGAGGCGCATATTTGAGTTTGGGTATAAGAATAGCTGACTTCTGGCGTACTTGGCTAGGCTGGAATAGGTCCCTGTGTATATATATAAAGAGTGTCTATAACAGACACAAAACTGAGGTTTGTGACTCGGTTAAAACATTACACGTCTTTGCTCAATTTTACAGGGAGCTTTGTGTCGTGTGCCTCTGGGAGCTGAGATGAATTGGAGACCTATTTAGCGAATATTGATCTTCCTGTATTAGCAAATGAAGACAGTGATATCCTGGAAAAGGATATCACTGTGGAAGAGGTCGAGGGGGCAATTTCTTCTTTTGCTCCCTGAAAATCTCTTGGTCTTGATGGTCTCCCCTTGGAATGATACGGCCCATTTAGGGATAGTTTGGCGCCCCTTCTGTTACGTGTGTTTAACTAGACTAGATCGGATGGTAGATTGCCACCTTCTATGAGAGGCTTTGGTGGTTTTGATCCATAAAGTGGGGAGGATCGTCGGGAGTGTGACTCCTACCGCCTGATCTCATTGATGAATGTGGACACAAAAATTCTAGCTAAGATTATAGCAGGGAGACTGCAAACGGTTATCCTAAAACTTGCACCCAGATGCCAATGTCAGTAGGCTTTTTGTGAACCTTCAGGCTAGGCATGACAACTCCGGGGCAAGGGTAGTGGTCTGCTTAGACACTAAGAAGGCTACTGATTTGGTGCAGTAGCCTTGTTCCGTCTCCTGGAATCCTATGGGTTTGGCCCAGTCTTTGTCTCCTGGGTGAGGCTACTGTACACTGAACCAATGGTGAGATTACGGGTTAATGGCATTATCTCTGAACCCTTTCCTATTTTTTCCATGGGACTAGGCAGGAGTGTCCATTGTCTCCCTTCCTGTTTGCCTTGGCCATAGAGCCCCTCGCAGCTAGGTTGCAGACTAGTACTACCTTTTCCGGTTTTCGGGTGGGGCAGTTGGAGGAATGCGTCTCATATGCAGATGACATGCTATTGTATCTGCAGGATCCAGGTCCCTTACTCTCGGCGGCCTTCGGGCTGATCCAAGAGTTTGGGGACTATTCTGGTTTCTGTATTAACTGGGCTAAGTCAACCCTATTTCCCATCGATGAGCAAGTGGCGGTTCCCACAGATTGCCCCATTCCATTGTCTGGACCTTTTAAATATTTGGGGATTCTAGTGCAGCTCCCCATTTCTAAGTTTTTGGAACTAAATTTGGCACCGATTTATAGGGGCTTTTCTTGAGCAGGTACAAAAATTGCAGACCATCACTTACGGTGATGGGTCAAATAAATCTATTTAAATTTATTTTCTCCCTAAATTTTTGTACAGTCTTTTGAATTCTCCTGTCTTTGTGTCCAAACAGGTCTTCAGGGGCATAGATTCTACTCTGGTGGGTTTTCTGTGGGGATCTCTCTCCCCCAGAGTGTCCATGGCTGTATTGAAATTGCCCATTACCTAGGGGGGGGGTATTAGCCCTGCCGGACTTGCGCTCCTACTTTTTTGCCTCTCAACTGTCCTTCCTACATTTTTTTCCCCCAGATTCCTAATGCGACTACGTTGCTGGAAGCTGCGGTGGCCACTTCACAAGAGACTCTCTTAAATATGGTGTATAGGAAGGGTGTTCCAGGTAGAGAGGTGGGTTCTGTGCTGGCACTTCCTGGCTCGATATTCCATCTTTGCGCCCAGCACGTTTGGGGATGCGCCCTTAAGACTCTCGCCTAATAGTCTGCTATGGTGTAATAGATCACTGACGGAGTTCTTTAAACTGGAGGATGGTTATCCATAGGCTAAATTTGGGGTAAAGTAGCTACATCATATATATCCGGAATGCAAGATGTGCACCTTTGCTCAACTACGGGAACAGTTTGGGATACCCAGCTGCATCATGCAGCAGTAGAGCAGTTTGGTAGTGGAGAGGTTTGGGTTCAAAATACCTCTATGGAGACTGTACTGTTGGACCCTGATCCAGCCAAACTAATTTCCATATATTATATGGCGGTGGGGCCTGGGGATGCGGGGTTGATAGCTAGGTCTAGGTCTAGATGGGTGGCCTTTATAGCGGAGTTGACAGAAGGTTCTGGATACTTACCTCATCTCTGTAATTTCTTCAACGGATAGGATGATTCAGCTTCGGTACCTCCATCAGGTGTATTATACCCCGGTTAGATTATTTTGTATGCATTAAATGGACTCTACAGCTTGTCACAAATGTCTGGGGGCGGAAGGGACTTTTATTCACATGGTGTTGGGAGTGTACCAAGATACGGCCTCTATGGTCTAAAGTAACTTAATTTATATCTGACAAATTTGACCTCCCTAATATATGTTCCCCCTTGCAATGCCTCTTGGGAATTTTTGACCAATAAGAGTTGGATGTGCATACCAAATTATTCCTTAGGGTTCTTTATTTTGGGGTTCGGAAACTCATAGCTAGGAGAACAATCCATAGGGAACAACTGACGTTAGGGATGTGGTTAAAAGTTGTGAATGTGGACATTCTTCTATGACGTATGAGGCCAGGGGAGCTCCCGAGAAGTTTAGGAAGGTATTGGTATAGGTGGGTTGACGCGAAGGATACATTGGAGGAAGATGTGAATGGTTAAGGAGTAAGGAGATGCTGTACAATCAATTCGTGTTTTTTTTTGTTGATAGGCCTCGCCTGAGGGTAGGGGTATAGGTACAACACACGGATTTAAATGATGGGGTTGTAAACTGGAATAAGATTCTATACAAAGCCCCTATGGCATAAATTAATTTGGGAGGAGAGTTATCAGGAGAGTTTCCCATTGGCAGAGGGACTAGACAGGGGTGCCCGTAGTCCCCGGCGCTATTTGCGCTTGTAATGGAACCCATAGCACAGGCCATACGTAACTCACCCCTAATTGAAGGCATTCAAGTAGGCACCATCACAGAGAAAGTAGCGCTTTATGCCGATGACATGGTCCTCTTCTTAAAAGACCCTGGACCTTCCCTTAAAGAGGCTCTGGCGTTGCTCTCCTTTTATTCTCCCCTAACAGGGTTAAAGGTCAACTGGGAAAAATCTCTGATCCTACCCATAGATAGGGGGGCCCGAATTAAACCCTTAAGTGGACTGCCTCTGCCAAATACTTGGGGGTAGCGATTTCCCCAAAAGCATCCAACTATGTGGCCCTAAATCTTCTACCGCTATTGAATCTGACAAAACAACGTCTATTAGCGTGGTCCCACCTCCCCCTTTCACTAGTGGGAAGGATTAATCTTTTCAAAATGAAGCTACTACCCTCTATACTGTATATCCTGCGCCATGCCCCAGTGTGGATCCCTAAAAAATACTTTAGGCAGTTTGAGTCTGCAATGACCTCGTTCTTTTGGGGAACTCAAAGGCCTAGGTTTCGGCTGACGTTCTTGCAAAGGCCATGGACCGAGGGTGGATTAGCAAGTCCGAATTATTTATTTAAATATTACCTTGCAGCTCTGCTCACCCAGGCTCACAACTGGTTGCTAGCTGATGAGACTAATGCTGCCGTGGTGCTGGAGGCTGCACTGCTCAGCTCTTATGAAGCACTACGCAATATACTTTACAGGGGTTGTTTAGCATTGCTCCCTCTCACCCAATCTATGACCGCCGTCATTAAGGCATGGCAGCTTCAACATCCCGGGCCCTCATCTACTTACTCACCACATACACCTCTATGGCATAATACTTCCCTGAAGCAATTTTTCTTAATTCCCGACCCCACTGTGTGGGCCTCTAAAGGGATAAAATATCTTAGCCAAATCTGTGAGGGGGGTGTACTCCAGACATTCGACTCCCTTAAAGAGAAATACGCCCTCCCCAATTCATATTCAATTCTGTTTAGGTTCCTTCAGTTGAGACATGCCTTTCAGAAGCAATTTGGCAATCAGCTCGTAACCTTAACCCTGTCCAGAAATGAAGCTATGCTACAGGGGGATAGTTTGGGTAAACCACTCTTTACAATATACAAAGCTCTTCAACCCTCCATCCATGATGGCCTTGACAAACTATTATCACGATAGGAAGTCCCAGAGTTAGATTCCGAAGACTGGGAGGATGTTTGGGACTACCCTATTCAAAGCTTAGTATCAGCCAGAGACCGATTAATCCAATTTAAGATTGTCCATAGAGTATATCTCACACCTCAACGGTTACGGAAGATTTATCCCTCACACTCGTCACAATGTTGGAGCTGAACGGCTGACCCTGCCACTTTCTTGCATGTGTTTTGGGAATGTCCTGGCATAAAATTATTCGACACAGCGGTTTCCCGATGCATTCGCGCAGTCACCACAATTGCAATACCACTATCAATTGATGTTTGCATTTTAGGTCTCGTTCACCTACTAACTACCTCTCGTTCTATGAGAACTTTGATAGGCCTCCTATTGTTTTATACACGTAAGACTATACTCCTTGAATGGAAATCCACCCAGCCCCCCACCTTAGATTATTGGAAGAATATAGTCAATAAAGCGGTCACACTGTATAAATTTACATATGAATCTAGGGGATGTTCAAAAAAATTCTCCAAAGTATGGGATATTTGGACCGAGTCCAGAGATACTGTCAGATCCTCGGCAACTCCTTCTTAGGATACTCTGTTTTGTTTGTTTACTGCTTAGATGTGGACTGTATACAGGGAATGCACCACCCAACCCTTTTAACTTGGCACACCCCAGTTACCTCGCTTCCAATTTCCTAATTTTCCTATATTTATTGAATATATAATGGACTGTGACATTGTGACAAAAGGTTAAAAGCAAATTGAGTAAGACAATGATAGTGTGGCGTTCTCAGCGCCCTCTCACTTCTCCTCCTGTGTACATCTCGCTCTGGCCACTCCCTACGCGTTACGACAGTCACGTGTCTTCATCCCAGGGTTATCACAGTCCCAGTCTAGCCATCTGGCAGCTTCCAGCAAACATGCAGCACCCCAAACAGGTGTCTGTGTGTGAGTAGGAGTTGGAGAGAGACACCTGTTTGGGGTGCTGCATGTTTGATCAAAAAGCTTTTTAAAAAACCTTTAAATATTCCACATCTTTCATACATTAGTGGTGGTGTTTTTTTTAATGAAATTCGTGTTTATTTTAAAACCATTCCTACTTTTCCAACTATTCTCACTTCAGCTGTTTCTTTTGGATTTAAGCTATTCATCCAGTTAGCTTTAGGAATTCAGCTATTCAGCATTCCCACTAATTTTCTCCAGGAAATGCATTTTCTAGTTATTTTTTTAATATGTAAACGAAAAAACTATATTTTCTACTTTGTTATAAAACATATCCAATAAAATCTAATTTCTTCATAAATTTAGGCCAAAATGTATTTTGCTACATGTCTTTGGTAAGAAAATCCCAATAAGTGTATATTGGTTGTGTAAATGTTGTAGCATCTACAAACTATGGTATATATATATTTGAAAATTGATCAATCCTGATGTGTACTGACGGACTATCTCATTTCTTGAGGCCCTTAAAATGCCTGGACAGGCTGTGCCTTGGTTGGTCTGTGCCTGCCTTGTCGCGCCCATGTTAACGATGGTGTGGAGTCAGGCGGGACACCGAGGCACCCCTCCATTTGGCACTTTTCGTCCACGCCACGCGCCACCCAGATCTTTGCTTTGAATTAGTTGTACTTGTTACTAACAGATGACCTTAATACTAATTAAACGTGTTTACACATTCATGGAATGATCCAGCCTCGGCTCTAATCTCAATACTTATACTTTTTTTTGTACTTGTACTTTCTGTAAAAAAATGTAATGTTATAAAAAAAAATGCCAGGACAGTACAAATACCCCCAAATGACCTCTATTTAGAAAGTCACCAGTGCAGTACAATGTCATCATATGACTCACGTGGCGGTGATCAGGGATGCTGACTGGTGACAGTAAGCAAAAGAAATCAGGTGATGAGGAATTTTGCTTTTTACACTGTTATTCCTTATGCAGTGTTAATTACTGTATAAGCAATAGTTTTAGCTGTCATGAATGGGCTAACCATTCATGAACAGCTTGCTTATAGTTGTGATTAGGGATGAGCCGAACACCCCCCTGTTCGGTTCGCACCAGAACATGCGAACAGGAAAAAAGTTCGCTCAAACACGCGAACACCGTTAAAGTCTATGGGACACGAACATTAATATTTAAAAGTGCTAATTTTAAAGGGTTATATGCAAGTTATTGTCATAAAAAGTGTTTGGGGATCTGGGTCCTGCCCCAGGGGACATGGATCAATGCAAAAAAAAGTTTTAAAAAACGGCCGTTTTTTCAGGAGCAGTGATTTTAATAATGCTTAAAGTCAAACAATAAAAGTGTAATATCCCTTTAAATTCCGTACCTGGGTGTCTATAGTATGCCTGTAAAGGGGCGCATGTTTCCTGTGTTTAGAACAGTCTGACAGCAAAATGACATTTTGAAGGAAAAAAAGCCATTTAAAACTACCCGCGGCTATTGCATTGCCGACAATACACATAGAAGTTCATTGATAAAAACGGCATGGGAATTCCCCACAGGAAAACCCCCGAACCAAAATTAAAAAAAAAAAAAAAAAAAAGACGTGGGAGTCCCCCTAAATTCCATACCAGGCCCTTCATGTCTGGTATGGATTTTAAGGGGAACCCAGCGCCAAAAAAAAAAACCAAAAAAAACGGCGTGGGGTCCCCCCAAAAATCCATACCAGACCCTTATCCGAGCACGCAACCTGGCAGGCCGCAGAAAAAGAGGGGGGGACGAGAGTGCGCCCCCCCCCTCCTGAACCGTACCAGGCCACATGCCCTCAACATTGGGAGGGTGCTTTGGGGTAGCCCCCCAAAACACCTTGTCCCCATGTTGATGAGGACAAGGGCCTCATCCCCACAACCCTGGCCGGTGGTTGTGGGGGTCTGCGGGCAGGGGGCTTATCGAAATCTGGAAGCCCCCTTTAACAAGGGGACCCCCAGATCCCGCCCCCCCGTGTGAAATGGTAAGGGGGTACTTACCCCTACCATTTCACTAAAAAACTGTCAAAAATGACAAGAGACAGTTTTTGACAATTCCTTTATTTAAATGCTTCTTCTTTCTTCTATCTTCCTTCATCTTCTGGTTCTTCTGGCTCTTCCTCCGGGGTTCTCGTCCAGCATCTCCTCCGCGGCATCTTCTATCTTCTTCTCCTTGGGCCGCTCCTCACCCATGGCATGGGGGGAGGCTCCCGCTCTTCTCTTCATCTTCTTCTTCCTTTTCTCTTCTTCTCTTCTTCCTTCTTCTCTTCTTCATTTTCTTCTCCGGGCCGCTCCGCACCCATGCTGGCATGGAGGGAGGCTCCCGCTGTGTGACGGCGTCTCTTCGTCTGACGGCTCTTAAATAATGGGGGGCGGGGCCACCCGGTGACCCCGCCCCCTCTGACGCACGGTGACTTGACGGGACTTCCCTGTGACGTCACGGGGAATGCCACAGGGAAGTCCCGTCATGTCCCGTGCGTCAGAGGGGGCGGGGTCACGAGGTGGCCCCGCCCCCGCTATTTAAGAACTGTCAGATGAGGAGACGCCGTCACACAGTGGGAGCCTCCCTCCATGCCAGCATGGGTGCGGAGCGGCCCGGAGAAGAAAATGAAGAAGAGAAGAAGAAAGAAGAGAAGAGGATGAAGATGAAGAGAAGAGCGGGAGCCTCCCCTCATGCCATGGGTGCGGAGCGGCCCGAGGAGAAGAAGATAGAAGACGTCCCGGAGGAGATGCTGGACGAGAACGCCGGAGGAAGAACCAGAAGAGCCAGAAGAACCAGAAGAAGATGAAGGAAGAAAGAAGAAGCATTTAAATAAAGGAATTGTCAAAAACTGTCTCTTGTCATTTTTAACATTTTTGACAGTTTTTTAGTGAAATGGTAGGGGTAAGTACCCCCTTACCATTTCACACAGGGGGGGGCGGGATCTGGGGGTCCCCTTGTTAAAGGGGGCTTCCAGATTCCGATAAGCCCCCCGCCCGCAGACCCCCACAACCACCGGCCGGGGTTGTGGGGATGAGGCCCTTGTCCTCATCAACATGGGGACAAGGTGTTTTGGGGGGCTACCTCAAAGCACCCTCCCAATGTTGAGGGCATGTGGCCTGGTACGGTTCAGGAGGGGGGGGGCGCACTCTCGTTCCCCCCCCCCCTCTTTTCCTGCGGCCTGCCAGGTTGCGTGCTCGGATAAGTGTCTGGTATGGATTTTTGGGGGGACCCCGCGCCATTTTTTTTTTTTTTTGGCGCGGGGTTCCCCTTAAAATCCATACCAGACCTGAAGGGTCTGGTATGGAATTCATGGTGAACCCCACGTCTTTTTTTTTTTTTTTGGTTCGGGGTTGCCCTGTGGGGAATTCCCATGCCGTTTTTATCAATGAACTTCTATGTGTATTGTCGGCAATGCAATAGCCGCGGGTAGTTTTAAATGGCTTTTTTTCCTTCGAAATGTCATTTTGCTGTCAGAATGTTCTAAACACAGGAAACATGCGCCCCTTTACAGGCATACTATAGACACCCCCCAGGTACGAAATTTAAAGGGATATTACACTTTTATTGTTTGACTTTAAGCATTATTAAAATCACTGCTCCTGAAAAAACGGCCGTTTTTAAAACTTTTTTTTGCATTGATCCATGTCCCCTGGGGCAGGACCCAGGTCCCCAAACACTTTTTATGACAATAACTTGCATATAAGCCTTTAAAATTAGCACTTTTGATTTCTCCCATAGACTTTTAAAGGGTGTTCCGCGGCATTCCAATTCGCCGCGAACACCCCAAATTGTTCGCTGTTCGGCGAACAGCCAATGTTCGAGTCGAACATGAGTTCGACTCGAACTCAAAGCTCATCCCTAGTTGTGATCTGTGATTGGCTACAGCTAGTCATTTGGTACAGATAGCCAGCTACCATGTGATTGCTTTGGGCCAATCACAGATCACAACAGTAAGCAAAACTGTTCATGAAAGAGGAATTAAACTCTCACACTCTGATGCTTCTTTTCATTTAGTCCATTAAAATAAGTAATTGTTAAACTATAGCCACTGTAATCCAGCCCAAATCGCATATTACTTGCTGTTTAACCACTTGACAACTGGGCACTAAAACCCCCTTCGTGACCAGACCAATTTTCAGCGCTCTCACACTCTTTTGGTGGTATTTGATCACCTCTGGGCTTTTTATTTTTTGCGCTATAAATGAAAAAAGACTGAAAATTTAGGGGGAAAAAACGCTTTTTTCTTTGTTTGTGATAAAATTTTGCAAATTATTAATTTTTCTTCATAAATTTTGGCCACAATTTATACTGCTACATATCTTTGGTAAAAATAACCAAAATTAGTGGATATTATTTGGTCTGTGTGAAAGATATAGAGTCTACAAGTTGTGGTGCGAATCATAAAAAATTGATCACACCTGATGTACTGGTGGCCTATCTCATTTCTTGTGACCCGAACAAGTCAGGACAGTACAAATACCCCCCAAATGACCCCTTTTTTGAAAGTAGACATTCCAAGGTATTCAGTAAGATGCATGGTGAGGTTTTTGATGTTGTCAATTTTTCCCACAATTCTTTGCAAAATGAAGATTTTTTTTTTCCTCCCACAAAATTGTCATTGTAATTTGTTATTTCTCTCACATGGCATGTGTATACCACAAATGACACCCCAAAATACATTCTGCTACTCCTCCTAAGTATGGCGATACCACGTGTGGGACTTTTTCACAGCCTGGCCACATACAGAGGCACAATACTGAAATAGCACCTTCAAGGGTTTTAGGAGCATAAATTACACATCTCATTTCTCAACCACCTATTACACTTTTGAAGGCCCTGGAGCATCAGGACAATGGAAAAGCCCACAAAATGACCCCATTTTGGAAAAACACCCCAACGTATAATCTATGAGGCATAATGAGTCTTTTGAACGGTTCATTTTTTTCCAGAAGTTTTTGGAAAATGTGGAAAAAAATGAAAACGCATTTTTTTTTTTTACACAAAGTTGTCCATTTATAAGATATTTCCAACACATAGCATGTACATAGCAAAAATGACACCTCAAAATACATTCTGCTACTCCTGAGTATAGCGATACCACATGTGTAAGACTTTTACACAGCCTGGCCACATACAAGGAACACCGTCAGGTGTTCTAGGGACACATAGCATGCACATACCAAGAATTACACCCCAAAATACATTCTGCTGAGCAAAGGGTAAAAAAAAAAGATTACCTGTGGTTTTAGTAGCACAGCTGTCCACAGGAGGATAGCACTGGTCCAAGCAGCAGGCAGGGACTTGGTCAGCAAAAGCGAACGCAATTGTCCAGGCAACAGGCAGGAACACTGTCCATAGTCAGTACAGGCAGCAGGCAGGGATACTGTCCATATACAGTCCAGGGTCAGTGCAGGCAGAGATTGTCAGCAGTGCCAAAATATTGATCCTGGTAGTAGGCAGGAACATAGTCCATCCATGTGGTGTGGTCAGTTCATGCGACAGGCAGAGGCATGATGGCGGCATAGGTCCTACAGGCAGCAGGCAGAAGTAGGGCCTCGTTCAGGACAGAATGGGGACAGGGGTAGAGGCTTCTCCCACCCAAATCTCTTTGAAGCCTCAGAGTCTCCAGATCCTAATCTAGGAATGAGAAAACAAAAAAAATGTTTTCTTCATCCAGAAAAACAATTCTGGAGCCCCTCACATATGTGACACCCCTGTGTTATGAATCCCACTAGTCCAGTGGCAGGGTACAAGATCAGTCCAAGAGGCAGGCAAAAAGGATGGTCAAACAGTCCAGGGTCAGTTCCAGATCAGGCAGAGGTATGTACAGAATCGGTAGGAAGAAGCGTGGTCAAATAACAAGCCAGGGTCAGTTCCAGATCAGGCAGAGGTATAAACAGAATCGGTAGGCAGAAGCGTGGTCGAATACCAAGCCAGGGTCAGTTACAGAGCAAGTAGAGGCATAAGGGGTGTGAAGGTAAATGGCAGTGAAGTATGGTAACGGCGGAAACAGTCAACTATGCAGAGTCCTGGTTAGGAAGGACATTGGGGACAATAAAAAGTAGTGTCTCTTCTCACTCCTCCTTTGGTGCACACCCGGCATATTTTCTGCCGTTTTTGGCCTGTTGGTCTGGGGGGGATTTTTACGGGAAAGTGGCGTTCGGAGAGTCTGCTAATTACATTGGATCGAATGGTTTCTGGTGGGCCGTTCGGGAATACAAGGGCAGTGGTGATTTCCTTCTGGAAGCCAAGGAAGGATTTGGGGCTTGCAGTGGTTTTATGATAAATAACGTAGCTGTTATATATGGCCAAATTAAACAAATAAATTGAAACTTTTTTATACCACTGGTATGTTCCTCTCGTGGCAAGGTAGGGTTTGAGCATCTGGTCGTTGAAGTCGACACCCCCCATAAACTTGTTGTATTCGTAGATACATGTTGGCTTTTGGATTAGCCCATTCCTCCTGGTTATCTCCACGACGGTATTATTGTGGATTGATGAAAGCACGTAGACGTCCCTTCTGTTCCTCCACTTCACAGCCAGAATTTCCTCATTCCGTAAGCTCGCCATCTCCCCTCTTCTTAGCTTTTTGTTGACGAGGCTTTGAGGAAAGCCCTTCCGGTTCTTCCTTACGGTGCCACATGCTGGAGTCTTCTGTCTGTGAAGATTGCGGAACAGGGGCAGACTAGTGTAAAAATTGTCCACATACAGATGGTAGCCTTTTTCCAGGAGTGGGTTTATGAGTTCCCAAACGACTTTCCCACTCGATCCAATGTATTCTGGGCAATTAGGGGGATGTAGCTGGGTGTCCTTCCCTTCGTATACCATGAAGGCATAGGTGTACCCTGTAGCTAGGTCGCACAATTTATACATTTTCACCCCATAGCAGGCCCTTTTGGTGGGAATAAATTGTTTTATGCCCAACCTGTCACTAAATTTGACAAGGGACTCATCCACACCTTTGTGCTGGTCTGGGGTATATAACTTGGGGAAGATATCAGAAAAATATTTTAGTAGTGGGCGAATTTTATAAAGCTTGTCAAAATTTGGGTCATTTCGGGGAGGGGACTGGGTATTGTCAATGTAGTGTAGGAATCTCATAATCATGAGATATCTGGTACTGGGCATTACAGAGGAAAAGAGTAAATTGGTATGCCACATGGTTTACACAAAGGAATAAACTAACATTGATAGGTACCATCATCCTGGGTATGAATAAAGCCAAGAAATAGGATTGAAAGAGGAATCGGAGCAGGGACCTCTCCAATAGGGTCCTGCCTCTTTCAAAAGAGGGAGAGAGAAGAGGACTATTGCGGTACCATAAAGAGAAAACTTGGTTTAAAAAAATATAAATTTATTTCAAAATTGATAAAAAGTCCTGTAGGGGACATGTTTTGTACATATTAATAATATAAACATACAGAAACAAGAACAATAGTAATTGTTTACAGCATTGTTGACACTAAGTTTTGGTATAGCTAATGCCCACAAGGTGCATAAACAAAGGTTATATGGTGTGATACTTGCAGACGTAACCTCTACGGTTTCGCGGTCACAGCCGCTTCTTCAGGAGGCGTCTGGTAGTATATGGTCTATGAAGGTGAAAAATATAGTATCAACATAACAAGCATAAATATACAGATAGTTTTAGAGAATACACAACTTAAATTGGAGAATATGCTTAAAGTTTACAAATTGCACTCACCACACTATAACCAGAAGGGTTTTCCTGGAGTGATGTTGTGAGACGCCCTCGAGGAGGCGTTCCCCCGGTGGCGGGCCAGGGAGGCAATTCCTCCGATTCCTCTTTCAATCCTATTTCTTGGCATTACAGAGGAAAAGATGGGCATGTGGTGGATGGGGAGGGTAGACCAATAGGAACGTAATACATTTTTTTTGGTTAGTCCCATACAGAATGTGAGGCCCAAAAAAATTTTCAACTCCTCCACTGTTAGGGCTCTCCATTCGTAGGGACGGGCATAATAGGACGTTGGGTTACTTGCTATGAATTGTTGGGCATATAGGTTGTACTGGGCCACAATCGATGCAAGCATTTTTCTCAGTAAAAATAAGGTTGAAAAAATCTATTGGTGAAAAATTTTCTGTGTCCACCTGGACTCCTGGCTGGGCAGTGAAAGGGGGAATGATAGCTTCTCCTGAATTAGGAGGAAGCCATAAGGGGTTCTCAAGGGAGTAGGGAAGGCTGACATGGGACCTATCCTTTTGGGGCTGAGGTGACACCCCACTGGTACGTGGCCTTTGTCGGTGCTGGTGGATGGCACTGTGGTAAAGGTGGATGGCATTACGGTGATGGTGGATGGCACTGCATCCTCACCAGTATGCCTTCGTCTGGCAGGCGGACTCTCATCCTCCTCCTCTGAGGCTGTCAGTGTACCACTGCTGAGGACAGGCTCGTAGTCCACGTCAGACTCAGAATCTGAATAGGAATTCAAAGTGGAGAGCTCCCTGTTGCTCTCGTCGGCCGCAAGAATATTATATGCCTCCTCTGCTGAAAATTATCTTTGTGACATAGTGATGAAAAATGGCACTGATGACACGTGACACTGGCAGATTGCACTGGTGATAGATGGCACTGATACATGGCACTGATGACACGTGCCACTGATGTGGTAGGTGACACTGACACTGATGTGGCAGGTGATAGACAGGTGGCACTGACGACAGATGGCACTGATACGTGACACTGATGTGGCAGGTGACACTGACAGGTGGCACTGATGTGGCAGCTGACACTGACAGGTGGCACTGATGTGGCAGCTGACACTGACAGGTGACACTGATGTTTCAGCTGACACTGACAGGTGGCACTGATGTTTCAGCTGACACTGACAGGTGGCACTGATGTGGCAGCTGACACTGACAGGTGACACTGATGTGGCAGGTGACACTGACAGATGGCACTGATAACAGATGGCACTGTGACAGCAACAGTAATGAGCACTGTGGCACTGATGTGGCACTGTGTGGGCACTGTTGGGCTCTGATGTGTGTTTCAACTAAAGCTGGCACTCACAATTTACCACAGGTCGCTCTCCCTCCTCACACGCGGTCTCTGTGTGAGGAGAGAAAGCCGGCAATGAGAGATGATCTCATATGTTTACATTTGAGATCATCTCTCATTGGAAGCTTCGATCGCGCTGTAAACGGCCGCTGTGATTGGCCGTTTACGGCGATCTGTGACTGGCTGTGTCCAAGGGACACGGGCAGCGCAGAATTTCCCCGATGCGCGCATCGCGGAAGTAAACAGGAGGACGTCCACGGACGGCCTCCCGGCAATTGGAGTCCGCGCTGTAGCCGTCTTTCGGCTATAGCGCGGACGCCTAGTGGTTAAAGAAACTTTAAAAAAAACTTGTTTCCAGGGGTAAGGCAGCGCCATCTTAAGTATTGTTTTCTGAGTCCACAATAGAGTGTATTTCCGCCCTTACATTGAGCACTTCCTGTACTGTTAACCAAGCCTCCTTTTCAATCCAACGTTTCTATGGCAACCCTGCTTCCCTGCTCATAGCTGACTTGTTTTATTTCATAGTATTTACTTGTGCCGATTATCTAGTGTTTGCCTGGGTCAGTCTTATCAGCTTGTCTGATGCCCAAGACATGGTCACATGGGGTGTAGTAGGAAGCTCTGAGTGATTATGCAGTCTCGTGGGATTTCAGTGTTGTGCCGTAGGAAGTCCTGATAATAGACAGACAAGCACACAGAGTGTGCCGTAAATCAGGGGAGATATGGGCATGCTGAGTGACGTCATTCTAAAGAACAAAAAGGATTACAACAATACTAAGCAAGTAAGGAGGTACAGTATCTACAAGCAGTGTTCATTAGGGTTTTTTATGCTGATTTACATGGGACAAAGTTGTGGGGGAGAGTTTACAACCACTTGAATGAAAAGCCAATCATGACAGGTTGTTTAAATTGTTATGTGATCGCTATGACCAATCATAGTGATCACATAATACACTGTTACTAGTAACCGCAATCCACTGTGTCCAGTGGACTCGACGGTCACAGGAGAAGGAGCCTGCTCCTAACCCGGGAGAGGCACAATCACATCTATATACAATGGATATAAAAATTCTACACAACCCCGTTAAATGTCAGGTTTCTGTGATTTAAAAAAATGAGACAAAGCTAAATCATTTCAGAACCTATAATGTGACGTATAAATTGTATAACTGAATTGAAAAGCAAGCTGAAATCTTTTAGGGGGGGGGGGGAGAAAAAAAATAAATGCAAATAAATAAAATAATGTGGTTGCATAAATGTGCACACCCTCATATAACTGGGGATGGATCGGTGTTCAGAATTATGCAATCACATTCAAACTCGGTAACCCCTTGACTAAGTAGGAACAGCGATCTGTCTCCTCCCTCAGTGAGTCACATCCCCATACAGTTAGAAACACTCCCTTGGACACACATTTAAACCGTTGATCGCCCCCCTAGTGTTAACCCCTTCCCTGCCAGTGACATTTTTACAGTAATCAATGCATTTTTATAGCACTGATCGCTGTATAAATGCCAATGGTCCCAAAAATGTGTCAAAATTGTCCGATGTGTCCGCCTTAATGTCGCAGTCCTGATAAAAATCGCAGATTGCCGCCATTACTAGTAAAAAAAAAAAAATGAATAATAAAAATGCCATAAAACTATCCCCTATTTTGTAGACACTATAACTTTTGCTCAAACCAATCAATATACTGTATGCTTATTGCGATTTTTTTTTATTTTTTTTTTTTTACCAAAAATATGTAGAAGAATACATACTGGCCTAAACTGAGGAAAAAAATTGTTTTTTATATGTTTTTGGGGGATATTTATTATAGCAAAAAGTAAAAAATATTGCGTTTGTTTCAAAATTGCCACACTTTTTGTTTATAGCGCAAAAAATAAAAACCGCAGAGATGATCAAATACCACCAAAAAAAAGCTCTATTTGTGGGAAAAAAAGGACGTCAATTTTGTTTGGGTGCAATGTGGCACGACCACGCAATTGTCAGTTAAAGCGATGCAGTGCCGAATCGCAAAAAGTGCTCTGGTCAGGAAGGGGATAAAATCTTCCGGGGCTGAAGCGGTTAATGCATTGAATACTGTAAAAATGACAAGGCCATTTTTTACGATACGGCACTGCAAAGCTTTAACTGACAATTGCGGTCATGTGACATTGTACCCAAACAAAATTGACTTCCTTTTTTTCCCACAAATAGAGCTTTCTTTTGGTGGTATTTGATCACCTCTGCAATTTTTATTTTTTGCGCTATAAACAAAAAAAGAGCGTCAATTTTGAAAAATAAAACAATATTTTTTTTACTTTTTGCTATAATGCCTATCCAAAAAAAAAGGAAAAAAAAAAACAAATTTCTTCATCAGTTTAGGCCAATATATATTCTTGTACATATTTTTGGTAAAAAAAAACATGCAATAAGCGTATATTGGTTTGCGCAAAAGTTATAACGTCTACAAAATAGGCATAGATTTATGGCATTTTTTTTTTTCCAGTAATGGCGGCGATCTGCGGTTTTTAGCGGGACTGCGACATTGCGTCGGACAGATCGGACACTTTGACACTTTTTTGGGACCATTGACATTTATACAGCGATCAGAGCTAAAAATAGCCACTGATTACTGTATATATGTCACTGGCAGGGAAGGGGTTAACACTAGGGGGACGATCAACGGTTTAAATGTGTGTCCAAGGGAGTGTTTCTAACTGTATGGGGATGTGACTCACTGAGGGAGGAGACAGATCGCTGTTCCTACTTAGTAGGAACAGACTGTTTCTCCTCTCCTGTCAGAAAAACACACACATCCTCGTTCTGGTTCTCGTGCCTGCTGTCGCCCTTAAAGCTGCCGATGTATCAAAGTGCTTCTGATCAACCCCAAATAAAGTTCAGCTGTTCTAGTAGGTCTTTCCTTACATTTTCTTAGTTGCATCCTACAGAAAAAGCCATGGTCCACAGAGAGCTTCCAAAGCATCAGAGAAATCTCGTTGTTGAAAGGTATCAGTCAGAAGGGTACAAAAGAATTTACAAGGCATTAAACATACCATGGAACACAGTGAAGACCGTCATCATCAAGTGGAGAAAATATGGCACAACAGTGACATTACCAAGAACTGGATGTCCCTCCACAATTGATTAAAAGATGAGAAGAAAACTGGTCAGGGAGGCTGCCAAGAGGCCTACAGCAGCATTAAAGGAGCTGCAAGAATATCTAGCAAGTACTGGCTGTGTGGTACACGTGACAACAATCTCCCATATTGTTCATATGTCTGGACTATGGGGTAGAATGGCAAGACGGGAACCTTTTCAGATGGATAAAAACATCCAAGGCCAGCTAAATTTTTGCAAAAACACATCTGAAGTTTCCCAAAAGTATGTGGGAAAATGTGTTCTAGTCTGATGAAGCCAAAGTTAAACTTTTTGGCCATAATTCCAAAACATATGTTTGGCACAAAAACAATATTGATCACCAAAAGACTATATATATCCACAGTGAATCATGGTGGTGCCAGCATCATGCTTTGGGGCTGTTTTTCTTCAGCTCAAACAGGGGCCTTAGTCGAGGTAGAGGGAATTATGAACAGTTGCAAATACCAGTCAATATTTTTCACAAAACCTTCAGGCTTCTGATAGAAAGCTAAACATGAAGAAAAAATTAATCCTTCAGCATGACAACGACCAAAAGCATACATCCAAATCAACAAAGGAATGGCTTCACCAGAAAAAGGTTAACGTTTTGGAATGGCCCAGCCAGAACCCAGACCTGAATCCGATTGAAAATCTGTGGGGTGATCTGAAGAGGGCTGTGCACAGGAGATGCCCTCACAATCTGACAGATTTGGAGTGTTTTTGCAAACAGTGGGCAAATATTGCCAAGTCAAGATGTGCCATGCTGATAGACTCATACCCAAAAAGACTGAGTGCTTAAATAAAATCAAAAGGTGCCTTAACAAAGTATTAGCTTAAAGCGGACTTTCAGTCATTTTTTCAACTTTCCATTTATTTAATCTTCTGCCCTTGTTGTTTTAACTTTGCATAGTAAAACATTTTATTTCTGCCAGTAAATATCTTTTACAGTCCACTTCCTGTTTCTTGACTGGTAAAAAGTCTAGGCTTTTGACATCATGCACAGCGCTCTCTCGCTCTCTCTCGTGAGATTTTGCCAGGAAGAGAGGGGGATGAGTCATAAGAGGGCCAATGAGATCTGCAGAGCTAGAGTTGTGCCTCTGTGTAAATCCAGGAAGTGAACAGGCAGCAGCTTCAGCTGCCCACAATTAAAATGGACGCGGGCAGACTCAGTGGAGGGAGATTTCTGCAGCATATTTGGCAAGTACAGAATCACTGTATATATTGTGGCGAGTCAGCCTGGGGCAGGGTTGAGAAGGGGTTAATTGAAGGGGGCAGGTACTTCCCCTTCAGACCTTATTGCCAGCTGAGCTGAAAATGTCAGAGAGGAGCAGTGTGTTTGGAGATTGAGACACAGCAGCATGCTGTGTGAGAGGATCTTTTTCTGGATTGTGTACCTGCTGGGGTGAGCAAAAGCATATCAGAGAATGTAGTCCTGGCCAGAGCTGTGTAGCTTTTGTCTATATATCAGCCTGTTGGCTAAAGAAATTGAACTTTTCCTATATCTGCACCTGTGTTACAAGAGATGCCTGTCATTTCTTCTGTTTGCTTTGCTGAATAAAGCCATTTTTATTTTACTCAACTGCATGAGCCGGCTATTCACCCCTCTGATCCCCTACAATATATAAAATATGCAAATTGGTTGTAGGGAGGCTTGGAATGGCAAAAATGTTTTTATTACAAATTATGTGACCAGACTGCAGTTCCTCTTCAACCACTTCAGCCCCGGAAGGATTTACCACCTTCCTGACCAGAGCACTTTTTACAATTTGGCACTGCGTCGCTTTAACTGCTAATTGCGCGGTAATGCAATGCTATACCCAAGCAAAATTTGCGTCCTTTTGTTCCTACAAATAGAGCTTTCTTTTGATGGTATTTGATCACCTGCGGTTTTTATTTTTTGCGCTATAAACAGAAAAAGACCGAAAATTTTGAAAAATATATATATTTTCTACTTTTTGTTATAAAAAAAAATCCAACAAACTCAATTTTAGTCATACATTTATTCCAAATGTATTCAGCCACATGTCTTTGGTAAAAAAAATGTCAATAAAGCTTATATTTATTGGTTTGCGCAAAAGTTATAGCGTCTGCAAACTAGGGTACATTTTCTGGAATTTACACAGCTTTTAGTTTGACTGCCCATCTCATTTCTTGAGGTGCTAAAATGGCAGGGCAGTACAAACCCCTCCCCCCAAATGACCCCATTTTCGAAAGTAGACACCCCAAGCAAATTGCTGAGAGGCATGTTGAGCCCTATGAATATTATTTTTTTTTATCCCAAGTGATTGAATGACTAAAAAAAAAAAAATGTACAAAAAGTTGTCACTAAATGATATATGCTCACACAGGCCATGGGCATATGTGGAATTGCACCCCAAAATACATTTAGCTGCTTCTCTTGAGTATGGGGATACTACATGTGTGGGATTTTTTGGGAGCTTAGCCGCGTGAAAACCAAGCACCGCCTTCAGGATTTCTAAGGGCGTAAATTTTTGATTTCACTCCTCACTACCTATCACAGTTTTAAAGGCCATAAAATGCCAGGACAGTTCAACCCCCCCCCCCCAAATGACCCCATTTTGGAAAGTAGACACCCCAAGCTATTTGCTGAGGGGCATGGTGAGTATTTTGCAGCTCTCATTTGTTTTTGAAAATAAAGAAAGAAAAAACTTTTTTTTTTTTTTTTCAATTTTCAATTTTTGCTGAGAGGCATGTTGAGTCCATGGAATATTTTATATTTTGCCACAAGTTGCGGGAAAATGACAAACCTTTTTTTTTTGTCACTAAATTATATATTGCTCAAACATACCATGGGCATATGTGGAATTACACCCCAAAATACATTCTGCTTCTGCATACGGGGCCCCGAAAACCAATCACCGCCTTTCAGGATTTCTAAGGGCATAAGTTTTTGATTTCGCTCCTCACTACCTATCACAGTTTCGAAGGCCATAAAATGCCAAGATGGCACAAACCCCCCCCCCCCCAAATGACCACATTTTGGAAAGTAGACACCCCAAGCTATTTGCTGAGGGGCATGGTGAGTATTTTGCAGCTCTCATTTGTTTTTGAAAATAAAGAAAGAAAAAACTTTTTTTTTTTTTTTTTCAATTTTCAAAACTTTGTGACAAAAAGCGAGGTCTGCAAAATACTTTTGGGGGGGGGGAGGCATGCCATCTGGCATTCCATGGCCTCCGAAATTGTGATAAGCAGTGAGGAGTGAAATCAAAAATTTACACTCCTAAACCCTGAAGGCGGTGCTTGGTTTTTGGGGTCCCGTATGCGGCTAGGCTCCCAAAAAGTCTTGTGGTATCCCTGTACTCAGGAGAAGCAACAATATGTATTTTGGGGTGTAATTTCACATATTCCCATGGCATGTTTGAGCAATATATCATTTAGTGACAACTTTGTGCAAAAAAAAAATTGTCTTTCCCGCAACTTGTGTCACAATATAAAATATTCCATGGACTCGATATGCCTCTCAGCAAATAGCTTGGGGTGTCTACTTTCCAAAATGAGGTCATTTGGGGGGCTTTGAACTGTCCTGGTATTTTATGCACAACATTTAGAAGCTTATGTCACACATCACTCACTCTTCTAACCACTTGAAGACAAAGCCCTTTCTGACACTATTGGTTTTTTGCAAGAAAATTACTTTGAAAATGGTGGGTGTTTCATTTTTTTTTTTTTCACACAGTATTTGCGCAGCGATTTTTCAAACAAATTTTTTTGGGGAAAAACACACTTTTTTTAATTTTAAATGCACTAAAACACACTATATTGCCCAAATGTTTGATGGAATAAAAAAGATGATCTTAGGCCGAGTACATGGATACCAAACCTGACATGCTTTAGAATTGCGCACAAACGTGCAGTGGCGACAAACTACATACATTTTTAAAAGCCTTTGAAAGCCTTTATAGGTTACCACTTTAGATTTACAGAGAAGGTCTACTGCTAAAATGACTGCCCTCGATCTGACCTTTGCGGTGATGCCTCACATGCATGGTGCAATTGCTGTTTACATTTGATGCCAGACCAACACACTTGCGTTCGCGAGAGCAGAGGGGGACAGGGGTGCTTTTTTTTTTTTTTTTTTTTTTTTTTTTTTTTTTTTTTTCTCCTTTATAATTTTTTTTTTTGCTTTTTATCTTATTTTTAAACTGTTGCTTTCATTTTTTTTTTTTTTTATCATTTTTATTGTTATGTCAGGGAATGTAAATATCCCCTTTGATAGCAATAGGTAGTGACAGGTACTCTTTTTTGAAAAAAAATGGGTCTATTAGACCCTAGATCTCTCCTCTGCCCTCAAAGCATCTGACCACACCAAGACCAGTGTGATAAAATGCTTTCCCAATTTCCCAATGGCGCAGTTTACATCCGGCGAAATCTAAGTCATGAAATGCTCGTAGCTTCCAGTTTCTTAGGCCATAGAGATGATTGGAGCCATTCTGGTCTCTGATCAGCTCTATGGTCAGCTGGCTGAATCAACGGCTGCATTCTCAGGTTCCCTGTTGGGACAGGAGAGCCAGAGAAAAACATGGAGGACAGTGGGAGGGGGGGGACATTAGTCTGTAGACTGTTTTTACAAGCAGTGGGAGGGAATTAGCCGCTAGGATTGCTTTTACATGAAAGCCGACCGCTGGCTGAAAAGAATGATACCAAGATGATACCTAAACCTGCAGGCATCATTCTGGTATAACCACTCAAAGTCCAGCAACATACCAGTACGTTGCTGGTCCTTGTTGGGCATATATTGTAATCTTTTTTTTTTTTTTTTTTTTTTTTTTTTATGCAGCCTGTGGGCTGAACGAAAAAAAGAGTTTGATTGGTGGGTATGCCCACCATTAGAATACCTCCCTTCATCCACCCACTTCTAATGATGGGCATACATGCACCATTTATATATGCCGTATATATATATACACCATTTTCTCACTCCTAGGGAGAAAGAATTTCTTATTCCAGAATGCCCCATAACACCAATATTCCATCACTTACCAAAGATACATAAGGGGTTAAATCCCCTGACAGGTCGACCTATAGTGGCAGGGATAGGCTCTTTAAATGAACGCTTAGGAGAGTGGGTAGACTCTCATTTACAGCCAATTGCCACTAGTCTCCCTGGTTACATAAAAGATACAAACGATTCATTGAACAAACTACAAGACATTAAATGGGAAGATAATTATAGATGGATCAGCTGTGATGTATCTAGTTTATACTCTAGTATCCCACATCATCTGGGGATTCAGGCAGTCACTTATTTTCTTAGAAAAACAGACAAACTCTCTTTGATTTTACAAGAGTTTATAGTACAAGCCCTGGAGTATCTTTTAACACACAATTTTTTTATGTTTGATGGGGACTATTTTCTCCAGAAATGCGGGGCCTCTATGGGAGCCAAATTTTCCCCCTCACTGGCCAATATTTATATGGGCTGGTGGGAGAGGTCCCGCATCTTTGGACCAAATAGTCCCCGCCGTAAAGATACGGTCTTTTTCTGTCGCTTTATAGACGACCTGTTATTTATTACATCAGATAGAGAAGCTAATTTGGATATCTGGCTGGCATATTTCAATGACAATCCATTAAATTTAAAATTTACAGGAAATCTGCAATCCAGATCCATAGAATTTCTTGATGTGCAACTGGCGGGGTCCGGTGATGCAATTCAATCCAGTCTGTACAGAAAACCTCTCAGTGGCAACAGTCTACTTAGAGCTGACTCTGCACACCCTAAACACACCATCAGAGGCATTCCATATAGCCAGTTTTTAAGGTTAAAGCGCATATGTAGCTCTCCTGATACTTTTGAGGCTGAAGCCAAAAGCATGGCAAACAGGTTTAAAGCTCGAGGCTATAAAGAAACATCAGTACAAAAAGCACTCAACACAGTAAGATCTATCCCAAGACCTTCACTTGTAAAGAAAAAACCAGCTAAAAACATTCAACAGAGAAGGGACATGTCCCCTAGAATCCCGTTTTTTTTCTACTCCATACAGCTCTGAATTTAATACAATCAAAAAAATTATCATGAAACGCCTTCCTGTTTTGTATAATGACCCTATATATAACAACATCCTTTCTAAAGGGATCAAGGTTGTATCCCGCAGAGCACCCACATTGGGACGTTCATTGTCTCCCAGTTTGTTCTCAACCAACCGAACAAAATCCAATTGGCTCAACTTTACAGGCAATTTCAAGTGTGGAATAAAAACTTGTAATTACTGCAGGTACATTAAAACGAGTCAACTCATAAAATCATGCAGCAATCAAAAAGAATTCTCGATCCCCGTGTTCATTAATTGTTACACCAAATTTGTGGTATATGTTATTACATGCACCAGTTGCCAGGTACAATATGTTGGACGCACAACACGGCGTCTCAGAGACAGGCTACATGATCACCTGTACAATATTGAGAAGGAGATCTTAACCAATGTATCAAAGCACTGGGTTTACACACACCACAAAGACACTTCCAGTTTAACTATTCAGGGCATTGAGAAAATCATCACACCAGTGAGAGGAGGTGACAGATTCCAGTTACTGTGCAAACGAGAAGTCCTTTGGATATTCTCGTTGGACACTAGGATCCCACGGGGGTTAAACTTTGAGTGGGACATTTCACATTTCTATGAATACAATAACATCAAAGCTACATCCCCGAGTAATACATCTCTAACCCTTCCTCCCAACTCTTTCCTTGATCACACATCCACATTCTTTTGGTGGATGATGGAGCAAAAAAAAAAACATATAGGAACACATATTAATATATAAGTTCCTCTTACACATATATCCCCAGTAATCGATCTATTTTATTGGGCCACACATCCTCCCACTTATACGAGCAAATGACTAGTGATATGCATATATGCTTTCAGCAAAAAAGAAATAATTTACTATATATTTCGCATTCACCGTCACTTGAATCTCATTTTTAATTAGACATTATTGTTTGATGGTAACTGTAGGTAGACCATAACACTAACTTTGCACAAATGTTTTTCACCACATGTATACATGGTTCATTACTTTCTTTGCAAAGTTCTCATGTGTTTTGAGTTGATTGAAGAGCTGTGGTCTTTAAAGGGGTAGATCAGTTGCTTATTTTCACATAACAATTGGTTGAGTGAGATTGTAACTTATCCATTAATATAAACACATACATTGGATGAATCTGTCATACGGTCACTGCCAATACTATACTATGCATAAAAGAATAGTGACAGGTGCGCAAACATTGTATTTTGTTCCATTTTTATCCATCTCATATAGTTTTGCCCATACACTTGAAGACAATTCATCGAGAGATGTGATTGCTTCAAAGAAAGACGTTCAGCAACGTTAATGTTGTGGTTTGATTGAACTCTCATGTGTTTTGAGTTTACACATATCCCCAGTAATCGATCCATTTTATTGGGCCACACATCCCCCCACTCATACGAGCAAATGACTAGTGATATGCATATATGCTTTCATTAAAAAAGAAACAATTTATTATATCTTTCGCATTTACTGTCACTTGAATCTCGTCTCTATTTAGACATTATTGTTTGATGGTAGCTGTAGGTAGACCACAACACCAACTTTGCACAAATGTTTGTACAAATGTTTTTTACCATATGTGTATATGGTTTATTACTTTCTTTGTAAAAGTTCTCATGTGTTTTTGAGTTGATTTAAGAGCTGTGGTCTTCAAAGAGGTAGATCAGTTGTTTATTTCACATGATAATTGGTTGAGTGAGATTGCAACTTATCCATTGATATAAACACATATATTGGATGAACCTGTCATATGGTCACTGCCAATACTATACTATGCATAAAAGAATAGTGACAGGTGCGCAAACACTGTATTTTGTCCCATTTTTATCCACCTCATATAGTTCTGCCCATACACTTGAAGACAATTCATCGAGAGATGTGATTGCTTCAAAGAAAGACGTTCAGCAACGTTAATGTTGTTGCTTGATTGGGATGAATGTATCCCATACGGAATGATGCAAGGTTTTAAATGAGCACTTTTGTGAAACCGGAGTGGCGGGGTTATCAGTGAGTGATAAGTTTCATAATCTTTTATATGCTGCAAAGATTAAAATTTACACATGTAGGAATTGAAGCAAAAGCACTTATTCACACATAGACTCCTGCAAATCAGGAGATTATTGGACGCATCATTGTGACAGGACGCTAGTTTTCTGTCCAACTTCCAATTCACTTACGTTATCACGTTTTTTGAAAGCTGAAATCGTCGTACACATACACATATATGAAGAATTGCTTTTTTTATTATTATTTTTTTATTATTATTTATATTTTTACTTTCATGTGGTTTAAAAATTTTTCATATATTTTTTATATATTTTTTTACATATACGCACCATACACACATATAGTGTTTTGTTTTTTTTTTTTTTTACCACATGTATATAGACCCAATTTTCACTCTATACACCATTTACATTATACCGCAACCACCAGTTCACACAGTTTGCTCATACTTGCGCCTATCCGTATGATAATTTATACGTTTGAACGTCAAATTCCAGCACTCATCTTATTCTTGTGATTTTGGAAAACAACAAATATGTTTTTTTCGAAAACCTTAAAAAAAATTGTTATCATTCATATATGCTGACATTTGTCAACATGAACACATTTCATTTCTATATTCATGTCTTCATTAGTGATTCCACTATAGGATGCACATCCAATCACATCTATGCCAAAAAAGTCCCACACAGACTAACGACCAGCTGTTTAGAATCAGATAATCAATATGTAGTCATGTGGTAGACAAATTATGTGCATATAAGTTGTGATCACTTTTGTACAAACCAGCTATGAGTAAGCGCTCTATGGGAGCGTGAAACGCGTTACCGGTTATGCTGCATTATCCCAACAAAGGCATGTACGGATTTTAATCATGTTATTACTTTTTCAATAAAGAGGATTTTATTTTTCACTTTTCCAATCCGGAGTGCGGCTGTTCAGATTTTTCCAAAACACACACATACCTTTGCAAGAAAATTACTTTGAAAATGGTGGGTGTTTCATTTTTTTTTTTTTTTTTTTTCACACAGTATTTGCGCAGCGATTTTTCAAACAAATTTTTTTGGGGAAAAACACACTTTTTTTAATTTTAAATGCACTAAAACACACTATATTGCCCAAATGTTTGATGGAATAAAAAAGATGATCTTAGGCCGAGTACATGGATACCAAACATGACATGCTTTAAAATTGAGCACAAACGTGCAGTGGCGACAAACTACATACATTTTTAAAAGCCTTTGAAAGCCTTTATAGGTTACCACTTTAGATTTACAGAGAAGGTCTACTGCTAAAATGACTGCCCTCGATCTGACCTTTGCGGTGATGCCTCACATGCATGGTGCAATTGCTGTTTACATTTGATGCCAGACCAACACACTTGAGAGCAGAGGGGGACAGGGGTGCTTTTTTTTTTTTTTTTTTTTTTTTTTTTTCTCCTTTATAATTTTTTTTTTTTTTGCTTTTTTATCTTATTTTTGAACTGTTCCTTTCATTTTTTTTTTTTTTTTTTTTATCATTTTTATTGTTATGTCAGGGAATGTAAATATCCCCTTTGATAGCAATAGGTAGTGACAGGTACTCTTTTTTGAAAAAAAATGGGTCTATTAGACCCTAGATCTCTCCTCTGCCCTCAAAGCATCTGACCACACCAAGACCAGTGTGATAAAATGCTTTCCCAATGGCGCCGTTTACATCCGGCGAAATCTAAGTCATGAAATGCTCGTAGCTTCCAGTTTCTTAGGCCATAGAGATGATTGGAGCCATTCTGGTCTCTGATCAGCTCTATGGTCAGCTGGCTGAATCACCGGCTGCATTCTCAGGTTCCCTGTTGGGACAGGAGAGCCAGAGAAAAACATGGAAGACGGTGGGAGGGGGGGGACATTAGTCTGTAGACTGTTTTTACAAGCAGTGGGAGGGAATTAGCCGCTAGGATTGCTTTTACATGAAAGCCGACCGCTGGCTGAAAAGAATGATACCAAGATGATACCTAAACCTGCAGGCATCATTCTGGTATAACCACTCAAAGTCCAGCAACATACCAGTACGTTGCTGGTCCTTGTTGGGCATATATTGTAATCTTTTTTTTTTTTTTTTTTTTCATGCAGCCTGTGGGCTAAACGAAAAAAAGAGATTGATTGGTGGGTATGCCCACCATTAGAATACCTCCCTTCATCCACCCACTTCTAATGATGGGCATACATGCACCATTTATATATGCCAAAGCATGGAGGCATCTGCCCCAAAAGTTAGGAACAAATCGCTCCTCCGCCCCTGCTGCCCCCATGCTTCGGCATATATCACCTCCGACATCGCTGGAGTCAGGGCTTTATGTATCGTGGGAGCAAACGCTGTTGCTGTCAAGATAAATCCGCGCTGCAGCTGAATGGTGTACCTGAAAACAAAAAAATTATTAACAAAAAAACACAGAAAACAGTAAAGTATAAAAAATTGCATACCTGAAAAGCAAACATGATAAAACATAACAATAAAACATTGCAGAATAGAATACAGTAAAAAAGAGCAGAACAATAGAGAGAATAGAGAGAGAGAGAGAGAGAACAATAAAACGACAAATATTTGTTTTTTTTATTTTATATTCTTTTTGTGTTTTTTTTTTTTTTTTTTTTACACTTTTTTTGTAACTAACTTTTATAACTGTAACTGGTTCCAGGTTTGGGTCTCTCAAAATGCAATATCATCTTGAGAGACCCTGTGAAAGTGTGCCTAGTCTGTGCAATGCTGTACCCTACGCTAATACTCAACTAGTGTATGGTAGTGTTCAAAACATTCACCAATGCAAAGACCAGGATTGTCAGGACAGGAGGGACATTAATAGCCTATATTCGCGCTTGCTGCAGACACTATATCTTTTTTGGGGGGGTTCGTTCGGTAAGGGTACTCGGGAGGACATAAAGAAAATGCCTCTCATGCAGCCAACTGCATTTGGTTGGGGATTTGAATGGGGGACATACGGGAGCTGCAGAAGTGGTGGGTTCCCAATTAGGATTGGCGAATGCAGCAGGAAGGGCATTATGGGCACGACGGGCCTGTGTTTGTCGTCTTCTTGGTGGCAGCGGGACACTACTTGTGTTTGCCACCCCACCAGCCTGAACTGCACTTATGGGACTCGCCACGTCACCAAGTGTTACTGCAGTGCTGATTTGACTACAACCGGGGTGTACTAGGCCGCTGGTGCTTGCCAGTTCACCAAAATGCTACCAAAAAAACTTTTAGGGGATCGCAGGGATCAGGCCTGACTCTGCAAACGCTGCAGTTATGTGTTTAGTGTTTTGTAAGTGACGGTGATCGATCGATTCTGCACTTGGGTGGGCTGGGCCGGGGGGAGGGGCAAAATGCAGGTGCTAGCAGCCTGCATTTTTGACAGCAGCTGTTTACCACATGATCGCTCCGTCAAATGATGAGTCATATATGAGTGTCACAGCAAAGGGTCTGAATACTTAGGGCCATGTGATATTTCAGTTTTTCTTTTTTAATAAATCTGCAAAAATGTCAACAATTCTGTGTTTTTCTGTCAATATGGGGTGCTGTGTGTACATTAATTTAAGGGGGGGTCTGAATACTTTTTGTCCGCACTGTATGTGTAATTTATTCTCCAAGAACGCCTGACTGTGCTCCCTGCATGTTGCGCCTCTGTATGTGGCCACGCTGTGTAAAAGTCTTACACATGTGGTATCGCCGTACTCAGGAGTAGCAGAATGTGTTTTGTGGTGTAATTTGTCCTATGCATATATTTGTGAGAAATAACCTGCTAATAACAATTTTGTGAAAAAAAAGAAAAAAAAAAATCTTGCTTTTGCTTTTTTCAATTGTGGGAAAAAAAATACAACTTAAAAAAACTCACCATGCCTCTTACTAAATACCTTGTAATGTCTACTTTCCAAAAAGGGGTCATTTGGGGGGTAATTCGTACTTTCTTGGCTTGTTAGGGTCTCAAGAAATGAGACAGGCCGTCAGTACATCAGCTGTGATAAATTTTCAGAGATTGGCACCATAGCTTGTGGACTCTAACTTTCACAAAGACCAAATAATATACACTGATTTGGGTTATTTTTACCAAAGAACTGTAGCAGTATACATTTTGGCTAAAATTTATGAAGAAAAATTACTAATTAGCAAAATTTTATAACGGAAACTAAGAAAAATTCATTTTTTTTAACAGAATTTTTGGCCTTTTTTCTTTTATAGTGCAAGAAATAAAAAACCCAGAGGTGATTAAATACCACCAAAAGAAAGCTCTATTTGTGTGAAAAAAGGACAAAAATGTCATATAGGTACAGTGTTGCATGACTGAGTAATTGTCATTCAAATCGTGAGAGCACTGAAAGCTGAAAATTGGTCTGGTTAAGAAGGGGGTTTAAGTGCCCCGTGGTCAAGTGGTTAGAACCAAAACCCTTATATCTCTCATAAAAGGAAATTGATCCCTGTTGACCCTATATTGAATCAAATAGCCCTTATGGTTAGGGGATATAATATTGAAAAAGGTCCCATCTATAGGTTGTACCCATTTCAACAATATCTGCAAGCAGAAGTCCCTTAAAATTCTTTGTGAAAAAAAAAGGTTTGTATATTCATTTTAATAATCTGGTAAGCGTGTTTGGCAAATCTATAAAAAATAAAATCCAACAACCTCCAAGAAACAAATCCAAAAACTTGTACAAAAGATAGATCCTTAAAAATTCACAATCCCCCTAAGTATTACATAAAGGGTTTTATATGTAGATATATGTATAATAATATGGACATCGTGCCTTTTATCTAATTCTAATAACTATTAGATCAAGAAAAACAGAAACAAAAAGTTTGTGTTCTAATCTCAATTAGAAACACATACTGAGAATAAATTAGAAGTAATCTCCAAAAAATTAACATGTAATAGAATTCCAGAGGGCATGGATATATCTATGTTGTTCGGTAATTATTGAAAGATAAAAAGAAAAAATACTAAACAAACATTTTCCCATTCTATAATTTACTGGACTCTCTCCCCTGGCTCTATATGTTAGAAAAAATTGGTCTAACTCCCAATTATATAAACGAATAAACATAAATAAGATGGAGGAAGAAGGAGAGAGACAAAAAAACACGCCTCTTAAATTTTTCTATACTTTTTTTTTCTCCCTTTCCCCCTCCCCTTTACATTATGAACTCATTCTATGTATTGTAATGCCTGTCTAGCCATTCAGTGGTGGCATGTGGCGTATAAAAAAAAAAAATGAACAGCTTCATTTGCCACCACTCTAAGTTTAGCAGGTGTAACATTGAGTATCACAATTGCAATATCTGCATTTTTTTCACATTTCACATTTTTCGCACCTTGTCGAAGAAAAGTAAATTCCTCTTTAAGTCCGTACATTTGGCCATTTAAGTTGCATAAAGAATTTTGACATTGTTGCACCACTTTTAGCACATCTAATAAGGTGGTGATGTTGATGTTAATGTACAGTGGATATAAAAAGTCTACACACCCCTGTGAAAATGTCAGGTTTCTGTGATGTTAATAATGAGACAAAGATTGATCATTTCAGAACCACCTTTTAATTAGACTTATAAACTGTACAACTCAATTTAAAAACAAACTGAAATCTTTTTGGGGTGGGAAGTAAAAATAAAAACCTAAAATAATGTGGTTTCATAAGTGTGCACACCCTCTTATAACTAGGGATTTAGTTGTGTTCAGAATTAAGCAATCACATTCAAACTCCTATTAAATAGGAGTCAGTACACACCTGCCCTCATTTAAAGTGCCTCCGATTAACCCCAAATAAAGTTCAGCTGTTCTAGTAGGTCTTTCTTGACATTTTTTTAGTCGCATCCTACAGCAAAAGCCATGGTCCACAGAAAGCTTCCAAAGCATCAGAGGGATCTCATTTTTAAAAGGTATCAGTCAGAAGGGTACAAAAGAATTTACAAGGCATTAAACATACCATGGAACACAGTGAAGACCGTCATCATCAAGTGGAGAAAATATGGCACAACAGTGACATTACCAAGAACTGGATGTCCCTCCACAATTGATTAAAAGATGAGAAGAAAACTGGTCAGGGAGGCTGCCAAGAGGCCTACAGCAGCATTAAAGGAGCTGCAAGAATATCTAGCAAGTACTGAAAGCATCAGAGGGATCTCATTTTTAAAAGGTATCAGTCAGGAGAAGGGTACAAAAGAATTTCCAAGGCATTAGATAGATCTACCATGGAACACAGTGAAGACAGTCATCATCAATTGGAGAAAATTTGGCACGACCGTGACATTACCAAGAGCTGTAGGTCCCTCCAAAATGGACGAGAAGAAAACTAGTCAGGGAGGCTGCCAAGAGGCTTAAAGCAACATTAAAGAAGCTGCAGGAATATCTGGCAAGTACTGGCTGTGTGGTACATGTGACCACAATCTCCCGTATTCTTCATATGTCTGGACTATAGGGTAGAGCCAAGGTTAAACTTTTTGGCCATAATTCCAAAAACATTACTGAACATCACCAAAAGAACCTCATACCCACAGTGAAGCATGGTGGTGGCTTCTGCTAGAAAGCTGAACATAAAAAGAAACTTCATCTTAATGGCGGCACAGTGGTGTAGTTGGTAGCACTCTCGCCTAGCAGTAAGAAGGGTCGCTGGTTCGAATCCCAACCACGACACTACCTGCCTGGAGTTTGCATGTTCTCCCTGTGCCTGAGTAGGTTTCCTCCGGGTACTCCAGTTTCCTCCCACACTCCAAAGACATGCTGGTAGGTTAATTGGATCCTGTCTAAATTGTCCCTAGTATGTATGAATGTGAGTTAGGGCCCTTAGATTGTAAGCTCCTTGAGGGTAGGGACTGATGTGAATGTACAATGTATATGTAAAGCGCTGCGTAAATTGACGGTGCTATATAAGTACCTGAAATAAAAATAAAATAACAAAATAAATCTTTCAGCATGGCAATGACCCAAAGCATACATCCAAATCAACCAAGGAATGGCTTCACCAGAAGAAGATTAAAGTTTTGGAATGGCTCAGCCAGAGCCCAGACCTGAATCCGATTGAAAATCTGGGGGGTGATCTGAAGAGGGCTGTGCACAGGAGATGCCCTCGCAATCTGACAGATTTGGAGTGTTTTTGCAAAAAAGAGTAGGCAAATATTGCCAAGTCAAGATTTGCCATGCTGATAGACTCATACCCAAAAAGACTGAGTGCGGTAATAAAATCAAAAGGTACTTCAACAAAGTATTAGTTTAAGAGTGTGCACACTTATGCAACCATATTATTTTAGTTTTGTATTTTTACTCCCCCCCCCCACCTAATAGATTTCAGTTTGTTGTTCAATTGAGTTGTACAGTTTATAGGTAACATTAAAGGTGGAAAAAGTTCTGAAAGACCTGACATTTTAACGGGGGTGTGTAGACTTTTATATCCACTGTATATAGGCCGTTAGACTGTTTATCGGTATGCTGTCCTGCATTCTTGTCCATTTCTTCCACATCACCTATCCTTTCCAGTGCAAGATTCTTCCAGTTCTTCACTGACAGCATGCTGAGAAGCTTCATTTTCACTATCTTTGGATGTCGATGCAAATTTTGCAAGTTTAGCAGCTGCTTTAGCCTTCTCTCTTACAGATTTACCGCCTTGCATTTGCTGAGAAAGTCCACTGGGATCTTGTATGGGAGCTGTGGTATTAGATGTCCCTCTTCCCTCCGTCATATTTAACCACTTGCTTACTGGGCACTTAAACCTCCCTCCTGCCCAGACCAATTTTCAGCTTTCAGCATTGACGCACTTTGAATGACAATTGCGCGTGCATACAACACTGTACCCAAATAAAATTTTTATCATTTTTTTTCACACAAATAGAGCTTTCTTTTGGTGGTATTTAATCACAGCTGGGATTTTTATTTTTTGTTAAACAAATAAAAAAAGATGGAAAATTTTGAAAAAATAAAAAATCATGTTTCATAGTTTATTATAAAATTTTGCTAACAGGTAATTTTTCTCCTTCATTGATATGTGCTGATGAGGCGGCACTGATAGGCTGCACTGATGGGCACGGATAGGCACAGTTAAGGCAGCACTGATAGGCACAGATAAGGCGGTACTGATGGGCACAGATAAGGAGGCACTGATGGGCACGGATGGGCACTGATGGGTACCACTGGGTGGCACTGATGGACACTTATGGGCACTGGTAGGCGACACTGGGCACTGATAGGTGGCACTGATGTACAGCACTGTTGAGGCACTGATTGTGGGCACTGATGGGTGGCGCTGATGGGCACTGGTAGCAATAGGCAGCAGTGCCACCTAGGTGGCACTGGCACTGAGGGTATGCAGCAGCTCGCTGTGATCGGGACTGATGTCCCTCATATGGCCGTCAGTGATCGGCTTTTTTTTCCTCACGCTGTCAGCGCGAGGAGAAAAAATAGCCGATTACCGGCTCTGTTGACATCACATGATCAGCTGTCATTGGCTGACAGCTGATCACGTGTTAAGGGGTCGGGATCGACCCCTTACTCCGATCTGTGATCAGGCGAGTCTCATTGACTCGCTGATCACAGAGCGTGCCGCAAAGCAGGGAGCGAAACCATTTTTTTGTTTTTTTTTCACCACTTGAGATCCGCGCTATAGCTGAATGATGGCTACAGCGCGGATCTCAAGTGGTGAAAAAAAAACAAAAAAATGGTTTCGCTTCCTGCTTTCCTCCTCCTCTCCTTTCCACTTCCCTCTTTTTCTTTCCCCTTGTTCCTCTCCTCTTCCTTTTTATAGTTTCCATTTTATTCCCCCTTATCTTTTTCCTTTTTTGTTTATTTCCCCCTTCTTAATTATTTATTAGTTAATATTCTTCTGCTGCTCTGCAGCTCTGCTCTCCCCAGCTCCTAAATTTTAAACTATTAAGGTTACCAGTCTTTCCAGCTGAGCTTTGCTGGCCACAGCTCGACACATCCAAGCTACAGAGGGAACATCAGCGTCACACTTCGAGCCTCGCCGATGTCTCCCAAGGCTCACTGGAATGTTCCCAAGCACCGCCAATTCCAGCTGGAGCTGGCTGATCCCCAGCCGAGAACCGCCGACACTCCAAGCTCCACAGTCCCAGGCACAGGTAGCAGAGAGAGACAGGGATGGAGAGCCGCCAGCCACAGGGCAGCACCATGAAATGGAAGGAGGGGGGGGGGGTCAGACAAAGCCTCACCGGGCAACCACTTGAAGGTAACAGGGAGCAGCCATGGATAGGCAGAGGGAAGGAAATGGTATGTAACAAACAAAAAAAAAAAACTCATAATCAAATTATCGGGCACGATCCGATCAAATTATCTCAAACTAGTATACGGCTGTACTCTAAGAACAAGGAGTTTGTTCAAGGAGGGGAAGGTTGAGGCAGATCAAGACAGCTACCGCCCGGACACACCGGGCGTAGATCTTGGGAGGTTTATCAGGGTGATCAGCAGGTTGGATGAAAGAGCCAGAGCATGCCCAACACACGTCCACTCGCATCATTCTATCATTGTACTAGGTACTTGAATGGGGTTTATATTCACTTTAATTGTCTTATGCAATTTTGCTTTCTGTTTCCCTCTTTCTAAGTTGGGCTGTAAGGTTTGGCACTGCTTTTTTCATTATTGTTAGCGGTCCTTGACTGCCCCTGTTGAACCTAGTTTTAAGAAAAAAGAGGCAATTCATTAAGGCCCTTGCTTCCTCTTTGATCCAAATTTCCTTACAGCATCAAAATGCATAGAGCCTTTTGGCTTCATTATGTTTCTGCCAAATATGGCAAAAGATACGCTTATCTTTTTTCCATAAGAACATTATTGATGTATTTCAGACTGTCAAAATTGTTAAATCAGTTTCCCACAGCTTGTATAACAGTGTAAATTTGCTGTCCCCTCAAAATAACACACAGCCAGTAATGCCTAAACCGCTGGCAACAAAAGTGAGTACACAGTGCTTTGATGAAGGCTTCTTAGTCTTAGATTCTAACAAAAGTGAGTACACCCCTAAGTGAAAATATCCAAATTGGGCCTAATTAGTCATTTTCCCTCCCCATGTCATGTGACTCATTAGTGTCACAAGGTCTCAGGTGTGAATGGGGAGCAGGTATGTTAAATTTGGTGTTATCGCTCTCACTCTCTCATACTGGTCACAGTAAGTTCAACATGACACCTCATGGCAAAGAACTCTGAGGATCTGAAAAAATAGGATTTTTCTTTTTCATACATCATGGGACACAGTCTGGCTAATATTACCTGCTGGGTTATACTTCATCATTAGGTGAATGGATACTGGTAGACCAAATGTCTTCAGACAGGAAGTGATCCCCTATATAACCCCTCACATACAGGAAGCACTTCAGTTTTTTTTACCAGTGTCTGCAAGGTGGATGGCACGGTTTGTTTGACCTCTCTGAGCTCCAGGTCTCTAGTCCCACAAGCGGTTCCAAAAATGAATCAAGGGATTGACCGATCTGATCAATTTGACATAGGCTTTTATGCTTGGATAAATGGTACCCGAGCCTCGCAAAGAAGACTCAAGATCCTGCGAGGTTATGCCTGTAACATGGCCTCCGGGCGCTGGACCCTGCGGAGTGGAAATCCTGGACGCTACAGAGCTAAGGCATTTCCTGCAGGGTGCTGTGCAGGTCCAAGGGAGTGGACCCTAAACATAAAGGGTACCCAGTCCTTGAAGTCGTATCCCTAGCGTTTCATTCCCTGAAAGACCAGAGGTTCCCGTGCAATCTGAGCCGCTGCGCCTATCTGGTATTGTGCCTACAGTCAATGCAGCTACTTTACCCTTTATCACTAAGGATGAACTGTCCTCAGCCCTAGCCAGGTTAGAGCACAGGATTTCCGGCATGATTGCCTCCATCCTACAGGGTGGCAGGAAGCGTGACAGATCCCCCTTCCCAGAGTCTCCTCGTCTGGAGCAGGAATGGGTTGAGGATGGGGAAGGTCTTAAAGCTCAGGATTCAGTGGAGTGCCCGGCAGATGAGTCTGCTTCCGAGCAATCTGGACAAGAAGATATCCACTCGATGTCTGCCTCTCAGTCGCAGAGGTATTTGATCCTGACTGACCAAAATGGTCCATTCTGCCTTTAAGTTGCCTCTTGCAGAGGTGACTGAGCCCTCTTTGGGATCTCTGAGACCTTTTCAGGTCGCACAGACTTTCCCGCTGCACCCCCTGTTGGAACAGGTGGTGTATGCTGATTGGGAACATCCTGACAGGACTTTTTTGTCTCCTAAAAGGTTTTCCCTTTTATATCCCATGGATGAAAAGTTTGTTAAAAAATGGCAGCCGGGGGGGCGTGGCTTAGTAATGGCGCTGTGAGGCTGCTTTCTCGGGAGCTTCGTGCTGTGTCAGGGTGGAGAGCCTCTCCCAGTGTGCAGACCTCGCCATTTGTTCATGTCTGCGGCAGCCAGAGACCCGGGGATACCTACGGTACACAGGGGTACGGACATCTCCGTGTATTTCTTGCGGAATTCGGCAACTCTGATCCCGGCCCCGGATCCCAAGATGGCGCCGCCGCGCTCCAAAACAGCCGGTGCTGCTTCACAAAAGAAAACAGGCAAGGGGATAACGAACATACACAGGGGACACAGCAACCCCTAGACCAACCGGATTCCCCGATCCTTTCACCGGACATCCCAGGTGCAGACCTGCCACTGACTTTTTAGGATGCTGACATGCAGGGACATCCGTCCATAGACTCATGGAGGGACATCATTGCACTCCTCCCCACCAAACAGGATATCGCTGAGTCGGCAGGAACAATCGTGAGTACCCTCTCTAAAGAGATCCATGAGCTCACACAAAGGATCAACATGGTAGATTCAGGGTGACTGTGATCGAGACCTCCACAAATGCATTAGAATCCAGAATGACGGTTTTAGAGGAGTCACAGTCTAATTACAAGCGCCACCTGATTATGTTGCAGCTCTCTGTGGACGATGGAGAAAATCACAGCCACAGAAATAATATCAGGCTGCGCGGCCTACCTGAAGCCACCACCGGAGGGGACCTCAGAGCTACGGTCACTGCTATCTTTAACCGCCTACTGGACAAACCGCCCACAGCGGAGCTGGAATTAGACCGGGTACATAGAGTGCAGGGGCCCAGAGGAGGCGACGCACTCTCCCCCAGAGACGTTCTGGCTAGCGTTCCTTTCTACTCCATTGAGGAAATAATGAGGCAAGCTTGGACCAAAGGCCCGGTGGACTTTGAGGGCGCAGCCGTGCACTTATTCCCGAATCTCTTGCGACTTACGCTCAGAATGAGAGGAATGCTACGCCTGTTACTAGAAACCATCAGTAATGCAGGAGCCACATACAGATGGGGACACCCTTTTCTTCTAACAGTGCTCAAAGGAGGCGGCTCCTTCATACTGAGATGGCCAGACCAGCTCACAGATCTATTTACCTTTCTGGACTCCCCAGCAATACCCATCCCTGACTGGCTAGATTTCCCTATCACTATTGGCAACACCCGGCCGGCCTCACCGAGACCACAAAGTCGCGGCAGGCGAATTCAGCTTTCAAGACCAAGAGATGATTCCAGGGACATGCCGATTTCACCTGAATTATAACTGAAAATGGCATGGTAGCTGCCTCTTGAAAGGGTCCACCCAGAGCTTAGATACTTCCGGAACTAGACGGTTTATTGGTATCCTTTATACTCCCTGAGAGGACCCGAGGGTCAGCGTACCAAATAGACAGCCTACACTGCTTTAAACCCTTGGTACTTTTGATCTCTAGTAGTTCCTACTACATAGAGAAAAGGGCTAAATGGTACGATGAGGTTTCGGAGCTGGACAGGGACAGGCCTACAGCACACCCACTCAGTCACTTTTCCCCAGGCGTTTTGAAATTTTTTTTTTTCTCGGATTTTCCCTGACAAGTGACCAGTGTCTGTAGCGGGCCGTCCCCAGAAGGTTCAGGCATACAGAATATACTGTCTACAGTTTTGTACATTTTCTGTGACGTTGTGTTTAGTACGTTTACATTATTTAACTCAGAAGGGGGCAAACCACCGTTTAGATTCCCCCTGGAGCTAATACCCCTGTTAGAGTGAGGCGATCCTCACTTAAGGTCTCAGTCTAGTATTTTGTCAGTTTAGGTTCCCACCTGATAGCACATCTCCCCCCTGTTTTACAGTGTCGGGCCTCCACTCCCCGCCTATAGGTGGCGCATACGTGCGCGAAAACTTGTATAGCAATACTAGAGCACCCTGTTGTACTTTCTCTCTTTTACCCTTTATCTTTGGTGCTTGCCTCTCTCTCACTACCCCTTTCTTAACCTCCCCCCCCCCTTTTTTTTTCAGGCATTATGACACCTTCCGTGGGGATTCTCCCTTGTTCCATTACACATGGGGTTAAATTTACTTCCTTCAATGTTCGCGGCTCAGCTACACCTGAGAAACGCTCCAGACTCCTTTCTGATCTTAAAAAATCCCACAGTCAGGTGATGTTCTTACAGGAGACCCACTTTAAGCAGCAAGCGATCCCCAAGCTCTATAATCGCGACTTCCCCACTGTATATCACGCGCCCTCTCCTTTGTTGAAGTCCAAGGGAGTAAGTATTTTATTGCTAAATTGGTCCCATGGACCCTTCTGGAGGAACGGGCAGATCCACAGGGCCGATACTTGCTCATGAAAGGGAAAATTGGAAATACCGCAGTGACCCTGGTGAATGTTTATTTTCCGAACTCAGACTACGTTGCCTTTTTGAGGTCTCTAGTTCCAATCATATTAGAATTCCGGGAGGGTGTCTTCCGGCTAGTTGGGGACTTCACTTACGCACAGGAGCCCTTACTCGATGTTTCGAGAGGGGCATCACACCTTTCTTTCTCCTACCTCAAAAAACTTAAAGCAGAGCTGTTTAGTTTGTTTGGTCAATCCATGGAGAATTATGCATCCTGAAGTTAGGGACTACAACTACTTCTCACACATACATCAGACATACTCCAGGATCGACTGCTTTCTGATACAGCATAAGGACCTACCTCTTGTTGCCTCCTCCCAGATTGACTACATATCCCTTTCTGACCATGCACCTATTCATGCGACTTTAAATTTGGATACGGAACACTGCTCCCCCCCGACATGGAAACTAAATGAATCCCTGTTGCAAATTCCCGAAGTACGCAGTGAGGTGGGAAAGACCCTCACAAACTACTTTTCGGAAAATGTCGACCCATCGCTGAGCCCAATGACTGTTTGGGAGGCGCATATATGTGTGTTACAGGGCGAGTTGATCAGGATTGGGCTTTAAAGAAACGGGAAAGAACTAGGCAGATTGATTTGTTGATCTCCAAGGTGCGCTCTCTCCAACTACTACACAAACGTTCCTTGGCCGAAGCCCACCTTAAGGTCCTACTGAAGGTCAGAGGAGAACTGAAAGATTTTCTTTGTCAAAAGACGGCTCAAAGCCTAGCCTGGGCGAGACGCTCCTTATTTGAATTTTCAAATAAACCGGGCTTGATGCTAGCTAGAGCCCTACGTGGCTCGAGAAAGCGCACCTTCATTCCGCATATCACAACTAGCCAGGGGACCAAAGGACACACCTCCAAGGGCATAGCAGAAGAATTTTACAAGTACTACTGACAATTGTATAATCTACACACAGAGGACTCCACTGAGGCTTTAACGGCCAAGACAAAGTCAGCCAGTGAATACATCAGGGCCTCAGGCATGCCCATGTTACCGGATGAAGTACGAGACTCTCTGGAGTCTGAGATTACAGCTGAAGAATTTCATGTGGCCTTGGCCCAAACAAAACCACGGGGCCCGATGGCTTCACGCTGACTTACTACCAATCCTTTGTGACTTCCCTGTCTCCACACTTCTTGGCGGCCTACAATGCGCTGAAAGGAGATAGTCCCATGCCAATAGACTCGTTAAGGGCATATATATCCCTGATACCCAAAGAGGGGAAGGACTTATCCCAGTGTGGAAATTACCATCCAATTGCACTCCTCAACATAGACTTAAAACTTTTTGCCAAAATACTCTAACCGACTTGTGCTGCATATCCCAAAATTAATAAATTTAGATCAAGTAGGTTTTGTACTGATGCGAGAAGCAAGAGACCATACCACTAGGGTTTTGAATCTTCTTCATACGGTTCGTCCGACGGGAAAGCCATTTCTCTTGCTCTCAACAGACGCAGAAAATACCTTTGACAGGGTGGCCTGGCATTTTATGCGGGCCACCCTGGACCACATCAGTCTTGGCCCCAATATGCTCAATTGGATCTCATCCCTCTACTCCAAACCGGCGGCGGCGGTTCGGGTGAATGAATGGCACAGTTTTTCACGATATCGAACGGGACGAGACAGGGTTGCCCCCTGTCTCCCCTTATTTTCATATTGACCCTAGAGCCATTTTTGTGCTACATAAGAGAAGACCCAAATATCACAGGGGTGCGGAAACCCTCGGGACACTACAAAATAGCGGCTTACGCCGACAACTTGATCTTCTTCGTATCTAACCCGCGTGTCTCGCTCCCCAATATCCTAGCAGCCTTAGGGAGATATGGAGAATTGTCAAATTTTAAGGTCATCTGTGCCAAGTCCGCTGTGCTTAATTTTACGATCCCAGATGCGGAGGCTCAGAGTATGCGCACGTCCTTTGCGTTCCATTGGGCGGATAAATCAATACGATATCTGGGTATCAACATCACACCGGACTTGGCGCATTTGTACGCCTCTAATTTTTTACCCCTGCTCCAGAGACTCAAAACTGACCTCCGTAACTGGCACACTCTGACCTTGACTTGGTTCGGGCGATGCAACGCCCTGAAGATGACGGTCTTACCGAGCATTTTATATATACTCCAAACCATACCAATTCGAGTGCCTTCGACATACTGCAGACAGCTCCGGACAATAGTCAGAGATTTCATTTGGTCGCATAAGTCACCTAGGATGAAAATGCAAACATTGTCTAGACCCAAAGAGAAGGGGGGCATTGGCCTCCCTGAGCTCCTTAAATATTACAGAGCAGTACACCTTTAGAGGATAGTGAACTGGCACTGTAATAAAGAATTCAAACAGTGGGTGGGGATGGAGATTGAGGATGCTTCTATTCCTCTGTTGACCTCTCCATGGCTCACCCCCCCTTTGCCAGAAGACATGAGGAACCATACCCTGGTAGGTGCCACCCTTAAGGTGGCCAGATCAGCTTTTCACAGTACAGACCTCTCACCGCTGCCCTCTCCTTTGACACCAGGGATAGGCAACCCTGATTTCATACCAGGTCTCACGAGCAGAAAGATTAGACAACTAACCCTATCAGGGAGATATTGCCTAATGGATGTTTGGCCCAAACAGAGAGACACATTCAGAAGTACAAAAAGACTCCGACAATACAGCTCCTCAATGCAGCAAGGGCATGCGTTCCCGTGCTTTGGAGGCAATCTCAGCCGCCAACCACGGTCCTGTGGTATTCTAAAGTTCAGTGCATACTGCGCATGGAGGAATTGACCGCCACCCTCCATAATACAGAGGAACTAATACGGGACAAGTGGAGGCCATGGAAATATTTCACTGGCACAAACGCGTACCTTCAGGAGGTGGCTGAGTCTGTGACATCAGGGAACTAAGCAACTACTGTAATGAGCTCAATATTGAGACCCCGATCAACCCACCCCCCCTTTTTTTTTTCCCCTTCTCCCCCTCAGTCTCTCTGCTTTCCCTTCTTTTCTCCAAATTACGCTGTGATACTTCAGCCGCAACTACGGTAGATAACGCACAGGGCTTAAAAGACTCTGTTGACAAGAAATTGCAATTATTATTAAAAGATTCCTTTTCCTTGGCCAGTTCAGCTATTCAACCAGCTGTTGCAGCAATTGGTTTTTGCCAGTCCGTAAATGATCAGGTCAAACGACCTGATAGGCCTAACCAGGAGGATGATCTGCCTGAAAGTAAGACGGATATTCCTCGAGCACTGTGTTTTGCTGTTGATGCTTTAAAGGATTCAATACAGCAGGTTTCTTGTCTGGCTCTCTTGTCTGTACATATGCGCAGACTTTTATGGCTTAAGAACTGGTCAGCCGAGCTTCCTTGTAAAATTGGCTGGTTTCCCGTTTCATGGGAAAAAAAGAGAAAGGCTCTGACAAAGAGCAGTAAACAGTGTGTGCCACATCCCATGAGTCTGAAAAAGACCAAAAAATTCCCCTATGGTGGGATTTTCCAGGCACTACCATAAATAATACAGTATAGGTACAAAAATAGTTTTTATTACAAAAATCGAACAAAGTAGTTTCTGTATTTGATTTGTATATTTTGTTAAATTATCTACTTTGTTCGATTTTTGTAATAAAAACTATTTTTGTACCTATACTGTATTATTTATGGTAGTGCCTGAAAAATCCCACCATAGGGGAATTTTTTTGATCTTTTCCCGTTTCATGGGGAACGGTTATTCAGTGATCAGTTGGACAAATTTATCCAAAGGATTTCCGGAGGGAAGAGTTCTCTACTTCCTGTGAAGAAAAGCACCAAATGTCCCTAGTTTAAAAACCCAGGGACTGCTTACTCAAATGCCAGGGCGGTTCCGCCGCCAACAGGGCACTAGGGCCAGGGGCAAGCCGCAAGGCCAGGGCCAGAAACGGCCCTGGGTCCAAAATTCTTCTAAACCCAGAACCAAGCCCTCCTTTTGAGGGGACGCCCCCACTCCATCCGGTGGGGCAAAGGCTGCTGCACTTTGCAGACATTTGGAAAAAAACTATTCTGGACGAGTGGGTCACCTCAATTATATCTCGCGGTTACAAGCTGGAGTTACGAGGGGTGCCCCCTCAGAGGTTTCTAAGATCCAGCATTCCCTCGGATCCTCCAAAACAAAACTTATTGCTTCAGGCACTACATCTAGTGCATCAAGGAGTGATTGTAGAGGTTCCAGCATCTGAAAGGTGCACAGGGTTTTACTCACACCTATTTACGGTTCAGAAACCAAATGGGGACACAAGGCCTATTTTGGACCTAAGATCCCTGAATAAGTATCTTTTAAAACAGTCCTTTCGGATGGAGTCTGTCTGCTCAGTAGTAACCTCACTCCAGAGGAGAGACTTTTTAGCATCCATCAATATAAAGGACGTGTACCTACACATACCTATCTTTTAGCCTCATCAGAGGTTCCTACGTTTTGCAGTAGAGGAACGTCATTTTCAGTTTGTGGCTCTACTCTTCAGGCTTGCTACAGGTCCCCGGGTGTTCACAAAGGTCCTAGCACCAGTACTGGGTTGCTTAAAGGCCCAAGGGATCCTGGTGCTCGGGTATCTGGAGGACCTCAGAGATCACTCAGTATAGGCTCTAGAACAGAGCATAATATACACAGTGAGGTATTTGAAAAGCTTAGGCTGGATCATAAATACCGAAAAGTCAGCCTTGAGACCAGCTCAAAGTCTAAGATATTTAGGTCTGATTCTAAACACGGTCCAAGCAAGAGTATTCTTGCCACCCATAAGCATCTGTGCCCTGAAAGATCAGGAGCTTCAGATAAGTGGCACCAGACAACCCTCCATTCGGCTCTGTATGAGCCTTCAAGGGAGGATGGTAGCCTCCTTCGAGGCAGTGCCCTATGCCCAGTTCCATTCCAGCCCTTTACAATAGGATATCTTGTTGGCTTGGAACAGAGGAAAAAAAGCCCTGGATTTTCCAATGTGCTTATCTCCTCAGGCATGCTTAAGCCTAAACTGGTGTTTGCAGGATCAGAACCTGCAAAAGGGAAAATCCTTTCTCCCGGTAACTTGGAAAGTACTGACTACAGATGCCAGTCTCTCAGGCTGGGGAGCGACCCTAGACTGCTTCACAGCTCAGGGGAAATGGTCAGGGACAGAGCAGACCCTGCCCATCAATGTCCTAGAATTACGGGCAGTACGTCTGGCCCTACGGTCCTGGACAGTGGAGCTTCAGGACTGCCCCATCGGAGTTCAGTCCGACAATGCCACGGCAGTGGCCTATATAAACCACCAAGGCGGTACCAGGAGTCGTTGGAAGGCAGATTATCTCAGCCGCCAGCAGATCTGACCAGGGGAATGGTCCCTACAGCCAGAGGTGTTCCAGGAAATTTGCCAACATTGGGGATGGCCCGAGGTCGACCTACTGGCATCCAGGTTCAACAACAAGCTACAGCAGTTTGTGTCTCGAACAAGAAATCCTCTGGCAATTGGAGCAGATGTTCCATGGAGCCGCAGCTCCCTGGTTTATGCTTTCCCGCCGATCCCTCTCCTTTCACATTTGTTGCACAGGATTCTAAGAGAGGGGATTCCAGTCATTCTGGTGGCACCAGCCTGGCCCAGAAGGCCCTGTTTCAGGGAGATTGTGAGACTGACAATAGACGGGCCATGGACGCTTTCACGTCTCCCCGATCTACTGTCTCAAGGTCCTATATTCCACCCCAATTTGTCTCTAAATTTGACGGCATGGCTATTGAAGCTAGGGTGTTAAAGGACCGTGGCATCTCGGGACCAGTGGTGTCTACTCTAGTGAATGCTAGAAAAGCTATCACTAGGAAGATTTATCATAAGGTCTGGAAGACTTATAATGCTTGGTGTGAAGCCAGAAAATGGCATCCTCGGAAATATGTGATTGGGAGAATTCTCTCTTTTCTACAGTCAGCTGTGGAAATCAAATTGGCTTTGAGTACAATCCGTATTCTTCCAAAGGCCTTTGGCTTCTCATTCACTGATCCAAACCTTTATGCAAGGGGCAACTCGCTTGCTTCCCCCCCCCCCATTGGGTCACCTATGTCTCCTTGGGACCTGAACTTGGTGCTGTCTGTGTTACAGAAACAACCATTTGAACCTATTAACCTCCCTGGCAGTTTTCCCGAGTGTGGCTCGGGGTTACATTTCAGCACCATTAGCGGTAACCCCGAGCCACACTCGGGATTACATCGCAGGATCCTGGAGCGGTACACTTACCTTGTCCCCAGGTTCCTGTGATGTCCCCCGCAGTGTCCGTGGGCTCCATCCTCCTCCCGAAGCCTCTCGGTGCGAGGCTGCGTTCCCTGCGAGCGTCGCGACGCACGGGGCGGAGCCTGGCGACAAATTCAAAAAATGTAAAAATCATAACATACAGTACTGTAATCTTACAGATTACAGTACTGTATGAAATGATTTCACATCCCTTTTGTCCCCAGTATTTTGGCCCATGCCCTGCATGCAGTTTTATGTTATAAATACTGTTCTTTCTGCCTGGAAACTGGAGATTGTCCATAGCAACCAAAAAGTGTCCCTTTACGTCAAAAGTGGCTTTAGACCAGCTAGAAAACAGCGATAGTAAATTAGAACACTTGCGGAATTGAGCGATAGTGAATCGTGGGGAAATTTATTTTATTATTATTTTTTATTTTATTTTTTTTTAATTTTTTATTTTTTTTTATTATATTAAAATTTATGTTTTTGTGTTTCAAACTTTATCATACCCGGGATATCTACTAGACTCTTGTTTGGACAGATTTAAGTGTGTTATTGTTAAGAATTACAGACCTACAATATAAAACGCCAAATTTCCATGCAAAATAATTGTACCGCTTTCAGCACCTAAAATCCGAAATAATCATACCGCCAGGGAGGTTAAGGAAATTCCATTAGACTTGCTGTCACGCAAGCTAGCCTTCCTGATTGCTATCACCTCGGCTAGAAGAGTGTCGGAGTTGGCGGCCCTTTCATGCAGGGAACTGTACTTGATTCTTCACCACGAAAGTCGTGTTACGACATGTTCCATCCTTTTTGCCAAAGGTGGTGTCCGCCTTTCATTTAAATCAGGACATTATTTTGCCTTCTTTTTTCTCTCAGCCTCGTTCGGCAGAAGATAGACAACTGCATTCTTTGGACGTTGTCCAGGCAGTCAAGGTTTATTTGTCTAGATCTGCGGAGATCCGAGGATCAGACTTCCCCCCCCCCCCTTTTTTTTTTTTTGTTTTTCCAAAAGGATCCAAAGCTTCTGTGACACTCACCCAGGACAGAGGCTATTGGAGGGGACTGAATGTGAGCCTCTTGCCAACAGATTTTGGGCCCTAGATTTTAAGGGAACAATACTCTTCAAGGTGAATTAGAAATCCAGTCTGATCTGTACTAATCAGACTCAATCGTGTATAAATTGTATGTGGTCTCATTCTGTTGTGGACTCTTTGCTGTGGTCATTTGGAATGTGTGTCCCTGTAGAGGGAGGGGGGATTCCTCCAGCAGCCCCCCTGCTGATAAGACTGATTCATAATTCTGGGACAAATACTGTTAGGAGATGCTGATGTCAATTCCAGCCACCTGTCTGTTGCCTGCTAGAATGTGTATTGTAAATAAGTCTAGTATGGGATCTGAGTCATTAGATCCCCATTGTTGTTTGTGTTAATTAACTCTGCTATTGTGTGAAGAAGAGTTCGGTGTTGATTTGTTATAATGTTGATTGGGTTTTCTGTGCTACAAGACGACCAGTCTGGCCTAAAGGTCATGACTGAGTCATTTAGGCTGTCTAAAGGGATTAGTTAATTAGCCCATGTTAATTAGGTTTCTGGTCACAGGTGTATGTTCAGAGTAATATGAGCAGGAGGTATGCACCTCCTCTTTTACTGTATAAAAGAGCCCGTATTCCTTTCAATAAAAGAAATCCCTGTTTGAACTTACATACAGCCTGCCTGGTGTTTGTTCTGAGCTACACAACTGGATTAGAACGGCACATAGCTGTAGTTCAAGTCCCGGAGCATCGGATGACCGAACCATCAGATGTTGCGATCTGCAATCTGATTCTATAGCCGCAGAGTAGTGTCGGGAGAGTGGAACTGAGTGAGCAGGGGCTCGTTACAGCTTCCATTGCCAATTGGGTCTGTCAATTGGTCATTCAGGCCTACGGTCTGAAACATAAAGCTCCTCCCTTTAAGGTGAGAGCTCATTCTACCAGGGGTGTAGGAAGCTTTTGGGCTTTTCACCATCAGGTATCTGTGGCTCAGATTTGTAAGGCTGCCACCTGGTTTTCAGTGAATACGTTCACAAAATGTTATCAAGTGGATGTTCGAGCAGCCGAGGATTCGGCTTTCGGCCGCAGTGTACTGCGGGCTGCTGTATAAGTTCTGATGGCTATTGTTTGGCAGGGTGTCTCCCTCCCCTCAAGGCTATTGCTCTTGGACATCCCAGCAGGTAATGAATATTAGCCTGACTCTGTCCCATGATGTATGAAAAATAAAATAGGATTTTTACGTCATACTTACCTGTAAAATCCTTTTCTTTGAGTACATCATGGGACACAGAGATCCCTCCCCTCTTTTTTGAGGATTCAGTGCTTGCTACAAAACTGTAGAGCTTCCTGTATGGGAGGGGTTATGTAGGGGATCACTTCCTGTCTGAAGACCTTTGGTCTACCAATGTCTATTCACCTAATGATGAGGTATAACCCAGCAGGTAATGAATGTTAGCCTGACGCTGTGTCCCATGATGTACTCAAAGAAAAAGGATTTTACAGGTAAGTATGATGTAAAAATCCTAATTTTCTACAGCTTACCTGTAAAATCCTTTTCTTGGAGTAAATCACAGGACACAGAGCTGGTAGATCAACCAGAACAATCAAACAGGAAGTCCTCCCCTATATAACCCCTCCTACGCATGAAGCACATCAGTTTTGTAGCAAGCAATAAATTCCCAAAAGAGGGGAGGGACCTCTGTGTCCTGTGATGTACTCCAAGAAAAGGATTTTACAGGTAAGCTGTAGAAAAAAATCCTATTTTTTTTATCGTACATCACAGGACACAGAGTCGGTTATTATATTAATAACTACTTGGGATGTCCCAAAGCAAGATTCTTGAGGGGAGGGAGACACCATCATAGAAACTGCCACCAGAGAAGGACCTACTCTGCTACATAATTGACATCCACCTGGTAAAAATCCTGTAGATGTATAAACCAAAGACCCAATTGTGGTCTTGCACACCTGGGTCACTGACACTCGGTGATGGATGGCCCAAGATATTCCCCCACACCTGGTAGAAAATCGCTCCCCAGAAAAAAATTGTCTTTTGCCATTTAAAAACCATAGGCATCATTGATAAACTGGCAGATCCACTGCTAAATATTAAACCTGGATACCGCCTGCCCTTCCTGAGCTCTTCTGGCATTACAAACCAGGATTCCTGACCCGTGCCGACAACTCCAAGTAGATTCTGAGCGCCTGAACAGCCTCTAGAGTATGTAGTGATCTTTCTCCTGCCGACTGTGGATTAGGAGAAAAATAAAAGGCAAGACGCTGTCCTGATTCTAGTGAAAACTAGAAACCACTTTAGGCAATAAAAGTGGATGAGGACGCAATATCACCTTATGATGCGAGACCAAGAACGGCTCCTTGCATTAAAGAGCCGCCAACTTTGACACTCCACTCATTGAAGTGATAGCAACCAAAGAAGCCACCTTCCTTTTCAAGGACAATCAAGATCAAATTCAAGTCCCAAGGACACAAGAATGGCCTGACAGGTGGGACTGTCCAAGTTGCATGCTGTATGAGGTATGAAACAAGGAGAGAGAAACAAGGGCCTCTGGAAAATAATGGATAGGGATGAACTATGACCCTTAATGGTACTTAATGCCAATCTACTTTCCCCTACCGATTGGAGAAAGAAAGAATCTCCCACTCACATATTTCTGTGGTTGCCACTTCCTGGCTTCATCCCAGGCAAAAAAATATTTTCAAATCCTGTAATTGAAGTTCCCTGAAGCTGGTTTCCAGGGGCTCAACATGCTGAGATACAGGACTCAAGAACATTGGGTCCCACTGGACTGGGAGTGTCCAAGGAGCAACCCCCGCAAGACTTGCTATGTCAGTGTACCAAGTCCTCCTGGGCTAATTCGGCCAACACTAATATCAGTGTTATCACCTCATGGATTCTTCACAAAAGATGTGGCCGAAACAGAGGAAAAAAACCTAAAATAAGGGAGAACTGATCCTTAAGGTGTTACCAGTACATCTTCCGCTATTGGCGGTGGGACTCTCATCCCGGACACACTTGTCCCAACCTGTTGTAGAACTTGGAATCTAGTAGATTCCACTGCAGAGTTCCCCCTGCCACTATTCTATCCCTGGAATATGTATTGGCGAATATGTATTTGTACTGTCCCAGACAGAATGTGGTTCACCTCCCTGAGTCGCATGACGTCTGGTGCCGCCTTGGTGGTTGATATATATGCCTGCAGAGGCATTTCCGGATTGAACCTTCAACTGGTTTGTCCCAAAATCCAGAGCAAGACGTACTGGCCAAAAATTCCAAGATATTGATGGACAGTAGTCGCTCCTGTGGAGACCAAGCCCCCTGAACTGTAGCCAGCCTCAAATCAACTTGGAGAGACTGGCATCAGTGGTTGTTCTCAAAATTTCTCCAAAGGAGGAATATCAACCACCAATTTTTGATCTGCTACACCCTGGAAACGGAGCCTTCCGGCAATCCAATGCCTGGATTTTCAAGTTTCAGACAGAGAATGATCCTTTACCACGACCTGCAGTAGGACTGTATGTAGGGAATGTGCTTTGACCTAAACACAGCTTCCTCCTGTAGAAATATACTGAAGGAACCCCTGGAATCAATTGCTACCTGAGCAAAGATTGAGGTAATGAGTATTGAGGTGTCTTCAGCAAGCCCAGCACTGGAGCTAGATGCTTTGTGAACCCTCCAGAGCTGTGGCCAACCCAAAGGGAAGATTCACAAAAAACTGGCTTTCCACTACAAATACAGAAATCCTTGATGAGCCTGGAAACAACCCGCCACATGAAGACGTGCGTTTAAAGATGATTATGGACCCTGAAATCTAGCTCTTGCAGAGAGTTCATCACTGAACAGATCTAGCCTATCTGAAAACAGAAGGATGTTCAGCGGCTTGAGATCTTAAGATAGACCTCATGTCCCTATTTGGTTTTGGAACTGCTACCATTTGTCTCACAATAATGAGCCCATAACTTCTGCTCCAAGAGCAAATGCAAGGCAAAAGACTGCCAAGACTGTGGCAGACCCAGACAGTCCCAAGAGGTGCACTTAACCTAACAGGTTTCTGCCGGCCAAAGATGGAACAAACTACCTCAGAGACTGCCCTAAGATCTTCTGGCCTGAGATACTCCCAAAACACAGCCGCCTCAGATGCCTCCCTCCCTTGCAGCATCTGGTATTCCAGGGCAGTCTCCCATCTATATACTAACCAGGCTTGATCCTGCTTAGTCTTAGATCAACCGAGATCAGACATGATCACGTTGATGCGGCCACAGTCTGATGAAAAAATGAATGCGTCAGGAAACACTGCAATGCCAAACACCATAGTGGTTCAGATGCACCTGACACCACTGTCCATCGGGAGATATGGACACTGCCAGATCCCTGAACCTGAGAGTGGTGCACCTGCCTCCCTGGCTGCCTCTTTTCTTGAACCATTTAACTGGTGTAACAGGTAAATAACGCAGCAACTATATTAGCCAACCTAATATAAAGTCCTCCAAGGATGCAGGCCTAAAACAATGTTGGTTTACTTCTATGCAACCCCTTAGGTATGCCGTTATGCAAGTATCTAGGTATGCAAACATACAAGTATTCTTGACATTCATGTATTTATGTATGCAGTTCAAGGCCGATAAGCACCCACGTATGTACCCCCAGGCAAAAAAGCACATACGTATGTAGTCCCAGGCAAAGAAGCACATATGCATGTATTCCTAGGCAAAGAAGCACACATGCATGTAGTCCTAGGCATATAAGCACATATGTATGTAGTCCTAGGTAAATAAGTACATATGTAGTCCTAGAAAAACAAGTACATATGTATACAGCTTAATGTAAATAAGCACATATGTATGCAGTACAAATGAAAACATGCCAGCATGTGTTTAAGCAACATGCATCTATGGAAGTATGCGTTTATGGAAGCATGTGCTTATGCAACTATGCTTTTAGTCAAAACATGAAAGTGTGCATCCCTGTAAACACGCATTTATACAATATGTGCCCATGGAAACATGCATTTACGCAATAAGCAAGCATGCGTTTATGAAACGTGTTTATGCAACATTACGCAACACGCATCTATGCAGACATGTATAAACCTGCATCTTTATGCAACCATGTATAACCATGTATATTTATGCAAACCTGTATAAGCATGCATCTTTATGCAGACATATATCTCTAGACCTATATCTTTATGCAACCATGTATCTTAATGCAACCATGTATCTTTATGCGAACATGTATAACATGTATCTTTAACAACCGTGCGTTTTAGCTAGTTTGCAAGCATGCACCTGCTTAACTGCAGTTGGACCCATGCTAGTCCTGTAGGATTTAGCCAAGCACATATGCATCCAATGCAGCCTCTATGCTATTTCAGAACAGCGAAAAAAGAAGCTTCTGCAGACCAAACGCCCACTATCCTGGAGACACAATTTCTTAAAGTGCTCCCATGTCCATGTTTTTCCAAACGTGTATATTTAAAATGCCTTTAGGCAACAAGTTTGCAAGCATGTATACTATGCTGCACCTTCCTTCCAAGCAGTAAAAAACACTTTAAAGTAAACTGTTATCTGTCCAGGGGTGTATCCGTTTTACAGTTGAACAGTCCTCCACAGTAATCAGTAAATATGCAGCATATAATCATGACTTGTCCACACAGTTCTCCTATAGTAACTACTACTTGTTAGTATCCATGGGCTGCTGTTATGTCTCCAGAGGCCCTGATGACCACATGGCAACATGGCCGCCCTTCCACTTCCTGTCTATATAAAAATAGGCCATACTGAGCGAGCCTGCACCCTCTAGTGGCTGGAGGAGAAACTGCAGCCCACACTACTAAGTAGTACACAGTATGATTAAACAGCACACTGCCTCCAGTGGCCACCGGGGGAACAGACAGTCAGATCTCTCTTTCTCTTTAAAAAAAAAAAACTGCAAACAAATGCAGACTTGCCATTCCTGCTGCAGGACTCTGAACATAACAGGAGTTCAATCTTCACCAATCACGGCGAGCTTTGACATAAGACCTTCAGAGACTTGGTCCCCCTTAACTGCTTGCCAACCGCGTGCCGTCATTTGACGGCGACAGAATGGCTCCCCTGCTCGAATCACCGTAGGTGTACGGCGGCCGCTTTAAGGGAAATAGGGGGCCCGCATCACTGAGGACGCCGGGCACCCTCGATCACTCCAGACAGAGCCAGAATGTGGATGTGTGTGTAAACACACACACATCCACATTCTAGTAAGGGAGAGGCGAGAGATTGTGTGTTTCGTAGTATATAGGAACAACTATCGGTCTCCTCCCCCAGGCAGTCCCATCCCCCCCACAGTTAGAACACGCCGAGGGAACACATTTAACCCCTTGATCGCCCCCCTGGTGTTAACCCCTTCCCTGCCAGTGACATTCACACAGTAATCAGTGGCTATTTTTAGCTCTGATCGCTAAATGTCACTGGTCCCAAAAAAAGGTGTCCGATCTGTCCGCCGCAATGTCGCAGTCCTGATAAAAATCGGCGATTGCCACCATTACTAGTAAAAAATAAATAAAAATAAATAAAAATGTCATAAATCTATCCCCTATAACTTTTGCGCAAACCAATCAATATACACTTATTGTGATTTTTTTTAAAACAAAAATATGTAGAAGAATATATATCGGCCTAAACTGAGGATGATTTTTTTTTTTTTTTTTTAAATTGGGATATTTATTATAGCAAAAAGTAAAAGATATTGTGTCTGTGTCTTTTTTCAAAATCGTCTCTCTTTTTCTGTTTATAGCACAAAAAATAAAAATCGCAGAGGTGATCAAATACCAGCAAAAGAAAGCTCTATTTGTGGGGAAAAAAGGACATCAATTTTGTTTGGGTACAGCATAGCATGACCTCGCAATTTTCAGTTAAATTGGCGCAGTGCCGTATCACAAAAACTGGCCTGGATAGGAAGGGGGTAAATCCTTCCGGGGCTGAAGTGGTTCATGTTGGGCCCACTCCTCTGGACCTGTATAGCACCCTGCAAAAAAGCACCTTGGTCAAAACAAACACTGCACAGGGCTCCATTATGCAGGGTCCAGCGCCATGAAGGCTGCATTACAGGCAAACGTCGAGGAATATTCTCTCCTTCCAATGAGGCTCCATCCATTTTGGCTGATAGCTTTTTCGAATGGATCCGATTGAAGTCTATGATTCTTAAGAGAACCTTTCAGACCTCCAAGTATGCTCCAAGAGCACACGTATCACATCAGTGACCACCACCTTACAGACACTGGCAAAAAAGCCGATGTGCTTCCTGTGTAGGAGGGTTTATATGTAGGAGGACTTCCTGTTTGAGTGTTCTGGATGATCTACCAGTGTCCATTCACCTATAGGTGGCGTATAACCCAAGTAGTTAATATAATAACCGGCTCTGTGTCCTGTGATGTACGATAAAGAAAGTAAATTGTTGCTCTACATAAAGATGGCCTAGGCTATAAGAAGTTTGCCAAGACCCTGAAACAGCTGCAGCACGGTGTCCAAGACCATATAGCTGTTTAAGAGGACAGGTTCCACACAGAACAGGCCTCGTCATGGTCGACCAAAGAAGTTGAGTGCATGTGCTTAGCGTCATATCCAGAGGTTGTCTTTGGGAAATTAGACATATGAGTGCTGCAAGCATTGCAGCAGAGGTTGAAGGGTTGGGGGTCAGCCTGTCCATACTCGATTAGCTGCCAGATTGTTTTGATTAATCAAGCAATCAGATAAAAAAACTCAGTTGTCTGTATAATTTAGTTATTATGTAGAGTTTAAAAAAACAATTTATTCTTTAATATCTTAATGCAGTGGTAAATAAAAATAACCAGCTGTATGGTTAGGGCACAAAATATCCAATCCAATGTGAGAATAACAGACAGAAGAGAAAAACATTTTTTTAAATGACCTAAAACTGTTTTGCAGATTTTCAGACAGGATTGTAATATAATATTCATGACAGACTCCCATGTCATAGGCAGGTAGCTTCATACAAGCTACCTATGCTTGCTGTCATTAAGACATTTAACCCTTTCGCTGCCAGGTCCTGTGCTCCATTTTGTACACTCAGGTGGCCAGACCATTTTTGCAATTTTTCCTTTGCTTTATTATTTTTCACTTATAGATTTCAGAGTTTGTAAAAGACTCCCCTCCAAACAATATATTTTCGGAAAGTACATGATCAGTGGAATAAAAAGAACGTGCTACTGATTTTTTAGACCCCGCGGTATTTGCACAAATGTTTATCAAACCAATATATTTGCAAAAAATACACTAAAACCATTATTAGCAGATAAAAACAGCAAATTTTACAAAATTCCTACTAAATATAAAAGCTTAACATGTATTGAGTTAATAACAAATATTTGTAACTTTTAAATTGCACCTTTTTGCTAAATGGTAAAAATTGAACAGACGCAAAAGTGTAAATTTCCAAATTTCTCTCAAAATCTGAAGGTTTTCATTTTTCCTTACAGCTTTCAGAATTTGTGAAAAAAAACCCAAAACCATATATTTTCTGAAAGCATATGACCTCTAGAATAGAAGAAGGTGCTACTGATTTTTTTAGACTTTGCAGTATTTGCGCAATCGTTTATCAAACCAATATATTGTCAAAAAATACACTAAAAACATTATTAGCAGATTAAAACACAGCTAACTTTACAAAATTCTTGCTAAATCCCTACTAAATATAAAAGCTTTACCTATATGGAGTTAATACTTAACAAATATTTGTAATTTTTACATTGCGCTTTTTTGCAAAATGGTTAAAATCGAATTGTATACTTACAAAAATGTAAGTGTACAAATGTCTCTAAAAATATGAAGGTTTTCATTTTTCCCTTACAGTATTCAGAATTTGTGAAAGACCCCCCCCCCCCCCCCAAAACCATATACTTCCTGAAAGCATAGGACCAGTAGAATAAAAAGAAGGTGCTATTGATTTTTCAGGCCACAGGATATTTGCGCAAATGTTTACCAAAGCAATATTTTCGCTAAAAATAGACTAAAATCATTAATAGTGGATTCATACATGGCAAAATGTACAAAATGCCTGCTAAATTCCTAGTAAATATAAAAGTTAAAACTGTTGAGTTAATAAAATCCAAATATTTATACATTTTTAAATTGCACCTTTTTGTGAAATGGTGAAAACTGAAGGTACGCAAAACTGTACAAAACAACAATTTACTCTAAAAATCCGGAGGTTACCATTTTTCACTTGCAGCTTTCAGAATTTGAAAAGACCCCTCAAACGAGACATTTTCTAAAAGCACATGACCTGTAGAATAAAAAAAAGTGCTACTGATTTTTTGGGCCCTGCAATAATTGCGCAAATGTTCATCATATCGCTATTTTAACCAAAAAATACACTAAAATCATTAATATTGCACATAAACGCAACGTAACTTACAAAATTCCTGCTAAATTAGTACTAAAGCATCGTTCACACGTGGCATATTAAAGCGTACACCCATGCAGGGCTATGTTTACCCACACAGGGATGCACAGGTGTTCCGTGCATTCCCATACAGGCAGTCCCATTTATGTCAATTGGGATGCAACGGCTGCACAGGCATAGCTGTTGTTCCCAATCTGACATCCGTGTGGGTACATGACCCCGACCTACATGGATGTAAAATTTGGAACAATGGCTCTGTTCGTAAAGTTGCTACATCCCAAATTACATCAATGCACAGAGATGCATAGAACACCTGTGCATCCCTGTAAAGGTATGCTGTGAATGCCCTGTATGAACAAGGCCTTAGGCCCTTTCACACAAGCAGACCGATCAGGTCTGCCTGTCTGTTTTTCAGGCGGGCCCAATCGGACCACCTATTGTTCTTTATGGAGAGGCTGATGTAAATGGACGTGTCCTTTTACACCTGCCTGCATCTGATCCAGTCCTGTCTGCTAAAAACAGACGCCTGTGGATTCCATTCACCATCCATCTAGCAGATTGGATCAGATGGTATCCGATGGAAATGGACAGGCGGTATGTTTTCATCCGACCACCCCATAGAGAACAGTGGGCTGTTTCTGTGTAAGCTCTGCATCAGCAGAGCGGACACGGACCTGTCCGCCTGCTCAGCGTGCATCAGCAGACCAAATCCCCCGCTGAGGAGGCGGATCTGCTTGACAGCGTCCGCTCCATGTGAAAGGGGTTTTTAACAGGAGCAGCCGGTCCAATAGGGGCGCAGGGTGCCGGTCTCATCCGTTTTGTATGAGATTTTTTTTTCAAGCCACATGATTAGATCCGGAGGCTCTAATTGGCTTGAAAAAGCTTGGGCTTGTGACAATAGCAAATTAATATTCGCTATGGTCTTCTGGCTTCTCCCGAAGAAGTCGAAGAAGCCGTGGAGGGGTGAGTGCTGGGGAGACCATCACCGTGGAGGGGTGAGTGCAGGAGGGGGGGCGTCACAGTGGAGAGGCTGGGTGTGGGCAGACCTGGTGGGGGGGTTGCCATCCCCCAAAAAAGCCACTGGGTCTTACTAGGGTTCTTCTTTTTTTTTTCTTTCCTTTCTTAATTTTTTTACAGTTATATTTTTTATTTTGTTTTATTTATTTTTTGGGGGGTCTTTGAGATATCAGAGGTCTAAACAGATCCCCATATCTCTTTTTTTTGAGACAGAGAAAGGGACTGAAGGGGGGTGGTAAACACACCAAGCTCCCCCCTAACCCAAACTTCACCCCTCCCCCGCTGTAATCCCCAGCCTGTCAGATGGAGCAGAAGCTGCAGGCTGCGAGAGGAAGGAGGGATGCCACTCTCAGCATGGATGGATTGGGGGGTAATCTGAGTGATGGGGAGGACACATCTGGACCTCCCATGCAGCACCTGAAGCCGGCGGGAGTGGCAGGGGAGGGCTGCCGGCTTATGATGGTAGCTGATGGGGGGATCAAATTTTCGGGGGGTCAGATCGGGTGGAGGGGGGTTACTCAGTGGTGGGGGTGAAGGGGGTAGAAAAGGAGAGTGGGGGGAGTCATTTTAGGTGGAAGGGAGCGGCGTGGGTGGAGAGGCTGGGAACAGGGAAGCGGCAGCATGGAGGGGGGAGGCAGTCACATTTAGGGTTAATAACTCTGATCAGCGGCTTGTAATTCGCTGATCAGACTTATAGAATTGTTTAACAGAGTCTGCTGAACAATTCTGCTATAGGTTTATGGTCATGGAAGTGACCATGAGCTTATAGAAGAGGGAGAAGAGAGGTCCGTACGGACTTGGCCACCTTAGGGCAGTGTTGTAGGTCCATACGCTGTATGGACCTGGCAGCATTCTTTTTGTGTTACCTGTCATGATGGGGGTTAAAAAAAACATAATTTAGCCCTTTATAGCAGTGGTCATAAACCCTGTCCTCAGGGCCCACTAACAGGCCAGGTTTTATGTATTACCTTGGGGAGATGCAGACTAGAATACTGCAATCACTGAGAAGCAAATGATATCACCTGTGATGTATTTCAATTATCTTGCAAACCTGGCCTGTTAGTGAGCCCTGAGGACAGGGTTGATGACCACTGCTTTATAGTACAAAAGATAATCCCTTTAAGAGGTTAATTTATACTGTGAGTCTGTGAATGTAATCTCTCTCTCTCCAAAATGGATTCAATTCATTATTTTCCACAAAACTTTACAAACAATATCTCATAATGACCACGTGAAAGAAGTTTATAAACTTTGCTAATTTTATATAAAAGAAAAAAATCTCATGTACATAAGCATTCACAGCCTTTGCCATGACACTTAAAATTGAGCCCAGGTACATCCTATTTCCACTGATCATCCTTGAGATGTTTCAACAACTTGATTGAAGTCCACCTGTGATAAATTCAGTTGACATGATTTTGGGAAGGGTACATGATTTTGGGAAGGGTACAGAAAAATTTCTGCGGCATTGAAGGTCCCAATGAGCACAGTGGACTCCATCATTCGTAAATAGAAAAAAGTTTAGAACCGCCAGGACTCTTCCTGGAGCGGGCCGCCCGGCCATATTGAGCGAGGGAAAGATGAATGCAGCAATGTACAGAGAAATCCTTGATGAAAACCTGCTCCAGAGTGCTCTGGACCTCAGACTGGTGCGAAGGTTCATCTTCCAACAGGACAACGACCCTAATGGCTAATGGGACAACTCTGTGAATGTCCTTGAGTGGCCCAGACTTGGACCAGTTTACGCTGCTCTTTACAATATAAAAAGGAGACAATACAGTTATAATACAATAAAATACAGGAGGATTAAGAGGGCCCTGCTCAGAAGAGCTTACAATTTAATAGGGTGGGGCAGGTGGTACAAAAGGTTGTAACTGTGGGGAATGAGCTGATGGGAGTGGTAGAAGATTAGTTGAAGACATGATCAAAAAAGGGGCGATGTGGGATTTTAAATGAGGCAATTGACTTGTGGAGGTAGAGTGGTTTTTAAACATTATTTATTTGTAACAATAATATAAAACAGATAAAAAATAAAAGTATTTTCATATATCTGCACATATACATGGCATAAACATAATAGATACAGTACATATATGTCAACTTGGCAGCACATAAGAGATAGTAGGTAATAATAGAGTATAATACAAGGCATTTCCTATTAACAGGCATTGGTAACCCATATGCAACAGAGCTGCTGAAAGATAGATGCACATACACATAAGTGGTTACATACTACTCAATGAATTTTAAATGTATTAGTTGGGTACAGAAGTAAACTGTAAATACAAATGGATATGCAATATTAATTAATATGTCCTACCCCTTTAAGGGGAGGAAAAACCTCATGGGGAGAAAGAAATCTATACTCACAGGTCGGCTATAACACTGTACTTGGCTGGCAGTGAGGAAGATGGAACCCCAAATGGTTATCTGTTCCGGAGCTGAGGCAAGGGACCCCACCCCAGCCACGAAAACACCCACATGGCATGCTCGACTGCCACAACACATTACACATGTGTGGGGAGGATTGCAAATATGCTGTTCTGGAAAAAATATATGTAAAAAAATGTGAAAAACTTATTTGAGAAAAATTTAAAAGGTGAAAAAATGTGAAAAGTGAAAAAACATAAGTGTAAGTTAAAAAAAAAAATATATATATGATATGTGTATATTCTAATGAATGTTATGTGTGTATAAATATGCATACACAATGGTACATGGGTGTATTAAATGTGTCAGAAAAAAAGGGAAGAAAAAAGGGCTAAAAAAAGAAAAAATTGTGCATAGCTTACATATATGTGTATCCAGTGAATGGGCTGTGTGTGTTGACTCCCTGGTGTCAAACACATAGTGAAATGGTAAGGCAATCAAGCTCACCTGCTTAAGTAATCCAGGTATGGGGCGGATCCCCGCCATGCACAACGTCGAATGAGAATCGGATTCTCATTCGACGTTGTTCATGGCGTTGGTCGGGGACCCGCCCCAAACCCGGATTACTTAACCACTTGCCGACTGCCTAACGCAGATATACTGCAGCAGAATGGCACGGGCAGGCAAAATCGCGTACCTGGTACGTGATCTGCCTCCCGCAGGCTGGGGGCGCATCGCGGTCGGCTTCATTAGGGGAGCGATACAGGCTGAGGGGGAGACCACTCATTCGTGGCCACCCCCTCGCGATCGCTCCCCACGAATGAGATTCTTCCTCTGCTGCTGTATAGTAAACAGCGGCAGAGGAAGTGGTCATCTCTCCTCGGCTCGGTATTTTCCGTTCCGGCGCAGAGGAGAGAAGAGTTGCACAACACAACACACACAGTAAAACACACCAGGCACACATTACACCCCCCGATCACCCCCCCCCGTCACAGTGACACCAAGCAGTTACTGCATTGGTGTCAGTTTCTGACAGTTAGTGTGGTAGAGCAGTTAGTGGTAGCCCCCTTTAGGTCTAGGGTACCCCCCTAACCCCCTCAATAAAGTTTTAACCCCTTGATCACCCCCCGTCGCCAGTGTCACTAAGCGTTTTTCTGATCGCTGTATTAGTGTCACTGGTAACGCTAGTTAGGGAGGTAAATTTATAGGTTCGCCGTCAGCTTTTTATAGCGTCAGGGACCCCCATATACTACCTAATAAAGGTTTTACCTCCTTGATTGCCCCCTAGTTAACCCTTTCACCAGTGATCACCGTATAAGTGTTACGGGTGACGCTGGTTAGTTAGTTTATTCTTTATAGTGTCAGGGCACCCGCCGTTTATTACCTAATAAAGGTTTAGCCCCCTGATCGCCCGACGGTGATATAAGTTAGGTTTTAGGGTCAGATAGGGTCTGCGTCGCCCCAGGCAGCGTCAAGTTAGCGCCAGTACCGCTAACACAAACGCACGCACCGTACACCTCCCTTAGTGGTATAGTATCTGAACGGATCAATATCTGATCCAATCAGATCTATACTAGCGTCCCCAGCAGTTTAGGGTTCCCAAAAATGCAGTGTTAGTGGGATCAGCCCAGATACCTGCTAGCACCTGCGTTTTGCCCCTCCGCCCAGCCCAACCAAGTGCAGTATCGATCGATCACTGTCACTTACAAAAAACTAAACGCATAACTGCAGCGTTCGCAGAGTCAGGCCTGATCCCTGCGATCGCTAATAGTTTTTTTGGTACCGTTTTGGTGAACTGGCAAGCACCAGCCCCAGGCAGCGTCAGGTTAGTGCCAGTAGCGCTAACACTCACGCACGCACCGTACACCTCTCTTAGTGGTGTAGTATCTGAACAGATCAATATCTGATCCGATCAGATTTATACTAGCGAACCCAGCAGTTTAGGATTCCCAAAAACGCAGTGTTTTAGTGGGATCAGCCCAGATACCTGCTAGCATCTGCGTTTTGCCCCTCCGCCAAGCCCAGCCCACCCAAGATCGATCGATTACTGTCACAAAACACTAAACGCATAACTGCAGCATTCCCAGAGTCAGGCCTGATCTCTGCAATCGCTAACAGTTTTTTTTGGTAGCGTTTTGGTGAACTGGCAAGCACCAGCGGCCTAGTACACCCCAGTCATAGTCAAACCAGCACTGCAGTAACACTTGGTGACGTGGCGAGTCCCATAAGTGCAGTTCAAGCTGGTGAGGTGGCAAGCACAAGTAGTCTCCCTCTGCCACCAAGAAGAAGACAAACACAGGCCCGTCTTGCCCATAATGCCCTTCCTGCTGCATTCGCCAGTCCTAATTGGGAACCCACCACTTCTGCTGCACCCGTACTTCCCCCATTCACATCCCCAACCAAATGCTGTCGGCTGCATGAGAGGCGTTTTCTTTATGTCCTCCCGAGTACCCCTACCCAGCGAACCCCCCCAAAAAAGATGTTGTGTCTGCAGCAAGCGCGGATATAGGCGTGACACCCACTATTATTGCCCCTCCTGTCCTGACAATCCTGGTCTTTGCATTGGTGAATGTTTTGAACGCTACCATACACTAGTTGAGTATTAGCGTAGGGTACAGCATTGCACAGACTAGGCACACTTTCACAGGGTCTTCCAAGATGCCATCGGATTTTGAGAGACCCGAACCTGGAATCGATTAGTTATAAAAGTTACAATTCCAAAAAAAAGTGTAAAAAAAAAAAATATATATATATATAAAATAAAAAAAACAAAAATAGTTGTCGTTTTATTGTTCTCTCTCTCTCTCTCTATTCTCTCTCTATTGTTCTGCTCTTTTTTACTGTATTCTATTCTGCAATGTTTTATTGTTATTATGCTTTATCATGTTTGCTGTTCAGGTATGCAATTTTTTATACTTTACTGTTTACTGTGTTTTATTGTTAACCGTTTTTTTGTTTTCAGGTACGCCATTCAGCTGCAGCGCGGATTTATTTATCTTGACAGCAACAGTGTTTGCTCCTACGATATATAAAGCCGTGACTCCAGCGGAGGTGATATATGCCGAAGCATGGGGGCAGCAGGGGCGGAGGAGCGATTTGCTCCTAACCTTTGGGGCAGATGCCCCCATGCTTCAGCATATATAAATGGTGCATGTATGCCCATCATTAGAAGTGGGTGGATGAAGGGAGGTATTCTAATGGTGGGCATACCCACCAATCTCTTTTCTTCGTTCAGCCCACAGGCTTCATGAAAAAAAAAGATTACAATATATGCCCAACAAGGACCAGCAACGTACTGGTATGTTGCTGGACTTTGAGTGGTTATACCAGAATGATGCCTGCAGGTTTAGGTATCATCTTGGTATCATTCTTTTCAGCCTTTTCAGCGGTTGGCTTTCATGTAAAAGCAATCCTAGCGGCTAATTAGCCTCTAGACTGCTTTTACAAGCAGTGGGAGGGAATGTCCCCTCCTCCCACCGTCTTCCATGTTTTTCTCTGAATCTCCTGTCCCAACAGGGAACCTGAGAATGCAGCCGGTGATTCCGCCAGCTGACCATGGAGCTGATCAGAGACCAGAATGGCTCCAATCATCTCTATGGCCTAAGAAACCGGAAGCTACGAGCATTTCATGACTTAGATTTCGCCGGATGTAAACAGCGCCATTGGGAAAGCATTTTATCACACCGATCTTGGTGTGGTCAGATGCTTTGAGGGCAGAGGAGAGATCTAGGGTCTAATAGACCCCATTTTTTTCAAAAAAGAATACCTGTCACTACCTATTGCTATCATAGGGGATATTTACATTCCCTGACATAACAATAAAAATGAAAAAAAAAAAAAAAAAAGGAACCGTTTAAAAATAAGATAAGAAATAAAAAAAATAAAGAAAAAAAAAAAGCACCCCTGTCCCCCCCTGCTTTTGCGCAAAGGCGAACGCAAGCGTTGGTCCGGCGTCAAATGTAAACAGCAAATGCACCATGCATGTGAGGTATCACCGCGAAGGTCAGATCGAGGGAAGTAATTTTAGGAGTAGACCTCTTTGTAAATCTAAAGTGGTAACCTGTAAAGGCTTTCAAAGGCTTTTAAAAATGTATGTAGTTTGTCGCCACTGCACGTTTGTGCGCAATTTTAAAGCATGTCATGTTTGGTATCCATGTACTCGGCCTAAGATCATCTTTTTTATTTCATTAAACATTTGGGCAATTTAGTGTGTTTTAGTGCATTAAAATTAAAAAGTGTGTTTTTCCCCAAAAAATGCGTTTGAAAAATCGCTGCGCAAATACTGTGTGAAAAAAAAATGAAACACCCACCATTTTAATCTGTAGGGCCTTTGCTTTAAAAATATATATATAATGTTTGGGGGTTCAAAGTAATTTTCTTGCAAAAAAAATGTTTTTTTCATGTAAACAAATAGTGTCAGAAATGGCTTTGTCTACAAGTGGTTAGAAAAGTGGGTGATGTGTGACATAAGCTTCTAAATGTTGTGCATAAAATGCCAGGACAGTTCAAAACCCCCCCAAATGACCCCATTTTGGAAAGTAGACACCCCAAGCTATTTGCTGAGAGGCATGTCGAGTCCATGGAATATTTTATATTGTGACACAAGTTGCAGGAAAAAGACAAATTTTTTTTAAAATTTTTTTTGCACAAAGTTGTCACTAAATGATATATTGCTCAAACATGCCATGGGAATACGTGAAATTACACCCCAAAATACATTCTATTGCTTCTCCTGAGTACGGGGATACCACATGTTTGAGACTTTTTGGGAGCCTAGCCGCATACGGGACCCCCAAAAACCAAGCACCGCCTTCAGGGTTTCTAAGGGTGTAAATTTTTGATTTCACTTCTCACTGCCTATTTCAGAGGCCATGGAATGCCCAGATGGCACAACCCCCCCCCCCAAATGACCCCATTTTGGAAAGTAGACACCCCAAGCTATTTGCTGAGAGGTATGGTAAGTATTTTGCAGACCTCCCTTTTTTGTCAGTTTTGAAAAAAGAAAAAATAAATTTTTCTTTTCTTTCTTCATTTTCAAAAACAAATGAGAGCTGCAAAATACTCACCATGCCTTTCAGCAAATAGCTTGGGGTGTCTACTTTCCAAAATGGGGTCATTTGGGGGGGGTTTGTTCCATCTTGGCATTTTATGGTCTCCGAAACTGTGATAGTGAGGAGTGAAATCAGAAATTTACGCTCTTAGAAATCCTGAAGGTGGTGCTTGGTTTTCGGGGCCCTGTACGCAGCTAGGCTCCTGAAAAGTCCCACACATGCGGTATCCCCATACTCAGGAGAAGCAGCAGAATGTATTTTGGGGTGTAATTCCACATATGCCCATGGCCTGTGTGAGCAATATATCATTTAGTGACAACTTTGTGCAAAAAAAAAAAAAAGTTTGTCATTTTCCCACAACTTGTGGCAAATATAAAATATTCCATGGACTCAACATGCCTCTCAGCAAATATCTTGGGGTGTCTACTTTCCAAAATGTGGTCATTTGGGGGGGGGGTGAACTGTCCTGGCATTTTATGGCCTTCAAAACTGTGATAGGTAGTGAGGAGTGAAATAAAAAATTTATGCCCTTAGAAATCCTGAAGGTGGTGCTTGGTTTTCGGGGCCCCGTACGCGGCTAGGCTCCCAAAAAGTCCCACACATGTGGTATCCCCATACTTAGGAGAAGCAGCTTAATGTATTTTGGGGTGCAATTCCACATATGCCCATGGCCTGTGTGAGCAATATATCATTTAGTGACAACTTTTAGTGATTTTTTTTTTTTTGTCATTATTCAATCACTTGGGACAAAAAAATTAATATTCAATGGGCTCAACATGCCTTTTAGCAATTTCCTTGTGGTGTCTACTTTCCAAAATGGGGTCATTTGTGGGGATTTTGTACTGCCCTGCCATTTTAGCACCTCAAGAAATGAGATAGGCAGTCATAAACTAAAAACTGTGTAAATTCCAGAAAATGTACCCTAGTTTGCAGACGCTATAACTTTTGCGCAAACCAATAAATATACGCTTATTGACTTTTTTTTTACCAAAGACGTGGCTGAATGCATTTTGGACTAAATGTATGACTAAAATTGAGTTTATTGTATTTTTTTTATAACAAAAAGTAGAAAATATCAGGGGTTTTTTTCAAAATTTTCGGTCTTTTTCCATTTATAGCGCAAAAAATAAAAACTGCAGAGGTGATTAAATAGCATCAAACGAAAGCTCTATTTGTGGGAACAAAAGGACGCAAATTTCGTTTGGGTACAGCATTGCATGACCACGCAATTAGCAGTTAAAGCGACGCAGTGCCAAATTGTAAAAAGTGCTCTGGTCAGGAAGGGGGTAAATCCTTCCAGGGTTGAAGTAGTTAAGCAGGTGAGCTTTGATTGCCTTACCATTTCACTATATGTTTGACACCAGGGAGGCAACACACACAGCCCATTCACTGGATACACATATGCGTAAGGTATGCACAATTTTTTCTTTTTTCAGCCCTTTTTTCTTCCCTTTTTTTTCTGACACGTTTAATACACCCATGTACCATCGTGTATGTATATTTCTACACACATAACATTCATTAGAATATACACATATATCATTTTTTTTTCACTTATGTTTTTTCACTTTTCACATTTTTTCACCTTTTATATTTTTCTCACATATGTTTTTCACATTTTTTTTACATATATTTTTTCCAGAGCACCAAATTTGCAATCCTCCCCACACATGTGGAATGTGTTGTGGCAGTCGAGCATGCCATGTGGGTGTTTTCCTGGCTGGGGTGGGGTCCCTTGCCTCAGCTCTGGAACAGACAACCATTTGGGGTCCCATCTTCCTCGCTGCCAGCCAAGTACAGTGTAATAGCCGACCTGTGAGTATAGATTTCTTTCTCCCCATGAGGTTTTTCCTCCCCTTAAAGGGGTAGGACATATTAATTAATATTGCATATCCATTTGTATTTACAGTTTACTTCTGTACCCAACTCCTGATGAATGGCAGATAGTCATGAAACACGTCAAGTTTCCATGGGGTGCTAACCATTTATGTGTATGTGCATCTATCTTACAGCTCCTCTGTTGCATATGGGTTACCAATGCCTGTTAATAGGAAATACCTTGTATTATACTCTATTATTACCTACTATCTCTTATGTGCTGCCAAGTTGACATATATGTACTGTATCTATTACGTTTATGCCATGTATATGTGCAGATATATAAAAATACTTTTTTTTTTTATCTGTTTTATATTATTGTTACAAATAAATAATGTTTACCAACCACTCTACCTCCACAAGTCAATTGCCTCATTTAAAGTCCCAAACTCCCCCCTTTTTTATAGTTGGAGACATGATAGCCTTTCCCGAAGAGATCGCCTGAAGGTAGCAAGAGTAGGGGATAGCCAGACCGGTGGAGGTAGTGAGTTCCAGAGGATGGGAGAGGCTCTGGAGAAATCCTGGAGATGAGCATGGGAGGAGGAGACGAGAGAGCTTGAGAGTAGGAGGTCTTGAGAAGAGCGGAGAGGACTTTGGGTGATATTTGGAGACAAGATTGGTGTTGTAGCTTGGGGCAGAGTTGTGAATGGTTTTGTATGTTGTGGTTTGTATTTTGAATTTAATTTGCTGGGTGATTGGGAGCCAGTTTAGGGATTGGAGGAGAGGGTTGAAAGACACTGAGCGGTTGGTAAGGTGGATAAGTCTGGCAGCAGCATTCATGATAGACTGAAGAGGGGATAGCCTATGGAGAGGCAGGCCAATGAGAAGGGAGTTGCAATACTCAAGGTGAAAGATAACAGGGGAGTGAATGAGGAGCTTGGTGGTTTCATTTGTTAAAAAGGGGCGTGTCCAGGATGGAGGGTGCCAGTGCTGTAATTGTGTGGGGCGGATGCTCAAGTGCTCGGTGGTGACTCCGGGTCTTGCCCAGCGGCAAAACTAGAAGATCCTAGTCGGCAGCGGCGCACTCAGACGGGACTAAGACAAGGAGCCAGGCCGCCATTGCAACGCACATGGCTTCCCAGACGGAGGGAACAGATTCTCCTCCAGCCACAGCCGCCGACCTGGCAGCAGCTATTCAAACGATTGCCACAGGACAGGCCGCCCTGATGGATAAAATAGATCACGTCCAGACCAATGTGAACTATCTGCAGAGACCTTGACTCCTTCCACGGCCGCATGGCAGAGGTAGAGCAGCGGGTCTCAGGGACAGAAGATGCGGTGCGGGACCACTCTGGAGACTTTCACACATTGAAGACGAGGGTGAGGGCCCTGGAAAACCGGGCAGAGGATGCAGAGAACCGGAACAGACGTAATAACCTGCAGATCGTCGGCCTCCCGGAGTGAGCTGAAGGTACGGACCCCACCGCCTTCACGGAGCGTCTCCTCAAAGATCTACTCCCTGGGGCGCGATTCTCTCCCTTCTTTACTGTTGAAAGGGCTCACCTTATGCCGGCAACGCGGGGACCGTAGGGTTCTCCCCCTTGCACATTTATTTTCAAAGTGCTGCATTTTAAAGACAGGGACATGGTACTAAGAAAAGCCAGAGCAATACAGGACCTAAAATTTGAGAACACGCGGCTGATGATTTTTCCTGACTTTTCCATGGAGACCCAAAGGCAACGTAAGTCGTTCGACGCAGTTCGCGCCAAATTACGGGCTAAAGGCATAAAGTATAGCGTGCTTTTTCTGGCAAAACTCCGGGTGGAAGATGGAGAGACAACTCGCTTTTTTACATCACCAGCGGAAGCTTCATCCTGGATAGAGACGGTACGCAGACATTAGGAGTCGCTGCTTTTTCATTTCAAAGTTTCTGCATTTCTATACTGACGCAATAGTATCACCTCAGGACTATTACTGGGTCGGGATGGTAGCACAAGCTATTTTCCTTAGATGAAGCGGCCCAGATAGTAGCGGAATCCCTCTAGTATGAGATGGGCTCTAAAAGGGCTGTACTTGCTTTGCCTCTGCTCCGGTAGACTCTGGATGGAGCAGTGCGGAGGGCACCTTGATCCCCGCGGCCCCCCCCTCCCCTCTTATTAGCTCATCCTTTTTAAGTGAGATATTGGTCTCTATACTAGTAACCTTGAGGGCGGAGGACATGGGGGCTATAAAAGAGCTGATTTATAAGGTGGTCGAAGTTAACTGATGCTTGACCTGTGGACCCCATCTGTGTTCCTGTATGCAAGAGGGTCCGCCATCCCCCTCACCTTCCTACCTTTTGCCCGAAAGACATGATGGAGAGACTGTGCTGTATACCCCATACTTCCTGGTTTTGTGGTGAAGGATTACGATCTTTGGAACTACTGCGATCTACTTCATAGTTTACGATTGTTGGGTTTGCAAGTTTTTTGCCCCCAGCCTAGGCTGGGAGACTGCACTGGTCCCCTATATTTCGGACTCTATAACCCGGTCCATGTACTGTACACCAGAGGACGGGACTCCGGTGCCTTCTTGCACACTATACCTCCACAGAGGCCTGTTGCCTCCAATTATTTTGGGAAAGAGGCTCCCTCCGGTTGGGGTGGGGGGTGGCGGGGAGGGGGGTGGATTGGGGGGGGAGTTGGGTCCTTTGTTTGGTTTGTACACAAGTCTACAAATAGAAGTCAGTTTAATCAGTGTATTTCATACTGGATATTACATGCTGAGAAGGTTTTGCAGGACGGCAAGAATAGTGTGGTGGTGGGCGGTTCACTGGCAGCGGCGGGGTCTCTTCCTACTTTCAATGAGCTAGGATGGATCAATGTCTGTGTAAAATTGTATCTTGGAACACCAGGGGTCTGAATTCTAAAATCAAACGATCATTGTAGTTCCAGTTTTTGCAGAGACAGTCCCCCCATATATGCATACTCCAAGAGACCCATTTGGTGGGAAGGAAAACGATGAGCCTTCGTAGACCGTGGGTGAGCCACGCGTATCATTCCACTTATTCCAACCTGGCAAGAGGGGTGAGTGTGCTGGTACGCAAGTCCCTCCCCTTCCGATTGTTAGCACTAGATGTAAACCCCGGTGAGCGAAACATAATTATTCATGCACTTATAATGAACCTGGAGCTGGTAGTGGTAGGACTTTATGTTCCCCCCCACTCCAATTTCTTTCCTATACCAGCTGGTCTCCAAAGTTTCACAATATGCCACTGACAATGTTCTGCTGTTGGGAGACTTTAACATGGTCCTGGACCCTGAGATAGATAAAATGTCTCAATCATCTGGCTCTGCGTCTGACCTTAAGGCATGGGCAGAGGCATTTAATCTTACCGATGTCTGGCGGTGGAGACACCCCCGGCTGCAGGCCTTTACCTGTCACTCAGCCACTTACAAAACTTTTTCTAGGATAGTCCTGGTTTACTCTGGGGGAATGGTCCTGTCTAGGATAAAAGATATTACTATCCTCCCTAGAGGGATTTCGGATCATGCCCCGGTCTCCCTGCAGCTTCATGCTTCAGAGGGTTTATGGCGACTTTCCAGACTTTGGCTTTCTGACACGAGGGTGGATGTCCCTGGCAGGGCTGATATGAAAGAATTTTGGAACACCTGGGATAGATCTATCCCTGTTCCTGTAGTCTGGGATGCATTTAAGGTTTGTATGAGAGGTAAATTCAGAGAACACATTGGAAATGTTCATAAAGGTGCCCGTAGGGAACTTGAGAGGGCAGAGGCTAGAGCTAGTGGGTTGGAGGCTGCCTATGTTAGAGACCGTACCTCTCAGGCGTATGCATCCTTACAGGAAGCTCTGAGAGACGTCTCCCTCCTACGTACGTCTATCACAAAACTACACCTACTGCACCAGAGTCAGAGGATCTTTGAACAGGGGGAGAGGAGTGGTCACCTATTGGCTTGGTTGTCCAGGGAGTACTCCTCTCCAGTATCCATATCCCGTATCCGGTCTCCCGACGGGGAAGTCCTAACGGATCCCTCCCAAATAAACAAACAATTTGCAGCCTATTATCAGGAACTCGGTAGCTAAAAAGTGCGGTTCACTGAACCTGAACTGCAGGCGTATCTAGTGGAGGTAGATTTACCATGCCTTACTGAAGCTACCAGGGAGAGACTGGATAGTCCTCTCACTTTCAAAGAACTCCAACTGGCGGTTAAATCCTTGCAGGGTGGGAAGACGCCGGGACCGGACGGTTACCCGGCGGAATTCTACAAGCAGTACGCAGATGATATCTTGCCCATATATCGGGAAGTACTGCTGGAAACCCTTGAGAGTGGTACCCCCCCTCTATGTCGGAGGCGGTGATTGTTGTCCTCCCTAAGCCTGGCAAAGATCCTGAACTGTGTTCCTCCTACCGACCAATCTCACTTTTAAATGTGGACCTAAAAATACTTGCCAAAGCCTTGGGCGGTCGCCTAAATTCAGTAATCACAGCTCTGATCCACCCAGACCAGTCGGGGTTTATGCCGGGCAGAGGGACAGACATAAACATACGCAGACTTCTGACACACTTAGATGTTGCATCGGGGGACAGCCCAGGGGTAGTGGTATCCTTAGATGCCGAAAAAGCGTTTGATTCAGTTGAATGGGAATACCTCTGGGCTGTCCTCAGGAAATTCGGGTTTGGGCCCACATTTATTGGGTGGCTATGCCTGATGTATGCCTCACCCAGAGCCAAAGTACGAACCAATAATTCACTCTCGAGGGAATTCCCACTATGCAGGGGTACCAGGCAGGGGTGTCCGCTGTCGCCTGGGCTGTTTGCCCTGGCAGTGGAGCCCCTGGCATCAAGGATTCAAGCAGAATCTGCGATTCGGGGTATCCAAATGGGGGTGGTGGAGGAGAAGATATCCTTGTATGCAGATGATACTATTCTGTACTTGAACGATGTCTCCTCCTCACTCCCAGTGGCTTTGAAATTGGTTGATGAGTTTGGCTCCTACTCAGGAGTTAGGGTCAACTGGGGAAAATACCTGATTTATTTGAATCCTGCCAGGCCTAGACCACCCATTCAGAGTCACTTAGTATGGGTTGACAAATTTAAGTATCTGGGGATTCATCTTGGGGGACCGGTGGCCAAGTATATGGATCTTAACCTAAACTCCTTACTGGCGCAGTTCTCAAAGAAGTGCGCAGATTGGCGGTCGCTTCCTCTGATGCCAGTGGGGAGAGTAAATTTAATTAAGATGGTTTTCCTCCCAAAGTTTCTCTACCTGTTTAGGAATAGCCCAATACCGATCCTGGGCTCTTATTTTACTAAAATAAAAGCCATAGTCAACTCCTTTTTGTGGTTGGGGAAAGTGCCCAGAATGGCATTAACCACACTACAGCTGACGGTGGGCCAAGGAGGGCTGGCTCTCCCGGATTTCCAGGTATACTATTGGGCAGCCATCTTGGTGACGGCCAGATGGTGGTTCTCACAACCCAGAGATAATCCCGCAGTAACCTTGGAGGCTGCGATATTAGGATCATATTCCGTGCTCAGTAACCTGGTGTTCCGGGGAATTAGGCCCTATCCAAACTTGACGACCCTAATGCGCACTACCGTTGCGGTCTGGCCTAGGGCGAGCTATCGCTCCGAAGGTAAGATATCCCCTCATACACCTCTTTGGGGTAACCCCAATCTCCCTCATCTACGTAGTATACCGGACCCACAGGTCTGGGCAGCTAAGAGTATAGTGGGACTCAAACATTTGGTAGTTGGGGGTAGGCTGATGACATTCCCGGAGCTAAAAGAAAAATACGAACTGCCCAACTGGATGTTTTTCCGATTCCTGCAGGTTCGGCATGCATTTCGGCATCAGTTTCCTGGGGGCATTACCCTTGAGTCGGACCCTGTGGAGCGACTGTTGTCCACAAAAATCTTTACAGCACCCCTCTCATCAATTTATTTACATATAACAGCTTCTAGGCCCACAAAACTTACTAAAACATTTATGAAGTGGAAGCGAGATTTGCCATCCCTTGAGGAAGAGGAATGGGAGACATGTATTTCTACATATGTTTCTAACATGATCTCTGCTAGAGACCGTTTCCTGCAACTAAAATTCCTGCACAGGGCTTACTACACGCCGCGCAGTTTGGCTACTATTCATCCCGATAGATCTCCGGCATGCCCAAGATGCGGAGACCTGGAGGCCTCCTTCATACACATGACATGGTCGTGTCCTTTGTTGCACGAGTTCTGGGAGCGAGTTCTGGCAGACATTAACCAGGCAGCGGAAACTCTGATCCCAATGTGCCCTCGTGCATTGTTGTTAAATGTGTAGGCTGACTCTGGTATGGGGAAATACACAAAACTGTTTATAGCATACTCTACGTATTATGCCCGGAGGGAGATTATGCTGAGGTAGAAGTCGGGTGCGCCGCCTACCGTCACTACCTGGAGAAATACTCTAAATGCTGTTTTGCCACTATACAAGATAACGTATATCAACAGAAATTGTCCGAATAAATTTGATAAAATATGGTCCTCTTGGATTGACTCCTGGGGATCTCTCCTGCTGGAGGTCCTTCCACCCAGCCCGGGACAAGATCCTTAGGTTAATCCAGAATGGGGTTAAATGTATACTGAATATGCGAGTATTCCTAATGGGCTCCCCCCCTCCCGGTCCCTCGTTCCTCCCTCTTGATCCTGTTTTGCCCCTTTCCCCCCCTCCCCCCTCCTTTTGTGTCCCTACCCCCTTCTCTTTTGGGGAACGGCTATTACTATGCCCATTCAGAACTCACTGGTTCGGGTGAGAGATCTCCTCCCCTGGTGATTTGCTAAATAATTTAGTATACTTTATTAGATACTTGGTCCTCGAATGATTAATTACTGACAATGCTGGCATCTGTGAGATAATTTCTGTATCTGTACTACATTAATGTCTTTTATTCTCTCTGTATGATATATTGTGAACTGACGAGTACATTTTGATTGCAATAAATTTACCTTTGTTAAAAAGGGTCGAATCTTAGAGATGTTACGGAGGTGAATTCTACAAACTATATATATATATTAGGGGTGCGCATCTTCACTGGTCTCACGATTCGATCAACATTATCTGGTCACCGATTCGATTCCACGATGCATTACAAATACTGACGAGCTCCCACTTCCGCTTGGGCTGCCTAGGCGGCCCTTCCACCCTGCAATCTTCTGGGACACATCACAGTTCCCAAAAGATTGCCCGGCTATGCAGGACAGCGCAGTGAGACAAGCGCACCCGGCTGTGAAGCTGCAAGCTGTCACAGCCGGATGCCCACAGTAGTATTGCCAGCGCCGTGGACAGACGGGGGGAGAGAAAGGAGGGTTTGGGTGGCCACGTCGCTGGATTGTGGGACAGGTGAGTGTCTTTTTATTAAAAGTCAGAAGATGCACTTTTTTTGTAGCTGCTGACTTTTAATAAACAAAAAATTGACTGGAACTCTGCTTTGAATTAAAAATAACCTCACTCCCTTAAAAAGTGCACTAATCCGGTGCACTACAGGGTACAGAGATTCACACACACACGGCTGCTGGGAGGTCAGAAGGGATAGAATCCACAGATGACAAACAGCCCTGTGAAGTTCCCTGTACTGTCTCTGTGCTGACCAGTGGCAGCTGGTGCCCATCAAACGCAGCCACCTGTTCCCGTCAAACGCAGCCACTTGTGCCCATTAAATGCAGCCATCACTAACCACCCCCCCCCCACCACAATTCACGGGCCACCACTGGTGCTGACAGTTCCTTGGCATTCCTGTTTGCACCCTCCAGCACACTAGGAGTTAACAGTGGAATGTGCACAGGATAGCCAGGGACCTGTCAGCATGGAGCGAGAGGTGTACAGTTATTGTTTTCAAAGATACTTTTGTTGAATAAATGCTATTATGGATGATGTGCCCCCGCTGTATGTGCTTTTTAAAAAACGATGTCACTTTATACCGAATTTCCCCGTAGTACGATACGCTCATGTAACTCCCGGCCCATCCCGCCCCTCTCCGCTCTCCTCTCCGCTCTCACATGTCTCCTGAGTCCTGACGTCAGCGGGGAATTCTCAGTCCCGCCCCTCTCCTCTCACGTGTCTCCTGAGTCCTGACGTCAGCGGGGAATTCTCAGTCCCACCCCCTGACTATAGTTATCGTATCAGAAGAGAGGCAGGCGGGACTGAGAATTCCCCGCTGACGTCAGGACTCAGGGGACGGAAGAGGAGAGCGGAGAGGGGTGGGACAGGCCGAGAGTCACATGAGCGGGATCGTATGTACTACGGGGAAATTCGGTATTGAAGTAGAATAGTAAAGTATCGAACCAGGCAGAACTTCAGCAATGCAGGTTTATTAACAGCTGATAACATACAGGTTCATGTTCAAAATATTACAATATACAGGTCTAATTTATACAGTTTCTTACAATGCATGCATATTAGATATAAGTATTCTTATCCTCTAACCAAATTGAAACAATTGTGAAGTGTTCTCACCTTGAACCAGAATGGGTCTTTACTGCCAATTCTTGGGAACCTGTCACCTGATAGGGACCAGCCGGTCGACCAGTGGTCTGGTCCCCTCACAGAGTTCTGGGTTCCAGCTCGACCAAGTTCTTGAGGGAAATTCACCTGAGACCACACTCTGGAACAAGTTAAGAAGTCTTCTCTGACTCGTACGAGGAGACAAGTTAGGAAAGATACTTGCCCATTGGTTCTGACCTCTATGACCCGTGCAATAGGGCAGCATACATAGAGTTCAGCCTTATGAGCTCCTATCTGACTTGTCCGAGGGGACAAGTTAGGACAGATACTTGCCCATTGGTTCTGACCTCTATGACCCGTGCAATAGGGCAGCATACATAGAGTTCAGCCTTATGAGCTCCTATCTGACTTGTCTGTCTAACAATTACAGAGCTTGCATTTATATACCATTTCACAAGTCTTATCTCAACTATCTCTCTTATATGTGATTGGTCGCTAAGATCTACGTCAAAGTAACTAACCATAAATCTGACACTTGTTCTACAACCAGATAAACTTAATTATTCCCAAAATTCCTATATGTTCATTAAAGTGATTTATAACTGGTTTTGTCCAATTAAAAACACCTGTATAGAGACAGTCTGGCACCCAGCTGTGTTATCCAACTCTCCTTATCTTCATAAGATTCAAGAATGACAGATTTATGACATTTGGGAAAATGAACTTTCAATAACCCCACCAGATGTGTTATATGTCTCACTATATGTATGTATTTTAACAGTTTTAATGAGGGCACAAGCAGACCTTTGTTTGACCTTGTCAAACTTAATTTAATGTACTGTACATAACTTTAATTATTTCTAAACCACCTGTTTTCATATCTTTAACTGTCTGATTTATATGCATTTCAGACTTGAGACAATTCTATATTACTTGAATCTATTCTAATGAACTTTCACCCAGTAAACTATCTTAATACATTTTCGAGAACACCTGTATACAAGTACTTGTCATAAAGCAGAGGTCATTTAAAGTTCAACACTTATAAATGAAGACTTTCTAAATCTATGGAAAACACAGTATACATTATTAAAAGATTAATAATTGTTGCTTTACTTATTGAATAATAATATTGATAAAACCACTACTATATAATAATATGAATAATAATAATAATAATAATAATAATCAATAAAATATATGCAAATAAATATATATAATATGAAATACATTGGCTAATATGAGATTCCACAACATTTCCCCCCTGTTGAGGCTTCACACAAGCCACACAGCAATTACAATACAGATCACCCACCACGCCCTTCAGAGACCCCATACACCCGACACTTATCACAAATTGTCCAAAAAATAAAAACAAATCAGTCCAAAAAATAAAAATAAATAAATAAATCAGTCCAATCAAAAACACTGCATCTTCTTCTGTAGCTGCAAAGTCCTTCTCCATATGTGGCACGGAAAACATAGTTGTCAGTCTCAGTGACATCGTGATCATTCTTGCCACAAACTTCTTGCAACAGGCAACAGTTACTCAGCAACATCACATCAAGGATAACAGGGAAGAGGAACAATCCGTTCAGCTAGTGAATGAAAGCCAAGTATGTGGTCCCAAGGAGCATTCAGCAGACTCAATCCCATAAGGCTCTGCCTTTTCCTGCATAGGTCTTTTCAGCTTAGCCAAGTACTTGATGTGTCTGGAGAGATCTCCTTCATCATCATCAGTTGCTGGTCCAGTATCATAGCACAAGCTGCTTTGCATGCTGTAAGACACAAGTTCAGTGCATACCTGTTCTGCAAGGATACAAGTCTCAGATTTTCCAGTTCCTCCTTTTATGCATGAAATCCTTCCTTTGTAGCAATTAACATTTGTAACAAGTTGCATCATGTCTTCTGTGATCACCCGAAATTTGTCTGGATATAAAATACACTTCAAAAATATAGTTATAAAAAATAAAAATAAAGTCAGTGTCAGGATACAATAGGTCTCTGGCAAGCACTTCAGGGCAACCTACAAAGCAATGGCTCCTACACTTTACTCCTACAACATCCACTAACGAAATATACATGTATCTATATAGTTTTATCATAATATAATACTCTTACACTATTAATAATAATTGTTAGTATAAATCCTTTGAAGTACATAATTTCACTACAAAGTATTTTATATAGACTATTCTTTTACATTTCCCAACCTATACTATTTCCCATACAATAATTGTAAATTCTTATAATTTCTTAACCTTGACTCCACCTTTCAGTCACTATTACCCTGGTCATGTCATACCATCAATATAGTCAGTCCAGATAGAGTTCATTTAGATATTTTGGAGAAACATAGTCTTTGTCAAGGATGTGTCAATTAACCATTGAAGGAGTCCTCGGACACAGGGAATGCAACAGCAACCACACAGGGTCAGTACTGTGGCTGCCATCACTATTGAAATTAACATATTTCTCACCAGTTCACCCCATTTACCAAACCATGTCTCAAAGAGTCCAGCTAGAGGATTTTCCACACCAGAGTTTTCCGCCAATTCTTCGGACAGCATCTGCAATCCTTGCAAGGCCTTTGTTATGCTGCCATCGGGGGCTGTATTGTTAGGAATGAAAGTGCAACAAAAGGTTCCGAACATCTTGCACACCCCTCCCTTCTCTGCCAACAGCATATCAAGAGCAATACGATTCTGCCAAGCTGTCAATGAGGTGGCATCCAGTTGACTGGCTACTCCTTTAAGGGCATCTCTTGTATAGTTCACAAACCTTTGCTGGTTATAGTAGATGTAGTTTATCCAATCGACATTCTTGTTAGGTTGAATCCACAAAAAGATGGAGGTGAATCCGGCGGATATCTGGTCTTGTGCTTTGAATTCATTAGGGACTCCTCGCGGTACTCCGATGGAATCAATGTAGACTCGATTGTGAAACGATCCTTGTGGTGCATTCCTTTTCATTCGGAAATGTTGTTTCTTCAACTGTGGCAACTTTATCTCATCACCTACAGGTATCATATAAAAGGGGAGAAGCAAATGGGTTAAAGCACAGCTCCCTTTCCATTTAGGAGGGAGTTTGGTCCTAAGTTTCATATCCCCGCACATCCACCACACATCAGCTAATTGTTTCTTTTGGTTTTGAAACCAATCCTGCTGGTATGGTGGGTCACTAGTTGATATATTTTGTATGCAGTACATCGGGGGTAAGTCTCCTACCTGCTGTCCACTATCCTCAGTGCTGACAAAGCAGGTGAAATTCCCTGGGACCGCTCTAACTGAGGGGGGTATACTTCACATCTTGGTGGTTGAATATAATTTCTGCTCTTTTGTACATTCAGTATTTGTGACATTTTCCTTAAACATTCTTATTATACATGTCAGGTTTGTTTCGTCAGTTAGGAAAGGAACAGTCGCTAGCTGGGGTCGTGAGTTGGCACATGAGATACAATTCCCCAGCCCCTTGGTCTTAGTTGTCCATCTTACCCATTCTATCCACTCATTTTTATCTCCAAACCCCGTTTCTATACTTAACTGCTCTTTATAGGTGAAGTCAGCTTTGAACAGGTCTGGTCGTGGCTTTATTAGTGGCATGCTGGTGACTGAGGGCACAACAAGTCCTTTCCTGAGTACTTGAATCTGTACGGTCCCCACTGCATCTTTTCCCAGGGGTATATGTATTCCTAGCCCATAGGTTCCCGAATCCTCCCTCTTTGCATTTCTCAAGATTTATAACAGTTGGTTTTGACCCTTCCCCTGTGGTGCTAATATATGCAGACTTAAACGGTGGGCTAGACTCCTCTTTTGCTCGGGAACCTGGGCTGAGGAGGTTAGGTAACCATCAGAATCTGTAGTCCACCATACCTCAGACCACGAAGAACAGGTGGCAGTTGCACACATATACTTTTCGTAATCACTATATGCAAGTTCCCAGTTACGTGGGCATTCTATTACCTGACAAACATCAAATCTGACTGCTGTGATGGGTCCTTCGTTTATGGTGATAACTAGGTCACCGTTGGGCATTTTTGTCAGCTCTCTCGTATGTACTGGTTTATCCTGTTTTTGGGCCTTAGTGTTTAGATCCAAGAATATTAGTACCAATGTTACAATGCTTCCCACTGCCATTATCCCTATTAGAAATCTGCCTGTCCATGTTTTGGTAAAGTACCCGGGCTCTAACAGTTGTCTTTCCCTGAACTGTTTTTCCGTCCCTATGAGTTTGTTTTGTGCCATTTGTTCTTCACCGGGTTTGAGACGAGTGGTCCCTATTGGAGTCACCCCCCTTTGTAGTCGGGCTTTGCACTCAACACTCTGTGGGCGTTCCCTGGTCTGGCCCTAGACTTTTTACCTTTTTGCAATGTGAGAGGTGTATCCAGGACACTCTTTCTGCTATTTTAACTGCTGTGGGTGTAGACAATAGTACCTGGTATGGCCTTTCCCACCTTGGATCTGACCATTGCTTTCTCTTGATTATTTTGATCCAAACCCAATCCCTTGGTTGGACTAGCGTGTCCTGTTTTGTTGGTGTATCTTGACCTGTAAGAGAGTTTGGAAACAAAACCTCCCTAAACATTAATAGTTTTCTCACATAGTTTGCAAATTCACAATCCATTTCCACATCTTCCCTAGCAAATGGCTTAAGCTGTGGAATATAGTAAGGTCTCCCATATAGTATCTCATAAGGTGTCAACCCTTTTGCTGTGGGGGTTATTCTTATGCTCAGCAAAGCTATTGACGGACACTGAACCCAGTTTCCTCCATTAGCTTCCTCAGTTTACTTTTATAGTACCATTATGCCTTTTCCACAGTACCTACAGACTGTGTGGTAAACACAATTACCAGGCAATACTTCTTATTTTCACACTTGTTTAGTTCAATGAAATCCATACATATTGTGTGAAAGGGGCAGGGAGGCCCAGGAAATTGGCAACTCAGTGCCCCTTGCACATGACAAGACAAAAATTTTTTTTTTTTTTTTTTTTTTTTTTAATCCATACATTGTAAACACTTTATTAAACAGCTCTACAAGCTGTCCAATAAAGTGTTGATTTTTTCATTTCTATTAACCATGTTTCATCTATCACGCTCTGTATTTCTGCTGGTTTCGCAAGATAGGAATGTACTTATAGCAATAACAGAAAATACCCTGTTCTCAGGCTGGAGGTCGTTCAGGAGGACATAGGGGGTCAGGCACTACTGCCACATCTTTCTTGTAAGTCCTGAACGAGTCTCCAGCCTCCTTGTACAACAATGTATTATACTTAATTAATTGGTTGCAGATTTACATTGCATGCTATTACTGCGTATTATCCCCAAAAATCCCAATATTAATATAATGTTATTCAGGAGAGCCCCTCCTAAAATATGTCTCATGTATATTGCAGCCATAGCTTCCAGGTCTTTCAAAATGTTATTAGTCAACTAGAGTTTCCTTAAGAATAATTATATACACATTTTATTGTTAATTAGCTCATATTAATGCAGAGTGACCCTAATCCAAAAACTGACTTTGCCACCTGCAGTAGCATAACTAGGAACTTGAATAATAAAAAAATCAAAAGGAGCGAAATTTTACAAAGTATAACTTTACATGTGAAAATGTGCTGGTTGCTCCTGGAGTAAAGAAACAAATTATTTCTTTAGGCAAACTAATAATCAGCCTGATGATTACTAAATATTGTAATCAGGTAGGACAAAATAAGTTATAGCCAATACCAATAAGGGACCTTGCTCACCAGAGCTTATAAGCTAAGATTAAAAATTAAGACTTTAATTATCTAATTCACCCCCCTGTATGTGTTTACATATAGCACATATAATAAGATGGTAGCACTGTTACCATGCATCACTCCTCACTATTCTTTTTAGAAAATAATAAACAAATATAAATTTGGAGTTCCCTTGTACCAGATAAATAAATCCCATTACTATCTTTGTGATTACTAAGTAGGCAAATATATAAAGATGACAGTATACATAATACTGTACAATAAGATAGGGACATGACAAACTAAACATCAAAAGCTACAAGGGAGAATAAGCACCCTACTTACAAGAGTGATACACTAAAAATAAAATGCACCTTGAACTACTGCAGTCCATAATATAAAAGACAGAATACCTATTATAACCTACAGTTTATATTCTAATAAAAAATCAACAAATGTTTAAGAATAAGAACGTATTCTGAGATTTTATTTTATTTATTTATTTTTATGGTCAGCTCATCCAGTGTCTGTCTAAAGGCACCAGACATAACTCCCCTAAATGTGCCTCTTTCATCTTTGTGACAGGTCATCTTAATACTCTGTACTAAGATGACTTAATGTAGTTGTTGCACGTACGTGCAGACAGCTATTTCTAAAATGGTGACTATACTTTTCTGCTCTCCTACACTCATACTGAAAGAAATACATTATCTTGCTTAACATGTAAAACCTACAACTGTAAAATGTTTTTAAGCATGACATTAATTACATTAGCAACATTGAATTTATCTACAGATATTTTCCTTCCAGAAGCAGTATGCTGGATACAAAAAAATATGGGAGAACTTTGTGTCGTAAATTACTCAAAACAAACAACTTTCTTTTTTCTACAGTTTAAATAACTTCTAACTCCCTCAGCTCATTAATGGTGCTAACTAGCTGAGGTACATATTCAAAAGAATATAAAAAATAAATAAAAAATGAATCGTGCCTTCCACACACACACTCACTGCTAATAACATTTAGAAATTTGACGCTAAAGTCAATCAGTCACCATAGATTTATCAATCCCTAGCCTCTCAACGAAAGACATACAATCATTCACATAGGGATTTTACACCTCATACAAAAAAAAAACAAAAAAAACAAAAAACAAAAAAAATAAAAAAACAAAAAAAATAAAACACACACACACATTTAACTCATATAAATATAAATCCTCCTATCAAATACTAATAACAAGTGTCACGAAATCAAATATATGACACAGAAAGTTCTAATTGCATTTGTATGGAGGATACATACCATTTCCCTATTCATCATACACTATGCAGAATTCAGCATCAGTTACATACTTCTTACAATTCACTCATAGAACTAACACACAGGGTCCTTTCACACCAACGCTTTTACAACCACTACAGAATTATTCTAACCTAATTTGGGAGTTGATCAGTCTCCCTCACACATACAATATTCCCTAACAGTCTACATACATTACAAATTAACTTACATTTGTGAACATTCATTAACAAAATGTCATTATCTTCTGTTTTCTATATAGCAATACACAGTCACTCCACCTAGCAAAGTATGTATACACATGAACACAAATTCCTGACTATATATAAATATACAAATTTTCACAGAATTATTAAAAATGACAGGTTAGTTAGTAATTACTTATGGACAGCAGTGCTCAGAGTAAAGCCAATAGGCACCGTACGCGCATACGTTTCCTTACCAAAATGCTTGTCTCAAGACACGAAAAACCGCCAAGCCCTGCTTGCCACGGCGATCAGGAATGTCTCAACCTGATCTTAACTCAGTTAGTACATAGACCGTTATAACAGATACATATAAACACATACACTTATAGCACAAAGACAATACATACCTTTTAACTTTGTTAACAAATGGAGCTCCAAAACCTTCACCTTATTTACCTGTCAGGACTTACCTTTCCTGACATCAACCTTCTAAACTCATGAGTATTATTTTACACCACAATTATTATGTTCAATAATATACAAAACAAAGGTACCTTTTTCTACTAGTAGCTACTTTACAGTACTGTTTTTGTTTTTAACGTAGGCTTTCCAGGGGTCTGATAACCCCAAAGCCTCCTCCAGATTGATTGCCAATCCAGGATACCAACATGCATGTAAATTTAGGCAACTCAAGAACCTCTTCCAAACTGGACTTACCAGTCTAGGATACCAATTCTTCCAGAACTCTTGTAGGGCTAGCATACTAATCAAAAATAAACCTCTTCTAGACCGATTTACTCGGTCTAGGATACCAACATGCATGTTAAAGGTAGGTTCTCCAGGGGTCAAAACATTTACCCCAAAACCTCGTCCAGACCTTTTGTAGGTCTAGGATACCAATCAAAATATACCTCTTCTAGACCGATTTACTCAGTCTAGGATACCAACATGCATGTTAAAGGTAGGTTCTCCAGGGGTCAAAACATTTACCCCAAAACCTCATCCAGACCTCTTGTAGGTCTAGGATACCAATCAAGATATACCTCTTCTAGACTGATTTATTCGGTCTAGGATACCAACATGCATGTTAAAGGTAGGTTCTCCAGGGGTCAAAACATTTACCCCAAAACCTCGTCCAGACCTCTTGTAGGTCTAGGATACCAATCAAAATATACCTCTTCTAGACTGATTTACTCAGTCTAGGATACCAACATGCATGTTAAAGGTAGGTTCTCCAGGGGTCAAAACATTTACCCCAAAACCTCGTCCAGACCTCTTGTAGGTCTAGGATACCAATCAAAATATACCTCTTCTAGACTGATTTACTCAGTCTAGGATACCAACATGCATGTTAAAGATAGGTTCTCCAGGGGTCAAAACATTTACCCCAAAACCTCGTCCAGACCTTTTGTAGGTCTAGGATACCAATCAAAATATACCTCTTCTAGACTGATTTATTCAGTCTAGGATACCAACATGCATGTTAAAGGTAGGTTCACACAGAGAGTAGCTAGCCTTCTACAGGGGTACCCCTCTGGAAAATTTTTATTTATTTTTTTTTTTTTTTACCCAGGGTATTTCATCCTGTACAATACATTTTAAGGCATTCACAGTTGAGAAAACCCAACCTACCATCACAAAGATCTGCCTGGTGGACAGCGATACCCCAACAACAACCACCTGCCCCTCCTAGCGCTAGCAAAACACGGCACAACACAATGCAGAACTAATAATAGGTGTCTGCTAACCTGATATAAATTGCGCAAAATTGTGTTGAGCTCAGTGCCTCACCAGCATGGAGTTAGGCAAGATCGGAGTTGAGGTTATGCTGTCCCCGTACGGGCCACCAAATGAAGTAGAATAGTAAAGTATCGAACCAGGCAGAACTTCAGCAATGCAGGTTTATTAACAGCTGATAACATACAGGTTCATGTTCAAAATATTACAATATACAGGTCTAATTTATACAGTTTCTTACAATGCATGCATATTAGATATAAGTATTCTTATCCTCTAACCAAATTGAAACAATTGTGAAGTGTTCTCACCTTGAACCAGAATGGGTCTTTACTGCCAATTCTTGGGAACCTGTCACCTGATAGGGACCAGCCGGTCGACCAGTGGTCTGGTCCCCTCACAGAGTTCTGGGTTCCAGCTCGACCAAGTTCTTGAGGGAAATTCACCTGAGACCACACTCTGGAACAAGTTAAGAAGTCTTCTCTGACTCGTACGAGGAGACAAGTTAGGACAGATACTTGCCCATTGGTTCTGACCTCTATGACCCGTGCAATAGGGCAGCATACATAGAGTTCAGCCCTATGAGCTCCTATCTGACTTGTCCGAGGGGACAAGTTAGGACAGATACTTGCCCATTGGTTCTGACCTCTATGACCCGTGCAATAGGGCAGCATACATAGAGTTCAGCCTTATGAGCTCCTATCTGACTTGTCTGTCTAACAATTACAGAGCTTGCATTTATATACCATTTCAAGTCTTATCTCAACTATTTCTCTTATATGTGATTGGTCGCTAAGATCTACGTCAAAGTAACTAACCATAAATCTGACACTTGTTCTACAACCAGATAAACTTAATTATTCACAAAATTCCTATATGTTCATTAAAGTGATTTATAACTGGTTTTGTCCAATTAAAAACACCTGTATAGAGACAGTCTGGCACCCAGCTGTGTTATCCAACTCTCCTCATCTTCATAAGATTCAAGAATGACAGATTTATGACATTTGGGAAAATGAACTTTCAATAACCCCACCAGATGTGTTATATGTCTCACTATATGTATGTATTTTAACAGTTTTAATGAGGGCACAAGCAGACCTTTGTTTGACCTTGTCAAACTTAATTTAATGTACTGTACATAACTTTAATTATTTCTAAACCACCTGTTTTCATATCTTTAACTGTCTGATTTATATGCATTTCAGACTTGAGACAATTCTATATTACTTGAATCTATTCTAATGAACTTTCACCCAGTAAACTATCTTAATACATTTTCGAGAACACCTGTATACAAGTACTTGTCATAAAGCAGAGGTCATGTAAAGTTCAACACTTATAAATGAAGACTTTCTAAATCTATGGAAAACACAGTATACATTACTAAAAGATTAATAATTGTTGCTTTACTTATTGAATAATAATATTGATAAAAACACTACTATATAATAATATGAATAATAATATAAATAATAATCAATAAAATATATGCAAATCAATATATATAATATGAAATACATTGGCTAATATGAGATTCCACAACAGTATGAAGTGACATAGTTTTTTAAAAAGCATATACAGCGGGGGCACGTCATCCATAGTAGCACAACATTTATTAAAAGAAAGTCATTTTAAAAATACGCTCCGAGCGAGGGGCAGGGCTAGTCGTCATGACGTCACCAGACATTGATTTTCCAGTCCTTATGCATCGATGCCGCATCGGGGACACCCGAAACCGCGATGCATCGATGCAACGATTAATTTCAGCACCCCTAATTATATATATATATATATATATATATATATATATATATATACACACAGTGGCTTGTGAAAGTATTCGGCCCCCTTGAACTTTTCAACCTTTTGCCACATTTCAGGCTTCAAACATAAAGATATAAAAAATTTTTTTTTTGTGAAAAATCACCAGCAAGTGGGACACAATTGTGAAGTGGAACGAAATCTTTTGGATTTTTGAAACTTTTTTAACTAATAAAAAAATGAAAAGTGGGGCGTGCAAAATTATTCGGCCCCCTTGCGTTAATACTTTGTAGAGCCACCTTTTGCTGCGATTACAGCTGCAAGTCGCTTGGGGTATGTCTCTCTCAGTTTTGCACATCGAGAGACTGAAATTCTTGCCCATTCTTCCTTGCAAAACAGCTCAAGCTCAGTGAGGTTGGATGGAGAGCGTTTGTGAACAGCAGTTTTCAGTTCTTTCCACAGATTCTCGATTGGATTCAGGTCTGGACTTTGACTTGGTCATTCTAACACCTGGATATGTTTATTTGTGAACCATTGCTTTGTAGATTTTGCTGTATGTTTGGGATCATTGTCTTGTTGGAAGATAAATCTCCGTCCCAGTTTCAGGTCTTTTGCAGACTCCAACAGGTTTTCATCCAGAATGGTCCTGTATTTGGCTGCATCCATCTTCCCCTCAATTTTAACCATCTTCCCTGTCCCTGCTGAAGAAAAGCAGGCCCAAACCATGATGCTGTCACCACCATGTTTGACAGTGGGGATGGTGTGTTGAGTGTGATGAGCTGTGTTGCTTTTACGCCAAACATATCGTTTTGCATTGTGGCCAAAAAGTTCGATTTTGGTTTCATCGGACCAGAGCACCTTCTTCCACATGTTTGGTGTCTCCCAGGTGGCTTGTGGCAAACTTTAGACGAGACTTTTTATGGATATCTTTGAGAAATGGCTTTCTTCTTGCCACTCTTCCATAAAGGCCAGATTTGTGCAGTGTACGACTGATTGTTGTCCTATGGACAGACTCTCCCACCTCAGCTGTAGTTCTCTGCAGTTCATCCAGAGTGATCATGGGCCTCTTGGCTGCATCTCTGATCAGTCTTCTCCTTGTCTGAGCTGAAAGTTTAGAGGGACAGCCAGGTCTTGGTAGATTTGCAGTGGTCTGATACTCCTTCCATTTCAAAATGATCACTTGCACAGTGCTCCTTGGGATGTTTAAAGCTTGGGAAATCTTTTTGTATCCAAATCTGGCTTTAAACTTCTCCACAACAGTATTACGGACCTGCCTGGTGTGTTCCTTGGTCTTCATGATGCGCTCTGCGCTTTCAACAGAACCCTGAGACTATCACAGCGCAGGTGCATTTATACAGAGACTTGATTACAAACAGGTGGATTCTATTTATCACCATCAGTCATTTAGGACAACATTGGATCATTCAGAGATCCTCGCTGAACTTCTGGAGTGAGTTTTCTGCACTGAAAGTAAAGGGGCCGAATAATTTTGCACGCACCACTTTTCAGTTTTTTAATTGCTAAAAAAGTTTAAAATATCCAATAGATTTCGTTCCACTTCACAATTGTGTCCCACTTGTTGGTGATTCTTCACAAAAAATTAAAATTTTATATCTTTATGTTTGAAGCCTGAAATGTGGCAAAAGGTTGAAAAGTTCAAGGGGGCCGAATACTTTCGCAAGCCACTGTGTGTGTGTGTGTGTATATATATATATATATATATATATATATATATATATATATATATATATATATATATATATATATATATACACACATACACACACACACACACACTCAGAAGTAGGTATTTCAACTAGGTCTGTCAATGAGGAGAGAAAGAGACCCGAGAGCCACTGCTCTCATGCACATCGCTGAGGCAAGTATAAGGGGGAACTCAGGATAAAGCTGCACCAAGAAGGTTTTTTACCTTTAAAAGTGTTTAAGGTCAAAAATCTTCTTCTAAAGTTCCGTCTGGTATATATCACTAAGCTCCCCCCACTAAGATCCTCATCTTCTGGGGCCGCACTGTTTGCTTCTGTTTACACACACAGTGGATTTTGGCCCTGCCTTCTGTTCCCTCCTCACAGGCTGTGATTGACAGCAGCAGGAGCCAATGGCTGAGTCCTGTGAGGGGGGGAGCAATGTTGCTTCTGCTATTGGGCACAGGGCTAGATCAGGATCAGGTAAGTATATTGGGGGGGGGGGCTAGAGGGGTAGCTGGTTACAGAAGGTTTAACATCTTAATGCCTTTAGAATCACTTTAAATCACTTTTCTCCTGCCCAGGACTACATGTCCCCTGCGGAATTGCTTTTCACACATTCACAGGTTCTCAGGCACTTACTGACATATGGAAGTGTACTAAGCTGTATTTGTGTTGCACTTTATTTCCTGATATGTAAACAAATAATGCATTCTGTATGCAGGCCAACTAATCGATAATGAATGTAGTTTACAACTATTTTTATAATCGATTATGCCGATTAGTTGTTTTAGCTCTAGCTTGCATGATGGCATAATTGTCAGTCAAACCATCACAGAGCTGAAAAATGAAAAATTGCCTGGACAGGAAAGGAATGTAACAATGTCTGCCCTCAATAAGTTAAATGGAAAGTTTATTTAAAGCATGGGTAATTGTATTTACATATACAGTGCATTTGTAATCTACCTTTGCAACCATAGGATTATTGTCTGTGTTTATAGTAAATGTTTTGCGACTGAGAATGTATTTACAACGGTGTTTTAGTTTCCAGTACAGATTTTTAGTAACTGTAGAAATGTTGACATTTTCAGGTGATGCTAGTGAGAGTGCTGAAGACATCTTTATTCGAAAGGCAAAAGAAGGAATGGATGGTGATGAAGCTCGATTCAGTGTGGAAATTCCAGTTACAAGCAAAGCCTATCTATGGGCAGACAAATACAGGCCTCGTAAACCTCGGTTCTTTAATCGTGTACACACTGGCTTTGAGTGGAATAAATACAACCAGACCCACTATGATTTTGACAATCCTCCTCCAAAGATTGTGCAGGGCTACAAATTTAATATTTTTTATCCAGATTTGATTGATAAAAGGTCAACTCCTGAATATTTCCTTGAGGCTTGCCAAGACAATAAGGACTTTGCAATTCTAAGGTTTCATGCAGGGCCTCCTTATGAGGACATTGCATTCAAAATAGTAAATCGTGAGTGGGAGTATTCTCATCGACATGGTTTTCGCTGCCAGTTTTCAAATGGTATTTTTCAGTTGTGGTTTCATTTCAAGAGATATCGATACAGAAGATAGATGTGTTGTGACCTGGGAATATATTTTGTCTGATCACTTTTTATTTATACCATAAATAAAAGATAAAGGATCATTATTTTCTGAAGATGTCCCCAGTGTTTGTTTTATTTAGCTCACAGAAATGTAAATGTTTTGATTTTTATGTGCTGGAATACTGTTTTTATGATAAATTCAAATTTTTTTCAATAAAAAGGTTGACTGTTAATTTGGCTTACCTTTTTCTACACGAGGCACCACATTTTTTCTGTTTTAAATCTTCAATACATAGAAAGAAAGGGAATTATTTTCAGTCCTAACCAAATGCTTAAGCCACATTTGAGTTTTTTGTTGAAAAATAATGTTATGCTTATCTGCTCTGCACAGTGGTTTTGCACAGAGCGTTCCAGATCCCCTGTTCTCGGGTCCCTCTTCGGCGCTCCTGGCCCCGCCCTCCTGTTGAGTGCTCCCACAGCAAGCAGCTTGCTATGGGGGTACCCAAGCCACAGCTCCTTGTGTCAATTCAGACCCAGAGCCGCAGCCTTGATCCCCCCTTTCTCCTCATTGGCTCACTAACTTTGACAGCAGCAGGAGCCAATAGCGCTTCGCTGTTGTCTCAGCCAATGAGGAGGGAGTTTCCTGTACAGCCGAGTCTCTCGTGTAACACCGCTGGATCGAGATGGGGCTCAGGTAAGTATTAGGGGGCTGCTGCACACAAGGTTTTTTATCAATGCATAGAATGCATTAAGATAAAAAAGACTAATGCCTTTGCCTTTACAACCACTTTAATTTTCCTGGTTGTTTACAAGATGTTATTATTAAAGATTTATAGCGTTTACAGTTCGCACAGCGCTTTACAAAATAAAGGGAAAAAGTACAGTTACAATACAATTTAATACAAGAGGATAAGGAGGACCCTGCGCATGAAAGCTTACAATCTAAAGGGAGAGGCAAGTTATACAAAAGGAAATGGCTTCCCTAAAGAGATGAGTGAGTTTTCAAGGATCACCTGAAGGCAGAGTAGGCGATACTGTAGCTGGATGGATTGAGGTAGGGAGTTCCAGAAGAAAGGAGTGGCCCTGGAGACGGGCATGAGAGGAGGTGGCGAATAGGTAGTCTACAGAGCAGGAGGTCTTGGGAGAAGCAAAGAAGATGTTTGGGAGATATTTGGGGCTGAGGCTGGTGATTTACAGTGGCTTGTGCAGAGTTGTGGATGTCTTTGTATGTTGTAGATGGTATTTTAAATTGTGTGCATTGGGCGAGGAGGAATTGCCAAACAGTGGAGGGTTGGCAGACACTGAGCAGTTGGATAGGTGTATCAGTCTGGCAGCAGCATTCATGAAAGACTGAAGGGATGGTAGCCTGCATAAAGGTAGGCAAGAAGGGATTTGCATTGGTTAAAGCAAGACATAATGTCATGGTATGCAGTCAGGCTCGGAGACCAGTAGCTATAGCAGTAGAGGCTCCCACTGACCAGTTGGATAAGTGAACAGGCAGGATGATGCAGGCTCACCCAAAGTGCGGGGTCTAAGTACTAACTGATGTTCACCAGAGCTCCTGATGGAGATGGGTTTTACTGCCTGTTAGTACCATGTCATGGTCCTCAGGATCACCCCACCAGGAGGTCAGGAATCTGGGGTCCGGTAGCAGATATAGTATGTAGGGATCAAGCATAAGCACAGTCGGTAAGCAAGCCCAAGGTCGGTAACAAGTGATTGCAGGTTGGGATTAAGCAGAAGTGTAGTCGAGGTACAGACCAAAGGTTGGTAATGAATGGTAGTGAAGATACGGACAGCAGCAGGAGTGACAAGAGCAAGACATTGGCTGGAGAGAGCACAAAAATCTGGCAAACAGGAAGTGCAGAGACTTCCTTAAAGTGGTTGTAAAGGTACGCATTTTTTAAAATAAAAATAACAAACATGTTACCTTTTCTGGCTCTGTGCAAGGGTTTTGCACAGAGCGGCCACGATCCTCCTCTTCTGGGTTGCCCCGTTGGTGCACCTGGCTCCTCCTCTTCATCGGGTGCCCCCAGGGAGAGCCACTTTCCACGGGGGCACCCGAGTCCTGCTGCTGCATCCATTGACGCAGACAACAGGACTCGGCCCCGCCCCCCGATCTCACATCATGCCTATGGCTCCCGCTGCTATCAATTTATCCAATGAGGACAGAGACAGCGGCTAGAGCCACTAGGCTCATGCACCTCACTGGAACGGATGAGCTCGGGTAAGAAAAAGGGGGGGGCTCTGGGGGCAGCTGTTGCAAAGAAGATTTTTTACCCTAATGCATAGAATGCATTAGGGTGAAAAACCATGAGACTTTACAACCCCTTTAACCCAGGAATTTCATTTGAGGAGCAAAGGGTTCAAAGTTCATAAGAAACAAAGGGGAGAAGGGATCACCGCTCCAGGTGGGTGTGTTTGAGAATGGCACTCTCCTCAAGGTAGAAGCAGCAGGTGCAGGCTAAGCATATCCTTAATGCATAGAATGCATTAAGGTGAAAAAACCATGAGACTTTACAACCCCTTTAACCCAGGAATTTTATTGGAGGAGCAAAGGGTTCAAAGTTCATAAGAAACAAAGGGGAGAAGGAATCACCGCTCCAGGTGGGTGTGTTTTAAAATGACACTCTCCTCAAGGTAGAAGCAGCAGATGCAGGCTAAGCATATAGCAATTAGAAGAAGGAGGATCTGGACAGCTGCAATCCAATAAAAAGGCCTTTATTGTATAAAATAACAAAAGTTCAAACCACAGCAGGATACAGGATAGACAGGATAGATAACTGACCTGTTTCACACTCAACAGTGCTTAGTCATAGCTACATAACCACAAAGTTTTGCCACAAATATATACTAGTGTATCATGAGCCATGTGATCAATTATGTGATCCATTAGAATTAATTGATTAAATGGAGTTAATTAGTTAAATAGCAAACAAGTGTGATTAAGTATATCCAGGAGAAAATGTGGTAGAATACCAATATTTAAAAAATATACAGCTCCTGAAAAGATGTGCATGTGTAGTGCTGTAAAAAAAAAGAATATATATATATATATATAAAAAACATATCAAGTGCATTTGTGTGTGAAAAAATATATATATAATAAATGTATAATAAATATACAGTGTAGTAGTAAACACCTGAAATGCAACATATATGGAGAAAAATATGAATATGGATAATACATATATATAAAAATATAGATTTCAATGACTGAAATATGTATACAAAAAAAAATTGTGTGCACCAATGCCCATTCAATAGATGCCAAAAAGTTTTATAAAATCTGATATAGGATAAATAAAAAATTTGAATGATTTAATATGTCCAATAAATGAGGACTATGTAATGTAACTATTCATTTGAAATAGGCAGCATGTTTGGGCAAAGGAAAAAAGTAGAAACCTCAAATTAGGGGAAGAGGACCCACAGAACCAAAAAAACAGCCCTATAAACATATGTACATAAAAATTACTACATGTGTTATATATATATATATATATATATATATATATATATATATATATATACACACACACATGAATATAGAACAAAACTAAACAGAAAATGGATAAAATACTTAAGGGAGGGGGAAAAGCAAGAGAAAAAGACCATCCGAAGATCCGTGTTGTCATGAACCCTGTACTTTCAACCATTGTTATAATGGGCACAGAAGGAACATGGCAATCATTCCAATGGTCCCAAAATTATGCCTGATCTATATCCCATATTGGAAACAATTGAATGAGTCGCTCAATAAGATTGGCTGATAAATCGAAAACAATTGAATCGATTAATCAATGATCTTGGCCGATATGTTTGGCAAGTATGTATGGGTACATTCGTCCATGAATAAATGAATCCTTCATGACCCATCCGTGTCCACATCAACTGAAATGTCGAAGACGGGAATAAAAATGCATGTGCATTCAGGGGCCACAAAACTACCATATATGAATGGGTGAATACATAATGTTGAAGGGTTTCACCCAAATGGCATGAATCCATGGGTTATATATCGTCCACTAGAGTAGGTGTCCTAGATCGGTGGTAGGTACCGTGGTCATCATAGCAGGGGGTCACTGTTAACTACATACCTATGCTAATATCAGAATTTAGGAATAACCATTATCAATATATAACGTAAGACCGGTGGATGGTATTGTTACCCTAATGCCGCGTACACACGATCGGACATTCTGACAACAAAACCGTGGATTTTTTTTCCGACGGATGTTGGCTCAAACTTGTCTTGCATGCACACGGTCACACAAATGTTGTCGGAAATTCTGAACGTCAAGAATGCAGTGACGTACAACACGTATGACGAGCCGAGAAAAATGAAGTTCAATAGGCAGTGCAGCTCCTCTGCGTAATTCCGAGCATGCATGGAATTTTGTGCGTCGGAATTGTGTACACAAGTTTTGTTGTCGGAAAATTTGAGAGCCAGCTCTCAAACATTTGTTGTTGGAAATTCTGACAGCAAATGGCCGATGGAGCATACACACGGTCGGATTTTACGACAAGAAGCTCACATCGAACATTTGTTGTCAGAAATTCCGACCATGTGTATGCAGCATAAGAGCAAAGGTTAGGACGTCAGTCAAAAAATGCTAATTAACTTAATCGTAACAGTGGGAAACATCCCACTCAAAGTTTAACCCTGCCGGGATTCTGGTATGTAGGTTGAATATCCAGAACACTTCACGTTTGCAAAGTGTTCTTAATCTATCACCCCCCCTTTTAGGAGTCACTGTCTTCTCAATGGCTTGTATTGACAGACTAGCAATATCCTTATTGTGGACCAAATTCCAATGTTTGGCTACATTAGTGGACTTGTTTTTCTCAAAGTCATACAAGTGATCGTAAAGCTGATCTTTCAGCCAGCGTGTAGTGTGACCTACATATTGGATACAGCAAAGTTCACATGTAATGACATAGATCAAAAACTTTGTATTACAATTGATAAATGATGAAATCTCAAAATTTCCACCAGTGACACTTGAACAGATGAACTGACCTCTTTTGATGTGGCGACAATAGTTGCATCCCCTCATGCCGCATCTGTAGTTGCCCTTGAAATGCAACCAATTAGAGCTGAATTTCTCGCTAGTAAATAAACTGGGTGATAGAGTAAAGTAAGTAAAAAGTGTAAGTAAAAAATCTAGACACAGCAAAATAAATTCTTGAAGAACTAATGAAAAGTTTCCAGACCTTTTTAAAGAAAAAAACAACAGCCTGTATGCCCAAGGGTGAGGGATGCTAGAATACAGACTTGTGACATCACAGGTGATCCACCTGTAATTGGCTCTACACTAAAAAACTTGCAAATTAAAGAGAAGCCGTTTAGTGTCCCTAAGAAAAATGGGAAGACTGACCACCAGGGGTTGTAACTGACTGTCTATCCATTCACCTAATTGCTCATTGAGTGACCCAATGCCTGTGACAATTGGTCTGCCTACAAGGGGATTTAACCTCTTGTGGACTTTAGGGAGATGGTGAAACACACTGGCATTATTGGGCACTCGGGAATGAACAAATCTCTTTCTGAGAGAAAATACCAACACAGACAGCTCTGTCTAAAAGGGTGGACAATTCTTTTTTAAAGGAAGAAGTGGGATCTGCCCTAAGTTTCTGCTAGGTATCTGTATCGGACATTTGTCGCAGGGCTTCATCTTTGTACACAATTGAGTCTAAAACCACAATTGAGCCACCTTTGTCAGCATTTCTTATGAGAGCTAGAGCTAGAGAGGTTGTCCGACATAGGATCTGTCTGACAACTGCGAGCCAAATGAGTCAGATCCCTCTCCACTAGCTTTTGGAACAAATCAAGATCCTTGCCTTGCGATGCCACTGGATAGAAAGATCTAAGCTTAAAAGATATAGTTTTGTGTCTGTCAGTGGGATCCCCGGGCAAGGGCTGGATTCTGAAGCCAAATCTATAAAATCCTGTAAAGCACAGACATCCGTGAACAATCAAGGGGAGGGAGGAGACTCACCTGTATCAGAAGCGAACGAGGGGGCATCATCATCATTAGACTGAACATCAAAGTAATGCTTTTTGAGGGTAGGGCTATGTGCAAATTTATTTACATCTAGCAATGTCCTGAATAAATCGAAATGCCTAGTGGGGCAAAAATTCAATCCCTTTGATAATAATCTTTCTTCATCCTCACTTAGTATCATTTTGGAAATTATCACAAAATTGGAAATTATTGTGGGGTCTTGCCTTGTAAATAGTGGGTGCCCTTTGGATCACTTGTGTCTCCTTCCTCCTCTCCTTGTTTTCTTTGTAGTTGTTTCTTTTTCGCCTTTTTGCTGGTCGCGCAAGGGTTTCCCGAGATGATATGGCTGTAAATCGGCCGATCTTGGCTGATTTTTGTAGTAGGCTCTTCAGGTGACAAATACGATGCTGTAATGGCTAATGTATCGTTGGCTAGTTCACTTTCGGGGTCAGAGAAGCTTACCCTAAGGGGGCGTGGCCAACGACCAGGATGTGAGGATGTGTGAAGCCTGAGCTCCGTCCGTCCCGTGTAGATCCTTCAACTATCCTGCTAGCCCGGCCGCCATCCACAACTATCCTCGAGCTCAGCAGCCTCCCAAGACTCCAGAGCACCCCTGGTGATGGTCAAATACGGTCCGGCCATGGAGGAAGCCCCGGGATTCGATCCGCCACCGCCGCCATGTCTGCCGCAGCAAAATGGCGCCGGCAGACTCCATGCTCTGAAGCAAGGCCATCCATCCACCTCCCTGACAATCCAGCAGCATCAAGGGTAGGGTGAGTCACAACATACCCCTGGCAGCAGCCCTGAGGACCCCCTTCTGTTCTCCCTCCCAGAGGACACTGACTCAGCATCCCATCCTAGCGCTGATGTGGCTGTAGGCCCTGCAGAGCCATCTCTCTCACAAATCATGGAGGCTATACAGCACAGCCATGCATCCCTCACCAATCAGATGGATTAAATTAAAACTGACCTGTCATTCCTAAAGCATGATGTGCAAAATCTGAGGCATAGAGTGCAAAATGCGGAGTAGCGCATAGGAGACTTAGAGGATGACATGTGTCCCTTACAGGGCTCTGTCAGGGAGCTACGCCAGGCCCAAGATTATATGTCTGACAAGCTTATAGATATGGAAGACTGCCTGAGACGCAATAATCTCCGCTTCTTAGGCTTTCTGGAAGGTTCAGAAGGCAAAGCCCCAGAAAAGTTCATGGAGCAATGGCTGATGTCAGTGTTTGGCGCCAACGTTTTTTCCACTATGTTTGCCATCGAGAGAGCCCACAGGGTTCCGTTGCGCCCCTTACCCCCTGGGGCACCCCCACGTGCTATGCTCATTAAGTTGCTGCATTTCAGGGACAGAGAAGCCATCATTAGGGCAGCCAGAGAAAAGGGAAGCATACTTTTCAATGGTAATGGCGTTACCATCTTCCCTGATTTTTCGGTGGCCACGCAGAAACAGCGTGCCACTTTCCTAGCTGTTAAAAGGCGCCTACATGATCTACAACTACCATATAGTATGCTATACCCGGCGCGTCTCTGTGTTATTCACCAGGGTAAGGCCCATTTTTTCACTGATCCGAAAGATGCAGCTCACTGGGCAGATACGCTAGGTCATTTGGAGCAAAGAAACCTGCCACGGAGATCACCTCCTCGCTGACCACTACATCTCCTCGTTGTTCAAATGCCAGCAGAATTTTCCATTCACTGACATCCTTGATCTAATGCTTCTTTAGTGTCGACAGAGAAGATTGAAGATCAGCACAAGGATATTGACATTCCCCTATTGGCACTTATCCGACTACAGGAAGGTTGAGAAACCCAATGCTGCTCGACAGAAGATGGAACTGCTGATATCCTTCTTTTGGCTGACCATTCTTGTTACTGCCATGTTGGCTTAAACTGAAACTATCCTGTGGCCATTCGGAAGAATATTTTTCTAAGGCCGGGTTGCTGCTTATTCAGCTTGGGAAGCGATCACGGGTGGTAGCTTATGTTCACAGCCCCCCTGGATATTGTTATCTAAGGTTTATTCACCACGGGACTGTTCTAGACACCCTCTGCTTCGCAGTTTCAGTTTAGGGTACAAAGCTCTCATGAGTTGGGGTATGGGATCCGGGAGGGTTAGGGTGGTTTGGGAGGGTTGGAAAACCTTCTATGTATTGGTATTGTTAAAGTTATGGTTACATGATTGTTATTCTATGACAAATGATTACAGGTTCACAGGCCAGACAGATCATCAAGGTGCTCAGGTATACATGCTTACAAGCATAATGTTTTTTCATAAATGTTTATCGGCTTGCACCCCCACCTCTCGAGGAGCTCGGAGTTCAATACGTTGGTTGGCTCTGAGGTATCTCGGGAGATGGTTGTGCAAACTTATGTCTTACACCCAGAAATGTCTTTACGTCTGATATCATGGAATGTTAGGGGGCTTAATTCTAAGGTAAAACGCTCAATAATGTTTGATTACTTAGCGCATCACAAACCGCATGTAATCCTTCTCTAGGAGACCCATCTCCAGGGATCCAGGGTTATGGCCCTTAAAAGAGCCAAAATAGCATATGCTCTACACTCCACCTTCTCTTCTCATTGCCAAATCAGCACCAATCTCAATTAAACACATTAAACTTGATCCGAATGGCTGTTTTGTCATCCTGGTATTGGAACTCTTAGGTAAACCGTATACTGTGACAAACATCTATGTCCCACCACCCTTCACCAAAAAAATTTTTGAGAGGGTAATGGGAACAATACTTGAAATTGCTGAAGGCCCTTTAATAATAGCTGGGGATTACAATACTCTTCTAGATAATTCTATGGATAGATTCCGATGCTCTACATTACCCCCAACGCCCCTGAGATCTTACCTAACTCAATTTGACCTGGTGGAGGCCTGGAGATGCAGGCATGCAAATGTGAGGGAATACTCGTGTCAGTCTGACTCTCATGATACTCTATCACAAATTGATCTCTGCTTGGTTTCCTCCGATATACTTCATTTAATAGCAGGAATCAAATATCTTCCCAAGGCGCTGTCTGACCATTCGCCTTTGATGGTGGACCTGGCCCTGAACACACCTTCCTCGTATAGGGTGTGGAGGCTGAGCCCACTTTGTTTGGCGGATCAGGCCGTGATAGACCAAAGTTCAGCAGATATGAAACTTTACTGGGTAAACAATAAGCATAGTGCAGATATTCAGATGGTTTGGGATGCCTTTAAGGCCGCTTCTCATGGTTCCTTTGCAGCTGCAATTGGGCGGGCCCGTAAGGCATTGCAGTCCAGATTAGTGGACGCAGAAGGTGAACTTAGGGTTGCAGAAACTGCGTATTCTAATGGCCCTACCTCTGAAACACACGCTACTTGGCGACACAAGGCTAGAGAATTGGATCTAGTGCTTTAAAACGTACACAGAAAAAACTACTATATCAGAACCAACGTATATTTGAATTCGGGGATAAAAATAGTCGACTATTAGCATACCTAGCTAGGCCAGATTATCAACCCTGTACTATTCCCAGAATTAAAAGTCTAACGGGCATGGTGGTTGAATAGAATGACGACAGTATGAAAGCGTTTGTTGAGTTCTACTTCACACTATATACCACCAGAGCTCACTATACAATAGTGGAACTAGATGATTACCTCTCGGAAATTTCACTCCCAAAGCTAACGGGGCTTCAGTCAGCCACACTTGATGCCCCGTTGACGGTAGAAGAGATAGGGGAGGCGATACAATCTTTTGCCAGACATAAAACTCCAGGCCTTGATGGGTTCCATAGTGAGTGGTACATGCAATTTCGGGGCCTACTAATACCACATTTGTTACGAATGTACAATTTTGCACTTAAAACAGGTCAGCTACCGCCCTCTGTGTCAGAAGCGTTGATAGTATTAATCCCCAAGCCTCATAAGGATCATCTCTTATGCAAATCATACCGGCCAATCTCGCTTATCAACTCTGACGTTAAAATTTTAGCCAAGGTACTTGCTAAACGATTAAATACGGTAATTACAACCATTATAGGGGCGGATCAAACAGGATTTATGCCTGGAAGGTCAACCTCTATCAATTTACGTAGACTGTATACTAAGCTACAAGCAGTCCACGACAAAACTGGTACCCGCGCTGTATTAGCCTTAGATGCCCACAAGGCCTTTGACTCAGTCGAATGGCCGTATCTCTTTGTCCTACCCAAATTTGGGTTTGGCACTACCTTTATAATGTGGGTATGGCTCCTATACTCCAAACCTATCGCTAGATTAGGAGTAAATGCGTCCATATCAAGTGCTTTTCAGATAAAGAGGGGTACAAGACAGGGGTGTCCATTGTCGCCACTCCTGTTTGCGCTAGCAATAGAGCCTTTAGCAGCATTTGTGAGATCCAGTGGGGAAATTAAGGGACTGACGACTGGGGGTCTAGAAGAAAAAGTGTCCTTATATGCGGATGACATGCTGATATACTTGGAGGACCCCCAGTCGTCACTCACGGCCCTGCTTGAAATCATCCAGCAGTTTGGCCATTTTTCAGGCTTTCAGGTTAACTGGGACAAATCCCTATTGTTCCAGATTGACCGAGAGACCCAAATAACACTACCTCCAAAATGCCCATTACAAATAGTTCACAAATTTCGATACTTAGGGGTTCTGATAGAACAACCTATCTCGTCATATGCCAAGATTAATTTAGACCCCTATATTAGTAGATTGAAAAATACACTGAAAACATGGAATAATCTCCCACTTACGCTCTTAGGAAGAATAAATGTCTTTAAAATGATCTACCTCCCAAGATTCCTTTATGTCCTGAGCAACTCACCAATCTATATAACAAAAGCTAAATTTAAAGAAATAGACTCTATAACCACTAATTTTATATGGAGGGGCGGTGTAGTGAGGATTGCGAAACACACCTTACAACTACCTACCTTGGAAGGGGGACTGGCACTCCCATGTCTCCAAACATACTATATCGCCTCACAACTGGCACATGCCCATTGGTGGTTCTTTCCAGAGGCCAACAATGCAGCTACTGCCCTTGAGGCGGCCATCCTCGCCTCATATGAATCCCTCCAAAACTAAATACATCGCATGTCACTTAGGGGGAGAGAAGGAGTAAAGGTTCTGGCCATGACCCTGCAGATCTTTAAAATTTCTAAACTACTGCCTCCCATTTCCCGTGGGGTGAAAACAATATCGCATCTATTTATAGACAATACATTCCGATCCTTTGCAGAATTCCAGAGGGACTTTGGGCTCCCACGCACGGATTACTTTCAATACCTACAGTTAAGACATACTGCAAGCTGCACAATTTGGGCTTCATAATACGGAGATGCAATCTTCTCAACTTGAGCTTTCACTGACTGACCCATCCCACGTCAAACTAATTTCGTCCTATTATAAGACTCTACTTCATTCTACTACCACTAGGCTTACTGCTATTGAACACAAATGGCGATCAGATATAGCCGAGTTGACGGAGGAGATTTGGGGGGAGATTCTTCCTGTGCAGGTCCCCTCCGTCATCTCTTCTAGAGACAAAGTGATCCAGACTAAGCTATTATATAGAGCATACTTCACACCGCAACTGCTATTGAAACTTAGGAGACTATCCAATTCCCTATGCCTTCGATGCGGGGCGGCCGAAGGCACATTTTTCCACTTAATGTGGGAATGTGCACCGGTACGGCAATTTTGGTCAGAGGTTACGGCCATCATCAGCTCTATAGCTAAAATACCAAATATCTGTAATCCTCTCAGATGTCTTTTGGGATACATTGACGACGAAGAGCTATCCAAAAAGTTCAATCTTTTATACGTATAGTGATGTTTTATGCTAAAAAAACAATAACCATACATTGGAAATCCAATGCTGTTCCGACTATAAAACTCTGGCTCACCATTGTTAATCAAGCCATACCACTATATAGGCTGACATATGAAGCTAGAGGATGCCCCAAAAAGTTTGCCAAAATATGGAACCCATGGGTGAGTTCAGAGAGTACCATACCACCTGCCTAATAAGTCATAACAAACCACAACAATAGTATGATACAGCAAATACCAGAACTTAAACCCTGACAACAATGAAATGTACTATAAGATGTGTTGTATGTACTAATGCATAATGTCAACCTGTCTACCTGTCCAATGTATTGAAATTTGAATAATACAATGCTCACTATGCCTGTACACCTGTGTAACTGCTATTGATACTTTTATAAAAACAATAAAAAAAAGCTGACCTTTAAAAAAAAAAAAGAGAAGCTTACCCTTTTTTTGGGGGGGTCTGTATGACCGACCAGAAAAAAATTGAGGCTTTTTCCCATACATAAACATTATTGCTCTCATAATCTATGCGGTCTCTGGTCATCTTACCTCTCTTATTCTTAATGACATCCTTTTCCATTTTGTCCAGTTTTTTGTTTAAGCAGCCATCTAGCTCTGAAAAGCCACTATGGTTTTGTAAAGTGGTGAGGTCTTTCTGTATTGTGGACATTTCAGCTTGTAGATTTTCAAGCTCCTTCTTTTTTGATGAAATAATAATATCCATAAGTTTAAATGAGCAGGTTGATAGCGTATCAGTTCACTCTTTTTTTAGACAATCATCAAACAGATCTGATGTGGGAAAATTTTTGATTCTCAAACCACGAGGAATCTGTTCTAAGAAAATATATTCTGTAAGAAAGCCGACGTCCCAGAAAGACCTGATTTCCTTGGCCATCAAATTCTCCAATCTCCTGAAAAGATGTCTCAAAGTAAGATAGTTATCATCAGTGGGTTGAAGAGCGTGTGTCTGTAAATTCAATCTAAGGGGGTTGTTTGATGGTGCTGTGAGACTTCTACTAAACCCGACCTCCGCTGTAGCAGGAACAGATGTGGTATCATCCATAGTAGGCGATCTTCCGCGAGGATAATTGGATGTAAATTGGAAGTAAAAGGAGTGATAATCAAACACCTCCGAGCCGGTAACAATATATGCAAAGTCCAGAAGCAAAAGGGAGAAGGGATCACTGCTCCAGGTGGGTGTGTTTGAGAATGGCACTCTCCTCAAGGTGGAAGCAGCAGGTTCAGGCTAAGCATATAGCAATTAGAAGGAGGATCTGGATAGCCGCACTCCAATAAAAATGCCTTTATTGTAAAAAAAAAAAAATTGTTCAAACCACAGCAGGGTACAGGATAGATTAGCTGATGCATTTCACACTCTCAACAGTGCCCTCTGCCGAAAGCCAACCTGGGCTTTTCATCACCCTTTAGCCCTCACCCTGTCTCCGCAAAACTGGAAATCCACGAACAACCAAAAACTGGAAGTAGACAGCCAGGCGGCCCTATGCTGGTTTTGAGTGCATGACACCCTGTGCGTGTCACTAGGACTAGGAATACAGAGATTTGCATCCTGCATACCCGTGGACACCTGAAAAGGACTCTGGATTCACCACCTTGTTGCTACAATCGAGGACCAATTCAATATCCTCCAAACCAGGGGTCGGGAACCTATGGCTCGCGAGCCAGATGTGGCTCTTTTGATGGCTGCATCTGGCTCGCAGACAAATCTTTAATAAAAAAATTATTAACATTAAAAATATAAAACATTCTCATGTATTTCAATCCATTCATTTGCTACCGCTCATGTTCATGGTTGTGGGTAGGGATGGGCTTTATGTTCGGGTCGAACATGAGTTCGACTCGAACATTGGCTGTTTGCCCGTTCGCCGAACAGCGAACAATTTGGGGTGTTCGCGGCAAATTCGAAAGCCACGGAACACCCTTTAAAAGTCTATGGGAGAAATCAAAATTGCTGATTTTAAAGGCTTATATGCATGGTATTGTCATAAAAAGTGTTTGGGGACCTGGGTCCTGCCCCAGGGGACATGTATCAATGCAAAAAAAAGTTTTTAAAATGACCGGTTTTTCGGGAGCAGTGATTTTAATAATGCTTAAAGTGAAACAATAAAAGTGTAATATTCCTTTAAATTTCATACCTGGGGGGTGTCTATAGTATGCCTGTAAAGGGGCGCATGTTTCCCTTGTTTAGAACAGTCTGACAGCAAAATGACATTTCTAAAGGAAAAAAATCATGTAAAACTACTATTGCTAGCGCCGGCTATAATGTAATGTATATAATGTAATATAATCGGTCCAGCAATACACATAACAGTTCATTGATAAAAACGGCATGGAATTTCCCCACAGGGGAGCTCCGAACCAAAATTTAAAAAAAAAATGCGTGGGGGTCCCCCTAAATTTCATACCAGGCCCTTCATATCTGGTATGGATATTAAGGGGAACCCCGCGCCAAAATTTTTTTTTAAAATGGCGTGGGGGGTCCCCCTCAAAATCCATACTAGACCCTTCAGGTCTGGTATGGATTTTAAGGGTAACCCCTTGCCAAAATGTTTAAAAAAATGGCATGGGGTCCCCCCAAAAATCCATACCAGACCCTTATCCGAGCATGCAACCTGGCAGGCCGTAGGAAAAGAGGGGGGGCGAGAGAGCGCCCCCCCTCCTGAACTGTACCAGGCCACATGCCCTCAACATTGGGTGGGTGCTTTGGAGTAGCCCCCCAAAGCACCTTGTCCCCATGTTGATGGGGAGAAGGGCCTCATCCCCACAACCCTTGCCTGGTGGTTGTGGGGGTCTGCGGGTGGAGGGCTTATCGGAATCTGGAAGCACCCTTTAACAAGGGGACCCCCAGATCCCGCCCCCCCGTGCAAATTGGTAATGGGGTACAAATGTACAATTTCACAAAAAAAGTGTCAAAAAGGTTAAAAAACACAAGAGACGGTTTTTGACAAGTCCTTTATTAATTTCTTCTTCTTCCATCTTTTTTCTTCTGGTCTTCCTTCAGTGTTCTTCCCCCATCTTCATCTTCTTATTCTTCTTCCTCTGCTCTTCTCGTCCCGCATCTTCCTCCGGCTTCTTCTCCGCTCCATCCGCACGATCCGCCTCAGTGGGAGTCTTCCGCTGTGTGACGCTTCGGCTCTTCTGACACTTCTTATATAATGGAGGGCGGGGTCACCCGGTGACCCTGTCCTCCTCTGACGCACGGGGACTTTCCTGTAGCTTTCCCCGTGTTGTCAGAGGGGGGCGGGGTCACCCGTTTACGAAATGCGGAAAGCCACAGGGAAGTCCCTGTACGTCAGAGGAGGGCAGGGTCATCGGGTGGCCCCGCCCTCAATTATATAAGAAGTGTCAGAAGTTCTGAAGCGTCACATAGCGGAAGACTGCCACTGAGGCGAATTGTGTGGATGGAGCGGAGAAGAAGCCGTAGGAAGATGCAGGACAAGAAGAGCGGAGGAAGAAGAAGATGGAGAAGAAGAAGATGGAGGAAGAAGAACACCGAAGGAAGACCAGAAGATGGAAGAAGAAGAAATTAATAAAGGACTTGTCAAAAACCGTCTTTTGTGTTTTTTAACCTTTTTGACACTTTTTTGTGAAATGGTAGGGGTACATTTGTACCCCATTACCAATTCACATGGGGGGTGGGATCTGGGGGTCCCCTTGTTAAAGGGGGCTTCCAGATTCTGATAAGCCCCCACCCACAGACCCCCACAACCACCGGGCAAGGGTTGTGGGGATGAGGCCCTTCTCCCCATCATTGGGACAAGGTGCATTGGGGGGCTACCCCAAAGCACCCTCACAATGTTGAGGGCATGTGGCCTGGTACGGTTCAGGAGGGGGGGCGCTCTCTCATCCCCCCTCTTTTCCAGCGGCCTGCCAGGTTGCGTGCTCTGATAAGGGTCTGGTATGGATTTTTGGGGGGACCCCACGCCTTTTTTTTGGTGCGGGGTTCCCCTTAAAATCCATACCAGACCTGAAGGGTCTGGTATGGATTTTGAGGGGGACCCCCACACCATTTTTTTTTTAATTTTGGCGCGGGGTTCCCCTTAACATCCATACCAGACCTGAAGAGCCTGGTATGGAATTTAGGGGGACCCCCACACATTTTTGTTTTTTAAATTTTGGTTCGGGGTTCCCCTGTGGGGAAATTCCATTCCATTTTTTTTCAATGAACTTTAATGTGTATTGCCGGACCGACAATACATTATAGCCGGCGCTATCGATAGTAGATTTACATGACTTTTTTTCCTTTAGAAATGTCATTTTTCTGTCAGACTGTTCTAAACACGGAAAACATCCGCCCCTTTACAGGCATACTACCGTTAGCAACAGCATAACAACGTTATTAAAAAGAATTCAGAGGGGCGTGTCCGGACGTTCAACAGGGAGGACGTGTGCTAGCCCTGCTCCGTCTAGGCTACCCGAATCTATAGCCATCTCTGCCCCTACTCACCCCATCGAAGCTCTTTTACATGCCAGGGGTATCTGGACACTCTCGGCTACGGCCCTGGGGGAATATTAAATCCACCTGGCGATTTGAAGCGGTCCGGGGCCTGCAGTTGGGTCCGAGCCTTGGACGCCCGCCGCCATCTTGGGGCCTTTCTGACACTCGGAGCCTCCCGCTCTCCGCTGCTCCGGACCGGAGGCCTCCGAAAAGCTCCTGCGCAGCATCCTGGCCATCCGCACTTGGGACCCCCCCGGTCCGGCGACTACTAACCTGGAGATCCCTCCTTTGCTACGCCGACCTCCGGAGGCCCGTCGCCATCTTGCGGCCTACCGCTCCGACCCATCCTACCTCCTGGACAGCGGTGAGTACCTTGATACTCAACCATCTACCCCTTGGCCGGCTCCCCATCAGTGCTGGGACAGTAGTATCTAACTAGAGCCTTGAATCTGGGCCCATACGAAGCCGCCCGAGGCTTCCCCGCAATCAATACTCACCCGGCCGGCCTAGACCGCCAGGAAAGTCCGCGGCTCCGGCCTACCTGTGGAGGTCGGCGGCCATCTTAGTACTCCAACTACTCCTTATCTACATTTGTGCCTCCACTCGTTTTATTCAGCCACTGCACCTATTCCTCTAGACTCTGCTCAACTTGGCTCCCCTTGCCTTGTAGCTGAGGGGGCTCTGCTAATACCCACATTTCATTTTCATGAAAATCTCTACAAACAATAACATTATATTGAAATATGAATGACACTGAGCAAATGTAAGTAGGAAGTGCCCCACACAGCTACCGGCCTAACAGTTTCAGTTATGCCTTCCAAATCAACTAAATCTCGTTCTGCAACAGGTAAAAGATCTGGTAAGAGGTCACTGTCTACTTCAATATCTGCAGGCTCTATTCAACAATATTTGGCTAACGCACGCGACGATCAGGCCCGAACATCGAGACCAAGCGCCTCTCCCTTATCTCACGTTGCCTCTGTGAGGGGAAGCTCTCCGGCCTCCTCCTACTGCTCAGATCTCATGGATGACCCAGGATCCCCTGCTGGTTCCGAAATGACTACGCTGATGAGTGGTCTTAAAAAAGAACTTGCAGGTATGTTTCATAGCTTGGAAAAGTCTATTAAAAAAGAAATAACTGCAGTTAGAACCGACATGTCACACATCTTGGTCAGAGTGGAGGAAACGTAGCAACGGCAAAGATACTTAAGCTCTAGCCATTAAAGAACTGCAAGACACTGTTACCCAGCTTGCATTTGCTCATCGGGCCTCCCTATACAAGCTCGAAGACCTCGAGAACCGCAACCGCAGAAATAACATACGGGTCAGAGGTCTGCCTGAGGCCACTGGAGATAATGACCTAGAACCATCAATACGTGGCATTTTCAACACCATTATGGGTAATTCTGTCACCGCACCACTCCACTTTGACCGTGTACACCGGGCTCTGAGACCCCGCAATGCTAACTCTGATCAACCCAGAGACGTTATCTGTCGCTTGCATTACTTCGAGGATAAAAATGCAATCATGATGAAGATGCGGGGCCTGCCCAACATAGATTTCGACGGGGCAACCATCACCGTATTCCCAGACCTCTCCAAAGACACTTTAGACCGACGTAGAGCTCTGAAGCCACTCCTTGATCTCTTACGTTCAGACGGGATCACATATAGATGGGGCTTCCCAGCCTGCCTGATTGCCACCAAAAATGGCCGATCCCATACACTAAGGTTCCCGGAGGAACTCACAACCTTTTTGCAGGCTCTTAATCTTCCGCCCTTGGAACTCCCAGGATGGCAGGACTCAATTCCTAAATTCTCAAACCTCGCAGATTCAATTTGGAGAAAAACCCCTTCAAAGGCAGGTCGCTCCTCTCTCCCAGGATCTGCACAAAAGCACGGTTGAATTGTGCAAATTTGTCCTTTATTTTTTTTTTCTCTTTTCATTCAACCACACTCCACCAGTTCAGATGCTTATTTTTCTACAGTTAACTGGCACCAAGTCAGATTTCAAATACAATTTTTTTTTGTAAATTTACCTGACTATTCTTGCACCAAGTCAGATTTCAACTACAATTTTTTGTAAACTTACCTGACTATTCCTGGTAAACTCTGACCTGTGACTAGTTAGACCACTGATCTCCTTTTATGTTTTTGTTGTTGTTTTTTTTTTTGCCGCATCAGTATGGTCTACAACATGTGCTGCCTTGTAGGAATTTCAATGTTCAAGTTGATTTTTGTTATTGCCTACATAACCTTTTTTATTTTATTGGAACTAATTTTTTATTTCTAGTTATAAGTTGTTTGTTTTTTACAGGCCGAGTGCTGTTGGGGCACGTTTCTTCTATTGCCCCTCCCCTGCAACATAACCCAGTCCCCCCCTCCTTCTGGGGTTAGCGAGTGCGTGCGACCTTAAGAGTTATTATATCCAATCCCTATTCAGGGTTCTGGATGGCTGCCCGCTCTCTTTCCCCAACGGGACCACTGCAGATCTCTGCGTGTTATTCATATGTTTCCCACGAGTTCTTTAATTAATGTATATGATTTCTCCATATGTTCACTCTCTCCTTCTTTTCTTTCTTTCTACTCTTTACTCTACTCTCTCCTCTTCCCCCTCTCTCCTCACCTCCCCTTCCCCTGTTGGCATGCATGGAAGCATAGGCTGAAAGATCCCACTTTGATGTAACAATGGTTACATTGAAGTTCTTCTCATACAATGTTAGAGGTCTTAATGTCGCAGCTAAACATTCCGTGAACTAAAACAAGCCGCATGCTCTATTGCTTTTCTTCAAGAAACGCATCTAGCCCATACAACACCGGTTAAATTGACCTCACCCCATTTTCCGCAATGGTATTACAGTTTATCTGACACTAACAAAGCTAAGGGAGTGGCCATTGGATTTAGCAGAAATATATCCTTTCGCTTGTCTGACATGCTAGCTGATGATTCAGGTCACTTTCTTTTCCTCCAGGGCTTCATAGGTAATACCCAATGCACCCTTGCAAATGTATATTGCCCAAACCAAAATCAGCCTACCTTTTTTTCACAAATTCTAACCAAACTATCACATTTCGCCAAAGGTCTTACTATCTTAGCAGGTGACATCAACATGTCTTTAGACCCAACAATAGACACGTCCCAAGGCCGCTCTAATATTCCCTTTAAACGCCTGAAATTTGTCAAAAGGAGACTCATGGACCTCCAATTAATGGATGTCTGGCGCCTCCTCCATCCCAATGAGAAGGATTTCTCACATTTCTCCACAACACACCACTCATAGAATTGACAATATATTTCTAGATCACTTTCACCTCCCCCTCTTACAGTCTGCTCACATAGGAACCGCTACTATCTCGGACCATGCACCTGTTTCGATGACGCTGACTATGCCTTCCTTAGCACGCCGCACTAATAACTGGAAACTTAACGACTACCTTCTTACTAATGAAGCCGAGGTTTCCACACTGTCCTCTTATCTCTTACAATATTTCAAGGAAAACAAACCCTCTGACACCTCTCCCTCCATTGTTTGGGAAGCTCATAAGGCTACTATTAGAGGCCGGCTTATCGAGCTTGGTGCCAGAAAGAAAAGGGAGCATGGTCGGCGACTCGAACAGGTCTTACAACAAATAGCCGATCTAGATAAGCAACATAAACTCTCTCTCCATATTGAGCATTTCCAATCCCTCACACTTAAACGAGAGGAATTAAAGTCTCTTCTTAATTTAGACACTAAGAGAAAATTCCAACGCATATCACAGAAATTCTATGAGTGGGGAAACAAACCAAGTAGATTACTGGCTAGGTCATTAAAAGCTAAACAAACGCAGTCTTTTATTCCCAAAATTAAACTATCATCAGGAGAGCTGGCCCATGCAACTCCAGACATTGCCAAGGCCTTCAAGGAATTCTATGCAGATCTCTGTGTCAAAAATGACTTGTCCTCTTTATCTCAGAAAGAGAGACGTAGACGCATGCTCTCCTACTTCAAAGAAGCTAACCTACCTAAATTGCCTGTGTCTATCTTTAAAGAACTGGAAGCAGATTTCTCAGTAGAGGAATTTCAAGCTGCCTTGAAGTCTACCCCTTCCGGAAAAGCGCCCGGACCTGATGGTTTCACTATTTTATACTACAAAACATTCAGTGACATTCTGCTTCCCCGTCTCACAGCTTATGCAAACTCAGTCTCTCAATCCTCAGGCTTACGCCCAGAATCCCTCTCCACTCACATTACTGTCATTCCTAAACCTGATAAGGACCCTACCCTCTGTAACAGTTATAGGCCAATCTCAATAATAAATACTGATATTAAATTATTTGCCAAAGTAATGGCAAATCGCCTGCTCCCCCTATTGCCTAGCTGGATCTCCAAAGACCAATCAGGTTTCATTCCCAATAGAGAAGCAAAAGATAACTCCCTAAGAGCGATTTCCCTAATCCAGTATGTTCAAAGAAGTGCCCAGCCCACCCTACTCCTTTCCACTGATGCTGAAAAAGCGTTTGATAGGGTGGACTGGGACTATCTTAAGATGACATTGAGACATTTTGGATTGGGACCTAAGATGTTCCACCGTATTTCATCCCTATACTCTAATCCCACAGCACAAATCAGAATCAATGGGACGTTGAGTGATTCTTTCGTTTTACATAATGGTACTAGGCAGGGATGCCCCCTGTCCCCCCTTCTTTTTGCCATTACCTTAGAACCCTTCCTAGTGACAATTAGGAACAATGGTAATATTCAAGGCGTACAAGTAGGTAAAAGCTCCCATAAATACGCAGCATATGCCGACGACATACTATTTTTTATTCAACAGCCCCGCATTTCAATAACTAACCTAATGTCAGCATTTTCCACCTTCCAGTCAATTTCTAATTTCAAAATAAACCTAAATCGGAATCGGAAATTTTAAACATTAATTTCTCCCAGTCCGAGGCGACTTCCCTGCAGCCCCTCTTTCCCTTTAAATGGGAACCAAAACATATGAAATACCTAGGTATCTATCTCACTCCCAACCCCCACTCCCTTTTCCGGCATAACTACATCCCTTTGCTTACCAGGATTAGGGAGGACTTACGAAAATGGTCCAGTTTATCTCATACCTGGTTAGGAAAAGTAAATATTATTAAAATGAATATATTGCCCCGCATACTCTTTCTTTTTCAAATGCTCCCACTGGGGGTTCCAGTGGGGTTCTTTACTATTTTGCAAACCATGATCTCCCGTTTTATTTGGAAGAACAGTCACCCCAGGATATCTAGGGAACTACCGTATCGCTCCAAGGGATCTGGGGGACTGGCACTCCCTAATTTTAAGGCGTATTATCAAGCGGTTGTATTGTCTAGGATAGCCGATTGGAAATATGCTCTTAATTCAAAATTGTGGGTACAACTTGAATACCTTTTGAGTGGCGCTGATCTCTCGGTGGTTCCTTGGATACCTCGCTCCTGCAGGAATCTTGACCGATTCACCTCAGTACTCACCATATCCTCATTAGATATATGGGATGCCCTACATAAAAAATTCTCATGGGGGTATAACTCTCCTTTAACACCTCTCCTTAACCACAAATATTTTTTACCAGGATTATTAGATCCCGGCTTCCAGTCCTGGAGACCGAGAGAACCTCTCTTACTACATCACGTCCTCCGTGGCAACACACTTAAACTATTACATATGATCCTTGATCCTAAACCTGCCTCGTTTCTCGACAAATGGAGATATCATCAACTTTAACGTTTCTTGAGTTCTCTCCCTCATCCGCCTAGAAGTTTGCAAGATTTAAATCAAATAGAAGAAATATTTCACCCAAAAGACCCTCCCTTACATAGTATTTCTCTATTTTATAAAGCTCTTATTGCCTTTCAAAACCCCGCCCTTCCACCCTTCCTGGCAAAGTGGGAAACTGATCTGGGTTCCCCCATCTCAGACAACCTAAAGGATAAGGTTTTACAATTAGCGCACACCTCCTCCCTTGCTTCTAAAATGGCAGAGGTCAATTATAAATTACTTACTAGGTGGCATTACACCCCCGTTAGACTACACCAAATGTTCCCCGCCAGTTCCCCATTGTGCTGGAGGAACTGTGGGAACGAAGCCACTCACGCACATGTCTGGTGGTTCTGCCCACTCATTCGCCCCTTCTGGTCGGCCATCTGCAAACTGATCTCACAGATTTCGGAGGTCAATCTACCCATGGATCCATGGACTGTCCTTTTCCGTGCCACTAAAACCCCCATAGGCTCGTATAAACGTTCACTCATTCCTCACCTATTGAACACCGCCAAAGCTCTAATACCTACCTTTTGGGGCCAAACAACAATTCCTTCTATTAAAACCTGGCTGCAGAAGGTTGATGAAGTTCAACTCATGGAGAGTATTACATATAACATTAAAGGGACTTCAGAAAAACATTCACTTGGGCCCCTTGGGTAAAATTTCAGTCCACCTCCTCATATAAGGATATTATAGTGCAAATCCCATAAATCTACCATTTATACATCGCCATCTAAATTTCGATAACTCAATATATTGCACATGCATGCCAGCATCCCCCTCCCCCCCTCCCTTTCTACCTCACCCTCTATCTTCTCTACTATCCCCTTTCTCTCCCTCTATTCTCTTTCCCATTATCTAGTTTTATGCATTTCATTATTTCTATTCGTTATATTTTACCTCTCTTCTTTAACTGAAGCAAGGTTATTCATTTTGTTTTTATATTTTGATTCCTATGTTTGCTTTGAAAGAAGCCTCTTTCTACTCAATCACTACATTAATTTTCATCCTTCTTCTTGAATATACAGAGGTGTTTAATGTATTCCTGGCTTCTTGACACTCATTGTTAATCTCCGAGCATTGAAATTGACTTTGCTGTATCACCATGACCGTACCTAGTTTGTGATATAAGTATATTTTGTCCTTATTTTTCTTTAATAAAAATTTATTAAAAAAAAAAAAAAAGAATTCAGAGGTCATGTCATTTTCGGCAACTTTGCCATATTTCTTTGTTCTGTGATTTATCCCTTAATAAAGAACAGCTGATTGTTAAAAAGAATTCAGAGACTTATTGTACTTTAAAAGTGAGGTACAAAGAAATCCTGGATAGCCGCACTCTGTGAAACGCGTTAGCAGTCTACCACCCTGTACGTCTCTGCAATTGACTGTATTGTTGTATTTTATTGAAATAAAGATGTCCTTATCCCAGAGTGCGGCTATCCAGGGTTTCTTTCTACCTCACTGCAAACCAGCAAAGCCAGCACCTGGAACCAGTTCTTACTAGGGCGGTGTCATTCCAGAGCAAGAGTGTTTGTGAGCTGCATTTCCTTTTTTCCTGTCTACTTTAAAAGTGTTGGTCTTACATAAAATGAACACATTTACTTGTATTTAGTTTTAAACATATTGTATGGCTCTCACGGAATTACATTTTAAAATATGTGGCGTTCATGGCTCTCTCAGCCAAAAAGGTTCCCGACCCCTGGTCTAAACAATGAGTCTTTTTCAGGCTGGAATATCCAGCAAGCGACCACAGCCTGAACACTTTTTGAGGCTTTGTGATTTGACTCAGCTGACTATATCTTTCTATCCAACTTATATGCGGTGCTGTCTTTAATGTTTCATTGAAACATGGTGCTGAATGATTAACAGGCTCACTGTGGATATTGTCCCTCCTCGAGTCACATTGCTACATCACTGCGGGCTGCATTGCACTAATCTACCATCTCTATGACTGAGAGTGCTACACCAAGAAACCAAACCTGCCTTGTTCATTAACTGGCAGGGATACCTTCCAGCCAAAATTGCATTTATTTGTCTGTGATGATCAATGCCTTTTTCAATACTGTAGCTACCTAATGCAGCTTTAAAAGCATATAGGGAGTCTGGAGGTCCATGGTTAGGCACAATACATAGTTACATCTACATCTACTGAGCTGGCCAGAACCACCTCTGGCGGGAGTCTAGCCCACATTTTCACAGCTCTTACTGTAAAGAAACCTTTCCGTATTTGGAGATGAAATCTCTTTTCCTCTAGACGCAAAGAATGCCCCCGTGTCCTCTGTGTTGACCGTAAAGAGAATAACTCAACACCAAGTTCACTATGTGGACCCCTTATATATTTGAACATGTTGATCATATCCCCCCTTATTCTCCTCTTCTCGAGAGTGAATAAATTCAGTTCCTCTAATCTTTCCTCATAGCTGAGCTCTTCTATGCCTCTTATCAGTTTGGTTGCCCTTCTCTGTACTTTCTCCAGTACGAATACCGGTCTGTGCTACCAAGGTTTCCCAGAACTCACCTTGCCTAATGTACATAAGCATTATATGTTAAGTCACACTAAATACCGTATTTATCGGCGTATAACACGTGCCGGCGTATAGCACGCACCCCAAGTTTAGGAGGGAATTTTAAGAAAAAAAACTTTTTAAAGGAAAAAAACTTACATTTAAATGCCCATCTATGCAGCTTTATCAGTGTCCATCTGCAGCTTTGTCAGTGTCATTTGCAGCCTTGTCAGTGTCATCTGCAGCCTTGTAGTGTCATTTGCAGCCTTTCAGTGTCATTTGCAGCCTTGTAGTGTCATCTGCAGCCTTTCGGTGTCATCTGCAGCCTTTCAGTGTCATTTGCAGCCTTGTAGTGTCATTTTCACACTTTCAGTGTCATTTGCAGCATTTCTGTGTCATCTGCAGCCTTTTAGTGTCATTTGCAGCCTTGCCCAGTGACACTGCAGACTTGTCAGTGTCACTGCAATTTTTAAATATGGCGCTACCGAGAGACACAGAGCCGGTCCTGTGTCTCTCGGCGGCTCTCGACTGCTTTTGGCTCCTCTCGTAGTCCTGTGGGCGGAGCCGAGCACCGCCGATATACATACATAGCCGAGTGTACTCGGCTAGGTTCGGCTAGCTCCGCTCAAAGTCACGCTCAGTCCCTGTGTTATGACCATCATAAGGCGGGACTGGGCGTGACTGTGAGCGGAGATAGCCGAACCTAGCCGAGTACACTCGGCCTATGTATGTATGTTGGCGGTGCTCGATCCTCCGCTCACAGTCAGCGGGGGATCGGCGTATAACACGCACCCGCAATTTTCCCCTGATTTTAAGGGGAAAAAAGTGTGTGTTTTACGCCGATAAACACGGTAACTTGAGGTGATTGACACGTGTGGATGACTTGGATATGGCTGAGCTCATGGGCATGTGTTTTTAAGTGACAACGTTGTCAGTTTTTACCATGTGCAATTTCCTATTGTTTATGCTTTCCTTTCAATGATAATTTTTTTCTACTAATTGTTCTAATAAAGTTATGTCAGGTTAAACCACCGTTTGTTCCTTGTCCTTCATTGAAGGCAAGGACACCTTGGGTCCTATTCCCACTGCCCTTTTATTTTGACTACTTCTCCTGTTTTGATAAGGAACTCCTTAGGTAAGTCGGTAACCTGCCACCTGAATTGACCAATAATATTGGTCATCAGGACCCCGCCAATTGCGTTTTTATTGCGATTTGACTGCTCCAAAGTTTGATTGGTCCTCTCAGTCTGACCATTAGAAAGAGGATGAAAAGCAGAGGACCGATTAATTGTTACATCTAAAGCTGAGCAAAAGCTTTTCTGATTATTAAAAGTAAACTGTCAGATATCACAACATTTCATGTCCCCCGGTGTCATTCATATATAGAGCTTAATTCCATCTGGTCCTTGTCTGCCTCCTGTGGCCACCTGCAGCTCTGTGGATATAGCACTTCATATTTATTGAATAAACCTGTGACTACTTTTTCAGAAACCTGGGAAGGCCGAGACCCATGCGGATAGCAGCCCCAATAACCGGGGCGAAACATGTTGGGACCAACGCCTCTACAGCTTTAAACAAATATTGACCATAGTATATGGGGTTATAGGTATATGTTTTTATGAACATAACTTTTTAGACTTTTAATTAAAATTTGAAGATTTTAATCGTATTTTTTGGTTCGGTTTTCATATTGCACCAATATAGTCCCATCCAATCTGTTCTCTCTTCCACAAATTTAGAGATGAGGTGCTTATTTTCTGTGATGTTTTATCCACATTAGATTATATCCCATGTAGTCTAAAGACTTCTTGATCTATAAACGCCACAGTTTGTACAGCAAGAGGGTACCCTCTTAACAGGTATGAAGTGAGCCATGTTAGTGAGACGGTTAACGACTAACAAGATAGTAATCCTCTCTTGAGGGATGAAGGGCGACCCAAAAGTCCATAGAAATTGACCCCCATGGTCTTGATGGAACAGGTAGTGGCTGGAGCAACCCCAAAGGAGAAGCTATGGGTGTCTTATTGCATGCACAGATCAGGCACAAGGCTACATGTCTTTTGACATTTCTTGTAACCAGGCCACCAAAAGGAACGTGATAAAATGTCTTCTGTCTTAGAAACCCCAAAATGCTCAGCAAGTTTGGCGTAATGTACCAGCCTTAGGGCATCAACCAGAATGGATTTAGGCACATAGAGACAATGTGCTTGAGTTCAAAAGCTTTTCTTGTACTCAAGGTTAATGTCCTTAGGAAGATGGTTGAGGAATGGGTCCTTCTCATAGTCTTCTTCTGAGGCGACTCAAGAATGTCTTGGAATTTGTGGCCCCTAGGAAGTTATTTTCCTGGAGAGGTTCAGACCCCATCCTTTTTTTTGCCATTCATTTTTTATTATATTTTTCCAATATGCAAATTTTTGATACAAAAACAACAAAATCCATTTCAATAAATACATACTTAGAAATTCCACTTCCCTCCCACTTCCTCCCCTAGTGTGTCACTCATCCCCCCCCCCATTTCTCTGTCAAAATTAATATAGTACAGTCACAAACTTTCCATATGTTTTCAAGTTCAGGTACCAGTCCTGAAGCATCAATCCATGCTTTCCATATACATAGTTACATAGTAGGTGAGGTTGAAAAAAGACACAAGTCCATCAAGTCCAACCTATGTGTGTGATTATGTGTCAGTATTACATTATATATCCCTGTATGTTGCGGTCATTCAGGTGATTATCTAATAGTTTCTTGAAGCTATCAATGCTCCCCGCTGAGACCACCGCCTGTGGAAGGGAATTCCACATCCTTACCGCTCTTACAGTAAAGAACCCTCTACGTAGTTTAGGGTTAAACCTCTTTTCTTCTAATTGTAATGAGTGGCCCCGAGTCTTATTAAACTCTCTTCTGCGAAAAAGTTTTATCCCTATTGTGGGGTCACCAGTACAGTATTTGTAAATTGAAATCATATCCCCTCTCAAGCGTCTCTTCTCCAGAGAGAATAAGTTCAACGCTCGCAACCTTTCCTCATAACTAAGATCCTCCAGACCCTTTATTAGCTTTGTTGCCCTTCTTTGTACTCGCTCCATTTCCAGTACATCCTTCCTGAGGACTGGTGCCCAGAACTGGACAGCATACTCCAGGTGCGGCCGGACCAGAGTCTTGTAGAGCGGGAGAATTATCGTTTTATCTCTGGAGTTGATCCCCCTTTTAATACATGCCAATATTCTGTTTGCCTTATTAGCAGCAGCTTGGCATTGCATGCCATTGCTGAGCCTATCATCTACTAGGACCCCCAGGTCCTTTTCCATCCTAGATTCCCCCAGAGGTTCTCCCCCCAGTGTATAGATTGCATTCATATTTTTGCCACCCAAATGCATTATTTTACATTTTTCTACATTGAACCTCATTTGCCATGTAGTCGCCCACCCCATTAATTTGTTCAGGTCTTTTTGCAAGGTTTCCACATCCTGCGGAGAAGTTATTGCCCTGCTTAGCTTAGTATTGTCCGCAAATACAGAGATTGAACTGTTTATCCCATCCTCCAGATCATTTATAAACAAATTAAATAGGATTGGTCCCAGCACAGAACCCTGGGGAACCCCACTACCCACCCCTGACCATTCTGAGTACTCCCCATTTATCACCACCCTCTGAACACGCCCTTGTAGCCAGTTTTCAATCCATGTACTCACCCTATGGTCCATGCCAACGGACCCTATTTTGTACAGTAAACGTTTATGGGGAACGGTGTCAAATGCTTTTGCAAAATCCAGATACACCACGTCTACGGGCCTTCCTTTATCTAGATAGCAACTCACCTCCTCATAGAAGGTTAATAGATTGGTTTGGCAAGAACGATTCTTCATGAATCCATGCTGATTACTGCTAATGATATCATTCTTATTACTAAAATCTTGTATATAGTCCCTTATCATCCCCTCCAAGAGCTTGCATACTATTGATGTTAGGCTAACTGGTCTGTAATTCCCAGGGATGTATTTTGGGCCCTTTTTAAATATTGGTGCTACATTGGCTTTTCTCCAATCAGCTGGTACCATTCCAGTCAGTAGACTGTCAGTAAAAATTAGGAACAATGGTCTGGCAATTACTTGACTGAGTTCCCTAAGTACCCTCGGATGCAAGCCATCTGGTCCCGGTGATTTATTAATGTTAAGTTTCTCAAGTCTAATTTTAATTCCGTCCTCTGTTAACCATGGAGGTGCTTCCTGTGTTGTGTCATGAGGATAAACACTGCAGTTTTGGTTACTGAAGCCCCCCGATTCACTTGTGAAGACTGAGGAGAAGAATAAATTCAATACCTTTGCCATCTCCCCTTCTTTGTAACCAGATGTCCTTCCTCATTCTTTATGGGGCCAATATGGTCTGTCCTCCCTTTTTTACTGTTTACATACTCAAAGAATTTCTTGGGATTTTTTTTGCTCTCCTCCACTATGTGTCTTTCATGTTCTATCTTAGCCGTCCTAATTACACCCTTACATTTCTTATTGCATTCTTTATAAAGTATGAATGCTGAGGATGATCCCTCAACCTTGTATTTTTTGAAGGCCTTCTCCTTTGCTTTTATATGCATTTTTACATCGGAGTTAAGCCATCCAGGATTTTTGTTCGCTCTTTTAAATTTATTACCCAATGGGATACATTGGCTAATGCCCTTATTTAATATGCTCTTAAAGCAAACCCATCTCTCCTCCGTATTCTTTGTTCCTAATACTTTATCCCAATTTATGCCTTTTAGCAAGGTTTGTAGTTTAGGGAAGTTGGCTCTTTTGAAATTCAGTGTCTTTGTATTCCCTTTATGTTTCCTATTTGTGTGATTTATACTGAAACTAATTGACCTGTGATCGCTGTTACCTAAATTGCCCCGTATTTCCACATCTGTGATCAGGTCTGTATTGTTGGTAATCAGTAGATCCAGTAATGTTTTATTTCTAGTTGGTGCGTCTACCATCTGACCCATAAAATTGTCCTGCAAGACATTAAGGAACTGGCGAGCCTTAAATGAATGCGCGGTTCCCTCCGCCCAGTCTATGTCTGGATAATTAAAATCCCCCATTATGATAACACTTCCCATCCTTGCTGCTAATCCAATTTGTGATAGGAGATCCGTCTCCACTTCCTCCTTCAGGTTAGGGGGCCTATAGCATACGCCCAGTATTATTTTCCCCTTAGCTTCATCCCTTTGGAGCTCTACCCATAAGGATTCCACCTCCTCTCTAGCTCCCTCAGTGATGTCATCTCTCACATTCGCTTGTACATTATTCTTGATATATAGGCATACCCCTCCCCCTTTTTTACCCTCTCTATCCTTGCGGTATAGGGTATACCCTTGAATGTTTGCCAGCCAATCATGAGAGCTGTTGAACCAGGTCTCTGAAATTCCCACAAAATCCAAATCCTCCTTGTACAACAGTATCTCTAGTTCACCCATCTTGTCTGCCATGCTCCTGGCATTGGTGAACATGCCACATAGTTTAGACCGGTCGCATATTGTCCTCGTATTGGGTGTTTCAAAATTGCAACTAGGACTTGCTACTATACTCACCTTGTGTTTTTGTGCTTTGGTTAACCTGCCACTAATGCCCCCAACACTACCCTCTGGAATATCATCCGCGCTGGCTATCACTGTCTCTGGACCCTCCCCCCCATCGCCTAGTTTAAAAACCCCTCTAACTTTTTGGCCATCTTCATTCCCAGCAGATCTGCACCCTCCTCATTTAGGTGCAGTCCGTCCCTTCTATAGTACCGGCTACCGACTGCGATATCTTCTCAAATTTCATTTTGCCTCCCTTTCTTATATAAGCTAATTGTGGATGACTTGGATATGGCTGAGCTCATGGGCATGTGTTTTTAAGTGACAACGTTGTCAGTTTTTACCATGTGCAATTTTCCTATTGTTTATGCTTTCCTTTCAATGATAATTTTTTTCTACTGATTGTTCTAAGAAAATTATATCAGGTTAAACCACAGTTTGTTCCTTTTCATTGAAGGCAAGGACACCTTGGGTCCTATTCCCACTGCCCTTTTATTTTGACTACTTCTCCTGTTTTGATAAGGAACTCCTTAGGTAAGTCGGTAACCTGCCACCTGAATTGACCAATAATATTGGTCATCAGGACCCCGCCAATTGCGTTTTTATTGCGATTTGACTGCTCCAGACTTTGATTGGTCCTCTCAGTCTGACCATTAGAAAGAGGATGAAAAGCAGAGGACTGATTAATTGTTACATCTAAAACTGAGCAAAAGCTTTTCTGATTATTCAAATTAAACTGTCAGATATCACAACATCAGGGATTTCATGTTCCCCGGTGTCATTCATATATAGAGCTTAATTCCATCTGGTCCTTGTCTGCCTCCTGTGGCCACCTGCAGCTCTGTGGATATAGCACTTCATATTTATTGAATAAACCTGTGACTACTTTTTCAGAAACCTGGGGAGGCCGAGACCCATGCGGATAGCAGCCCCAATAACCGGGGCGAAACATGTTGGGACCAACGCCTCTACTGCTGTAAACAAATTTTGACCATAATATATGGGTTATAAGTATATGTTTTTATGAACATGACTTTTTAGACTTTTAATTAAAATTTGAAGATTTTAATCGTATTCTTTGGTTCGGTTTTCATATTGCACCAATATAGTCCCATCCAATCTGTTCTCTCTTCCACACATTTAGGGATGAGGTGCTTATTTTCTGTGATGATTTATCCACATTAGATTATATCCCACGTAGTCTAAAGACTTCTTTATCTATCAACGCCACAGTTTGTACAGCAAGAGGGTACCCTCTTAACAGGTATGAAGTGAGCCATGTTAGTGAGACGGTTAACGACTAACAAGATAGTAATCCTCTCTTGAGGGATGAAGGGCTACCCGAAAGTCCATAGAAATTGACCCCCATGGTTTTGATGGAACGGGTAGTGGCTGGAGCAACCCCAAAAGGAGAAGCTATGGGTGTCTTATTGCATGCACAGATCAGGCACAAGGCTACATATGTTTTGACATTTTTTGTAACCAGGCCACCAAAAGGAACGTGATAAAAGTTCTTCTGTCTTAGAAACCCCAAAATGCTCAGCAAGTTTGGCGTAATGTACCAGCCTTAGGGCATCAACCAGAATGGATTTAGGTACATAGAGACAATGTGCTTGAGTTCAAAAGCTGTTCTTGTACTCAAGGTTAATGTCCTTAGGAAGATGGTTGTGGAATGGGTCCTTCTCATAGCCTTCTTCTGAGGCGAATTAAGAATGCCCCCCTCCCCCTATTTCTCTGTCAAAATTAATATAGTACAGTCACAAACTTTCTATATGTGTTCAAGTTCAGGTACCAGTCCTGAAGCATCAATCCATGCTTTCCATATACATAGTTACATAGTTACATAGTAGGTGAGGTTGAAAAAAGACACAAGTCCATCAAGTCCAACCTATGTGTGTGATTATGTGTCAGTATTACATTATATATCCCTGTATGTTGCGGTCATTCAGGTGATTATCTAATAGTTTCTTGAAGCTATCAATGCTCCCCGCTGAGACCACCGCCTGTGGAAGGGAATTCCACATCCTTACCGCTCTTACAGTAAAGAACCCTCTACGTAGTTTAGGGTTAAACCTCTTTTCTTCTAATTGTAATGAGTGGCCCCGAGTCTTATTAAACTCTATCTTCTTAAATTTCATTTTGCCTCCCTTTCTTATATAAGCCAATTTTTCCCTTATTGTATTATTAAACATTCTCAGCCAATCTAGTTTAGAGGGTGGCCTGGACTTTATCCGTTTCCAAGTAATCCCCTTCCTAGCCTGATATAGGCATCTCAGATCTGCGATTTGTGTAGATGCTGATCCCACATTTTGCTCCATATATCCCAGTATACACAATATTGGTTTCAGCCGTAGATCTAATTCAAATACTGAATTTGTTTTACTCAACACCCCTTTCCAATATCTGTATAGTTTGGGACACCTCCAGAGCATATGGATCAAATCCCCAGTTGTTAGAGAAGGGTTTGGGATTGTTCATCCCGTGGGACTTTAAATGAAACCATGACCGAATGGGGTCATGCGTTTCCATCCCTTTACTAGTCTAAGAAAAAAGCAACAAAAGTGGGACTTTAAATGAAAAGCGTGAAATGCCCAAAAAACAAAACCGATGGACTACTAGGAAAACTTTTTATTGAATTCATGAAAGTAAAACATGCATATAAAATTATATATCAATCACAAATAGAGAGAAATATCAGCAATAATAGCAGCAAATATACATGATTCAATGAATACAGCAATTCTCCATGGTACATCAGTAGGATATTAATACACAACCATATAATAGGAAATATTGCCTGCAAAATCAGCCTCCAAAAAACTCAAAAAATAGGGAATGGTATGACGCTGGTGAAAAACGCGACAATGATAGCTCTACGCGTTTCGTGGCTTCTTGTGCCACTCGTCAGGAGCAAGCGCGTATCTTGATCTAAAATAAAGGATATAAAATAAATCAACTAGTAATTATAAACATGAAACGGAGGTGGGGTAATTGAAAATTGTTGCTTTTTTCTTAGACAAATCCCCAGTTGTAGCCCTACACCCTGAGGCAGGATGCATCTGGACATCTCCCAAACTGAGATAATCTTTATGGCGTGTTATATGCTCTATAAATAATATAAAGTTGTGTAAGTTTCTGGGCTGTTGAGAGGGACAAGTCTATTAAGGTTACTATACCATCCCATTGGGCATTTAACTCACCCACATCTTCCTCCTATTTTACCCTGCTAGAGAGCTGAAGGTCCTTTCTTATCGTACATCACGGGATACAGAGCCATAGTAGTTACTATGTGGGTTATAGGCCACCTTCACGTGATGGACACTGGCACGCCCTAAATTAAAAAGTGCATTCCCTATATAACCCTTCCCACCGGTGGGAGTACCTCCATTTTTTCGCCAGTGTCTAAGGTGTTGGTCACGAGTAAAGATGTGCTGTGCTGTGCTGAGCTCCACTGAAGCAATAATTGCTGGGGCTAGACATGCAGCCGGATCCATTCAAAGTGTCTTTTTGGCCGAATTGAATGGTACCCGGGCCTCGTATCCGAAGAAACGAGGTCTTGCCTGTAAACGCTTCTCTTTTAGAGAGCTGGACCCCGGGATCCAGTATTTTTTGGTATTAAGGCCATAAAGTTTTTACTAAGAAAGAAAAAGATGCGCAAAGAAACCGCTACAAATAACGATAAATATTGTTGTGAACAGATTCTCTAAAAACATAATAATCTGAAAAATTGAATGGTGCATTAAAAACAAATAGTCCATGTGATATAAAAAATAAATGAATAAAACCAAAAGTGAATTCATCAAAAACAAAGTCCCAAAATGATTCTTCAAAATTTAGGAGATGTAAAAGTCCTTCACTTAATCTCAGAAAGCAGGACACATATTCATTTGAATCATCTGGAATACGGAGCATACAATGCAAATACAAACTGCTTACCAGATCTGTTGGATCTCAAATGATAGAGATCAGAAGCGCTTGTGTATTAGCCTGCCGGCAGGTTAACTCACAGTGCTTGAAAGCAGAGAGGAATCCACTTGTTTACCCAGGAATCAGCAAGGCAAAAATTTCACTCTCCAGGACACTCTCATAAAAGCCAGGATCGGGGTATTCTCATGAAAGGAGGAATACAAGAGGGCTTCATGGTGCAGTATGTTCCAGCAAAAGTATTTATTTAAAAAACAAATCATACAAGAAAAAAGTCCATAAATTCAAGCAGGTAAGAAAAGTAAGTTTGAATCAGCCACGGTGTCTACCAGTCAGCTGTTCATCGTGGTGATGTCTCAGGCTCATGCTCCACCCGACATGTTTCCCCTTAACAGGCATCCACTGGGGATGCAAGCGCTTCTGATCTCTATCATTTGAGATCCAACAGATCTGGTAAGCAGTTTGTATTTGCATTGTATGCTCCGTATTCCAGATGATTCAAATGAATATGTTTCCTGATTTCTGAGATTAAGTGAAGGACTTTTACATCTCCTAAATTTTGAAGAATCATTTTGGGACTTTGTTTTTGATGAATTCACTTTTGGTTTTATTCATTTATTTTTTATATCACATGGACTATTTGTTTTTGATGCACCATTCATTTTTTCACATTATTATGTTTTAGAGAATCTGTTCACAACAATATTTATCGTTATTTGTAGCGGTTTCTTTGCGCATCTTTTTCTTTCTTAATATTGGTTTTAGGTTTTGGTATTTGTCCTATAGAGGTGCAGCATTTAATCACACTTTTTTTAGTCATATCACTTGTGCACTTATATATTTTTGTATATATTTATTATTATATAGTGGTTAGCGCAAATATCCCCTTCTCTTTTTTGTCATAAAGTTTTTACTGGCGGTGGTGCTATTACAGGTCCAGGATTGTGGGTTTTCTCGAGGATCCCCAGCTCCTGAAGGTTTAACGGAACCCACCGTGAAAGGTGAAGATTGGGTCTGTTGGTTTACCACAGAAAACCCTGCAGCGGGAGAGGTAAGTGGAGTTTTCTAAGAAATTTTTAAAATTTTCTTATGAATGTCTCCTTTAGTTTAGTAAATGTTGTCATGCCTATGTGTCACCACTAGAAGCTGTATTGAGCACTCACTGTCTCATGCTTCTCAGAGAGCCCACGCTGTGTCTTGGAAGCTGCATATTCTTCCTCCTCCGGCCAAGCAGCAGACCTCCGGTAAGTCTGGGGGGGTTTCCTCTCCCCACCAGACACCCCCTGTGCTGGTTTTCTTACCCTCTTCTTGGGGAAAAAGCACGGCAAGTTAAAAAAAAAACAGCGCGAACGGCACGCCGCTCGGTGGCTTCCAGACCCCCCCTCGCCATTTTTGCTTCCCTCCCTTGGATCCCATAGGATCAGGAGCCCGCGCTCGCGAGGAAAAAAGCTCTTTTTTAAAAAGAGGGGAAGGACCGTAGATGACGGGGGCGGGGCTTAGCGCAGTGTTGGCGTCCTCCAATGTCCAGCATGGGAAGGTATGTTTTTTAAAAGGCACCATTGTGCTGTTGGAAGCTGCGGAGGGACACAAGAGCAAAGGTAAAACAGATGTTTTGTTTGCATATAAGAGTTTGGTGACACAGGGATTTCCTTTGACACATTTACTACTGCATCAGGCTGAGCATTAATAGCAGTGACAGAGCTGGACTATTGCTCAAGCAGTGGATGCATTCCTTCTAATAGTACCTCTGCTTTGTGCATCGGGCTATGGCAGAAGGGGGTGAAAAACATCTCATAAAGGGCTCTAGAAAGACTTTACAGTCACACGGAAGCCTAGATCCATCCCAGTAAAGATGGCATCCTCCCCTGAGAGTAATATGGCTGGTCAGAGTGAACCATCAGAAGGGGCAAGTATTGCAGCTGCTCTTAACACTGCAGCTCCTGTGTATATTACTAAGGAGGTTTTTTCTTCAACCATTTTAAGCTTGAGGCAAAAATTGATGCTTAATTGCATCCCAGAGTGGGGCTAAGTGTAGCAGGTTCCCGTCCATTGCTAAGGACCCTCTTGCTGTGGAACAAGGAGCGAGAGATGACGATTTTCTCCCAAAGTATCAGGTTCGCAGGAAAGGTTGTTGGTACAGTCTCTCACTGAATTGGTCCGCTCCACATTATTTCTGCCAGTAACGCAGTGAGTCGATGAGCCCACTTTTGGTTTGAGGTCACCAAAAAGCCTCCCCAATCTGTTCATGCTTTCCCTATCCATTCATGGCTAAGAAAGCTTATTCTGAGTGGGAGCACCCAGATAAACAGTTTTTTTCCTCCGAAAAAAGTTTTCAATACTTTATCCTTTAGAGGAAAAGTTTCATAAGAAATGGGGAATTCCAGCAATTGACGCTGCTATATCCACTATAATCAAAAACCTGACTTTTCCAGTAGACAATGCTCATTTTCTAAAGGATCCAACAGATAAAAAGTTAGCGTTCCTTTCTTTCGCTCGCAGGTTCAGTCATTCAGCTGGCGCTGGCAGCAATTGGAGTATCTCAGTCCTTATAGGACCAGTTTATAGAGGTACTTAAAGTTATTCCTGATCAGCAGGCCCAGTATTTGGCCGGGATATCAGAAGCGTTGTGTTCTACAGTAGACGCTATGAAAGATTCTATTCTCCAGGCCTCACGGCTCATTCTAGGGCTGGTACATGTGCGTAAAATCCTATTGTTGAAAAATTGGTCAGACGAAGCGCCATGCAAAAAGCTCTTGACCAGTTTCCCTTTTCATGGTGAACGGTTATTTGGAGACGATCTGGATATGTATATCCAAAAATTTTCTAATGGGGAAAGTTCCCTTTTACCAGTTAAGAAGAAGTTTAAGCATTTTTCTTCTTTTAAACATGCTTCTTCTCCAGTGCAGGGGGCATCAGCCTCCAGGCAGTCATGACGGCCTCCACCGTCAGGTTCAAGAGGTAAACCCCAGGGTCAGTCCCAGGGTCAAAGAGGACCTGGGAGAGGAAACCCACAAAACAAAAAATACTAAAGCCTCCTTATGAAGGGGCGCCCCCGCTCGCTCGAGTGGGGGGAAGGCTTCTACAGTTTTCAAGGGTCTGGCAGGAACAATGACAAGACAGATTGGTGGCTTCCTCAATTTCTCTAGGTTACAAACTAGAGTTCCGAGAGTTCCCGCCATCTCGTTTTCATCTCGAGATCCAGTGAAAAAGAAGTCTCTCTTTCTAGCTTTGGACATCTCTTGTCTCAAAGGGTGATATCGGTGGTCCCCTTGGAAGAGCAAGGTTTAGTGTTTTATTCAAACCTATTCATGGTTCCAAAACCAAACAGGGATGTCAGACCCATTTTAGATCTCAAACATCTAAACTATTTTTTTGGATCTGTTCTTTTCACATGGAGTCAATCCGATCAGTAGTCTCCATCCTACAAGGGTGAGAACTTCTGGTCTGGCGTCAATCGACATCAAGGATGCCTATCTCCATGTGCTGATTTTTCCCGCTCACCAGAAATTTCTACAGTTCGAGGTAGAAAATCTTTATTTACAGTTTGTAGCTCTGCCTTACAGTCTAGCTACTGCACCTTGAGTGTTTACAAAGGTCCTGGCCCCTCCTTTAGCCTGGTTAAGGGCTTAAGGTATAACAATACTAGCCTACTTAAACTATCTTCTTGATAGATCAATCGGTAGCCCGCTTAATCCAAAACTTTGGTCACCGCAGTCAGCTACCTGGAATACCTAGGTTGGATTCTCAACCTATAGAAATCCTCCTTAAAACCAGCAAGGAGATTGCAGTACTTGGGGCTGATCATAGATACAGCTCAGAAGAGGGTGTTTTTTTTCCCCAGGAAAGGATCAGTTCCATAAGTGAAATTGTGAAATTAATGTGTGTAAGTAATGAGTGGAGCCTATATCAGTAGGTGAGTGAAGTGATGAATGGTGTTGTGATAGAGTGTATGAACTAAAAAAAAAAAAAAAAAAAAAACCAAAGAAAAAACCACGCAAAAATAAAATAAAAAAAATAAAAATAAAAAAGTGTGTGATTGTGTCCAAGACAAAAATGAAGAATGGGCTGTGTAATGTGAAAGCTAGAACCCAAAGAAATGTAGTGACAAGTATGTAGCAAATGAAATTACCTTGTGTGTGGATCTGTGACTGGCGATATAACTGCTGTCCTGCTGGTGTGAAAGGTTGATGTGAAATGGTCAGCTGGCCAGCCTGAGCAGCTTATATCAGGCATAGGGCGGGTCCCCACCAACACCATAAGCCCCAATACGATGGAGAGAGGGAGTGTGCATAAGGCCCAGGCAAATCAGTGCACCGAGCAGAGCATCAACTCATGATGCCGATGCATAGGAGGCAAGGCCCCAGCCCCCCAACCTGTATAAGGAATATGTGGGGGGGAGGGGAAAAGACTGCCATGCATCGCAACCCCGGGAACAGACAAAGCACCCCGTCACCCCCACTCCCCCCAATAAGGGGGCCCATCCATGGCCGAACAAGGAAGCACACTTTATTGATCCCATAGTGTCAAATTGCTGACAAGGAAAACCTGAATATAAAATTATAAATGTATATAATGATATGAAGGCATTGGAAAGATGGCTCATTTTAAGGAAAATCAGAATATGGAGTTGTAAATGTGCAATGTAATATGAAGGTATGAAAAGGAAAATCTCATTGAAGAGGAAATGTAAAGGAGGATAAATAATAAAAAATAAAGTATTAATAATAAGGTGTGGTAGGTCGCTGGGAAAGTGGGTATTTTCTACCCTAATTTGGCAATATAATGGATGCGACCTATCACAACATACTACACATAATTCAAGCAATGACTAGCCTCCATCCCTAATATGTATACAACAAAAAAAAAAAAGAGAGGAAATGGGACTTTATATGAGGCAAGTCATTGGATAGTTTATTAAGAAATAGCAGATTACATTAAGGAAAGTATCAATCTGTAATCAAACATGTATCAAACATATTCCTTATACAGGTTGGGGGTCCTTGCCTCCTATGCATCGGCATCATGAGTTGATGCTCTGCTCGGTGCACTGATTTGCCTGGGCCTTATGCACACTCCCTCTCTCCATCGTATTGGGGCTCATGGTGTTGGTGGGGACCCGCCCTATGCCTGATATAAACTGCTCAGGCTGGCCAGCTGACCATTTCACATCAACCTTTCACACCAGCAGGACAGCAGTTATATCTCCAGTCACAGATCCACACACAAGGTAATTTCATTTGCGACATACTTGTCACTACATTTCTTTGGGTTCTAGCTTTCACATTACACAGCCCATTCTTCATTTTTGTTTTGGACACAATCACACACTTTTTTATTTTTATTTTTTTAATTTTATTTTTGTGGGGTTTTTTTTTTTTTTTTTAGTTCATACACTCTATCACAACACCATTCATCACTTCACTCACCTACTGATATAGGCTCCACTCATTACTTACACACATTAATTTCACATTATGTCATTTTCTTACCATTGCAGAGCAGTTTGGACTGATAAGCACACATCAGAACCACATGGTTGTGACATGGTCACCTGGTCCTCACCTGGCTTCTGTTTTCTGGCCTGGACGGGATTCCTCACCTTAACCCCGGGGTGAGATGATTATCCTTGTCCCCCTTCTCCCCTTGGATCCTAGGTTGGGCGCCACCATTTGACCGCACTGTAAGTTACACACCTTTATTTTTGAGAGATTGTTTCTCCGTTTAAAGGATATCCCTACTTATAAACATTACTGATTTACTTTCAGAGCATCTTACTCCTGATGATTGGCCAGAGCCATGAAACGTGCTTCGAGTTATATCAAACTGATGCTCTAAACAATTTTGGTCTACCATGCAAAATCGATCATGTTCATTGAACTTTTATGAATGGATGAGTGTCCTTTTGTAATTAAGATGTTTATTTATTACTCTGTACCTTCTTCTGTACAATTGTTTTATATTCATATTTATGCAAATGTATTACACCGGATTGTGTCCTGTATTACAGATTGATACTTTCCTTAATGTAATCTGCTATTTCTTAATAAACTATCCAATGACTTGCCTCATATAAAGTCCCATTTCCTCTCTTTTTTTTTTTTGTTGTATACATATTAGGGATGGAGGCTAGTCATTGCTTGGATTATGTGTAGTATGCTGTGATAGGTCGCATCCATTACATTGCCAAATTGTGGGCTGTTAGCTTCAGTAGTTTCTACTTGGTTAATGCTAGGAGGTCAGCCTCCAGAATCATATACTATAGAATCTGGAAGGCATATGTCTTATGGCACCCCAGGAAATATGTCATAGGTAGAATCCTTGAATTCCTACAGATAGGATTAGAAATAAAGCTGGCCTTGACTGATATCAAGGGCCAGATGTTGGCCTTATCGGTCTTTCTTTTAAACGACCGCTTGCTTCTCACTCTCTGGTTCGTAACTTTATTCAGGATGTAATGCAGATTAAATCCTCCTGTTTGGTCACCCCTGAACCCTGGGGACTTAATTTTAGTCCTGTCAGCTTACAGAAGCAGCCTTTTGAGCCAATACAAGATATTCCCTTGGTCCTCTTGACGGGGGAAAAATTATTTTCTTGGTTGCCATATCTTATGCAAGACGAGTATCAGAGCTGGCTGCTCTTTCTTGTAAAGAGCCATATTGGTTGTTCATAAGGATGAGGATGTATTGCGGCTTCATCCTGAATTCCTACCGAAGGTAGTATCGAGTTTTCATTTAAACCAGGATATTGTTCTGCTTTCGTTTTTCCCAGAACCTTGTTTTCTGTGGAAGAAAGGTCACTGCATTCTCTTGATGTGGTGAGACCGGTCAAGGTCTATTGAAAGTGACCGCTCAGATTCGTAAAACAGATGTTTTGTTTGTGTTGCTAGATGGTCCTAGAAGAGGACAGGCAGCGTCGAAATCGACTATTACTAAATAGATTCATCAAGTGATTGCTCAAGCTTATGGTTTAAAGAGTAAAATTCCTCCTTTTCATATTAAAGCGCACTCCACCAGGGCTGTTAGTGCTTCTTGGGCAGTGCATTACCAAGCCTCCATGGCTCAGATCTGCAAGGCCGCAACTTGGTCTTCAGTCCATACATTTACCAGATTGTATCAAGTAGATGCAAAAGGCATGAGGATATCGCCTTTGGGCACAGTGTACTGCAGGCTGCAGTATGAGTCCTCTAGTCTCTTGGTACCCTACTTTGTTGTGTCTCCCTCCCTTCAGTTAGCATTGCTATGGGACATCCCACATAGTAACTACTATGGCTCTTGTGTCCCGTGATGTATGATAAGAAAATAGGATCTTTATAACAGCTTACCTGTAAAATCCTTTTTTTTTAAAGTACATCATGGGACACAGAGGTCCCACCCTTCTTGGTATACACGTGTATTGCTTTACTACAAAACTGAGGTACTCCCACCAGTGGGAGTGGTTATATAGGGAGCGCACTTTTTAATTTAGAGCGTGCCAGTGTCCATCACTTGAAGGTGGCCTATAACCCACATAGTAACTACTATGGCTCTGTGTCCCGTGATGTACTTCAAAGAAAAGGATTTTACAGGTAAGCTGTTATAAAAATCCTATTTTTCCAATATTTAAGATGTATATTTTTATACAATTTCAAAGTCAACCCTTTTAGGGAAATGGTATCTACCAACATTCTCAGCCAGGGGGCTCTGCTCCATTCTGATCTCCTTTCTTTAAATTGTGTTGTCAATGCGTCTTAACTGTAAGTACTAATAAAAATTCTTATTTGAAAACCCAAATTCCTCTTTTAGTTCCTTAAATGTCTTCTGCTGCTCCATTACATATAATTGTGATAGTCTTACCACTTACCTCTGTTTCCAGTTATTAAAGTTCTCCAGCCCCTTAACTCAGGTAGATTTTTATTATCCCATATTCTGTAAAACTTGGGTATTGAAATATTACCGTGCTGTATTTCAACTCTTCCAACAACAGTTTTGCTGAAAGGCATTAACTCTCTTCTCCCAATGAGTTTGCTTCTAATGCTTCAATTAGGCATGTACAGTATCTCACAAAAGTGAGTACACCCCTCACATTTTTGTAAATATTTTGTATATTCATACAGGGGGCTGCACATATAAGGGTTCTTCCAAAGAAGTGGGGTTCTTTAAATAAGTGGCACTTCTGCTCTTGCACCATCCATCTGAACATCTTCTCTCTTCACAGGTAAACCTGCGTTTATACCTCCACATACCTTAAAACTGAATATTGCCTGACTGCACAAATGCTTATTTGGTAAACCTGCGTTTATACCTCCACATACCTTAAAACTGAATATTGCCTGACTGCACAAATGCTTATTTGGAAAATCTGTTTGTCACCACTGTTTCAACTCCATCTGTAGCCATGCTCACATTATTTCAATGTTTATTTAGCCATTAAGTCTTACCTAAATTATGGGTTCCCTTATCTTTACAATTTTGGCCTTTTAGTCCCCTTGCAGTTTGATTGTGGTGTGAAAGTTATGCCCTGCTAGCTGTGTTGCTAATATGCCCTCCTAATTGATTAATTGCCAGATTCAACCCACACCCAACACACAGTATAAAAACAAGGCCTTCCTTACGGGGGAACACATACAGGGGGCTGCACATACAGGGGTTCTTCCAAAGAAGTGGGGTTCTTTAAATAAGTGGCACTTCTGCTCTTGCACTTCAGCGATTTGCACAAAGCTAACTATAAAAGACTGCAGGTGACCCCATTTCCTAATTTTATCATCTTCCTCTCTGAAACATGCACTCTTTACCTCTCCTCCTTTTCACAATTGCTGCCTCTCTCCTCAAACTCTTTTCTACATCCCTCTGCTCCACCCCACAATCTGTACATATCACCCTCACTTCTCCCCTCCCCCTATTACTGCACTCATCACCTCTTTCTAACTCTAAGCCCACTTGCTAACATACCCCCAAGGATACTGAAGCATGTCCCCTCATACAAATCATATTCTCATATTACCTCCCTCACTCTTCTGCTTCTCATAATCGCTGGAGATATTTCCCCAAACCCTGGGCCCCCTTTATTTAACTGTGCCCAACACACCCATCACCCTACACCCTCTGGCAGTAGTCGCAATCTACACAATTTAGTCTCCATTCCTCTTCTTGCCAACACCAGCCTCCCTCTCTCCTGCGCCCTCTGGAACGCCTGCTCTGTCTGCAACAAACTCACTGCTGTTCATGACCTCTTTGTCACTAATTCCTTTAATCTACTTGCTCTCACAGAAACCTGGCTCCACGAATATGACATCCCTTCTCCTACTTCCCAGGGTGGCCTTCACTGGACTCACTCCCCCAGGCCTAATGGACGCAAGGGAGGTGGAGTGGGATTCCTCCTTTGCCCCCAGAGCACCTTCCAGGTTATTCACCCTCCTCCCTCTTTTTCACTCTCATCATTCGAAGCCCACTGTATACGTCTATTCTCTCCTACTTCCCTAAGAATTGCTGTGATCTACCGGCCCTCTGGACCATTATCGACTTTCCTTGCTGAGTTTTCTGCCTGGCTACCCTACTTTCTCTCTTCGGATATTCCCACAATCCTTCTCTGTGATTTCAACATCCCTGCTAATACAAACACTCCTGCTACTTCTAAACCTCTTAGTCTAACCTCTTCATTTGACCTGAAGCAATGGGTACAGGCTTCTACTCACTCTGATGGGAACACCCTTGACCTTGTATTCTCTTACCTATGCACTCCATGCAACTTCTCAAACAATCCTTTTCCTCTCTCTGACCACCACCATATTATTTTCTCTCTCCCCCTGTCTTCCACCACCTTTCCCTCCAATTGCCTAACCATCACCCGTAAAAACTTTCGCAACTTCAACTCCTCTCTCCTCTATTCTGCTACTGACCACCTCTATGACAAAATCTATCCCCTGTCCTGCCCCAACCAAGCCATGTCCATCTACAATAAATCTCTGTCCTCCACCCTGGACAAGCTCGCTCCCCTCACTACACGCAGAATCAGGCCTCAACCCCTACAACCTTGGCAAACAGATGACACTAAAATTCTCAAAAAACGTAGTCGCGCTCTTGAGCGTCTGTGGCACAAGACTAAGTCTCTCAAAGACTTCAACCAATACAAATCTGCCCTCCAAAAATACTATTCTTTCCTCCACACTGCCAAGCAAACCTATTTTACAACTCTTATTAACACCCTCTCATCCAATCCCCGTAAACTCTTCTCTACCCTCAACTCTCTACTTTGTCCTCCACCGCCTCCCCCCACTGACTTACTTACTGCCCAGGAAATCGCTAATCACTTCAAAAACAAGATTGATACAATCCGTGATTAAATCTCCACTCTACAGGTATCTCCCCCAGCTAAGACCCCATGTCAACAGATACAACTGACACTCCCCCTATTCAAATCTGCTACTCCAGACGAAGTTGCTAAACTTCTTTCTATCGCCCACCTAACCACCTGTCCCCTGGACCCTATTCCCTCTCAAATGCTACGGTCACCCTCTGACCCCATCCTACACTCTTTAACCCACATCTTCAATCTCTCCCTCACCTCTGGCGTCTTCCCCAATGCTCTAAAACATGCACTGCATGTTTTTTTCACTCCCATACTCAAAAAGCCATCCTTGGACCCTACCAATCTTAACAACCTACGCCCTATCTCCTTGCTCCCCTTTTCCTCTAAACTCCTTGAACGCCTGGTCTACAACCAACTGAGTGACCACCTCATTAAAAACAACCTTCTTGATCCCCTTCAATCTGGATTTCGCCCTCAACACTCCACAGAAACTGCTCTTTTAAAACTGACAAATGACCTACTAACTGCAAAAACCAATGGACACTATTCTGTACTCCTACTTCTGGATCTTTCAGCTGCCTTTGACACGGTTGACCACCCCCTCCTCCTCGAAAAACTTTACTCCCTCAGTCTCCGTGACTGTGCTCTTCATTGGCTCTCATCCTACCTATCCCAACGCACCTTCAGTGTCACTTACAATTCTACTTCCTCCACTTCTCTTCCCTTCTCTGTCGGGGTCCCCCAAGGTTCTGTTCTTGGACCTCTTTTATTTTCAATCTACACCTCTTCCCTGGGTCAGCTGATAGCCTCTCACGGCTTTCAATATCATTTCTATGCTGATGACACACAAATCTATCTCTCCACCCCTCAACTCACTCCATCAGTCTCCTCACGCATCACTAACTTACTAACCGACATATCTGTATGGATGTCACACCACTTCCTCAAAATCAACTTGTCCAAAATCGAGCTTATAATATTTCCTCCCCCACGTGCCTCTTCCCCTGACTTCTCTGTGAAGAGCAATGGCAAAACCATCCACCCGTCCCCACAAGTCAGGGTGCTAGGTGTTATCCTAGATTCTGAACTCTCCTTACAGCCCCACATCCAATCACTTTCCAAAGCTTGCTGCCTTAACCTCCGCAACATCTGTAAACTACGTCCCTTTCTAACCAGTGAAACCACAAAGCTCCTGATTCATTCCCTGGTTATCTCTCGCCTCGACTACTGCAACTCACTCCTCATTGGCTTACCTTTAAATAGACTATCCCCCTTCAGTCCATCATGAATGCGGCTGTCAGACTCATCCACCTAACAAACCGCTCAGTGTCTGCTACCCCTCTCTGCCAATCCCTCCATTGGCTACCACTCGCCCAACGAATTAAATTCAAAATACTAACAATGTTACAAAGCCATCCACAACTGTGCCCCCAGCTACATCACTAACCTAGTCTCAAAATACCAACCTAAACGCCATCTCCGTTCCTCCCAAGATCTCCTGCTCTCTTGCTCTCTCATCACCTCCTCCCATATCCGCCTCCAGGACTTCTACTGAGCCTCCCCCATCCTCTGGAATTCCCTACCCCAATCTGTCAGACTGTCTCCAAATTTGTCCACTTTTAGGCGATACCTGAAAACTTTCCTCTTCAGAGAAGCCTATCCTGCCTCATCTAACAACTGCACTATTTTCTCCATTAGCTCCTCCCCCACAGCTATTACCCTTTTGTATAACTTGACCCTCCCTCCTAGATTGAAAGCTCTAAGGAGCAGGGCCCTCTGATTCCTCTTGTATTGAATTGTATTGTACTGTTTGCCCTAATGTTGTAAAGCGCTGCGTAAACGGTCGGCGCTATATAAATCCTGTATAATAATAATAATAATATTTTATTATATCTTTTCATGTGACAACACTGAAGAAATGACACTTTGCTACAATGTAAAGTAGTGAGTGTATTGCTTGTATAACAATGTAAATTTGCTGTCCCCTCAAAATAACTCAAAACACAGCCATTAATGTCTAAACCGCTGGCAACAAAAGTAAGTACACCCCTAAGTGAAAATGTTCAAATTGGGCCCAATTAGCCATTTTCCCTCCCCAGTGTTATGTGGCTCGTTCGTGTAACAAGGTCTCAGGTGTGTATGGGGAGCAGGTGTGTTAAATTTGGTGTTATCGCTCTCACTCTCTCATACTGGTCACTGGAAGTTCAACATGGTGCCTCATGGCAAAGAACTCTCTGTGGATCTGAAAAAAAATAATTTTTGCTCAACATAAAGATGGCCTAGTCTATAAAAAGATTGCCAGGACCCTGAAACTGAGCTGCAGCATGGTGACCAAGACCATACAGCGGTTTAACAGGACAGGTTCCTGTTAAACGTCTCGCCTTGGTCGACCAAAGAAGTTGAGCTCACGTGATCAGCATCATATCCAGAGGTTGTCTTTGGGAAATAGATGTATGAGTGCTGCCAGCATTGCTGCAGAGGTTGAAGGGGTGGGAGGTCAGCCTGTCAGTGCTCAGACCATACGCCACACACTGCATCAAATTGGTCTGCATGGCTGTCATCCTAGAGGGAAGCCTCTTCTAAAGATGATGCACAAGAAAGCCCACAAACAGTTTGCAGAAGACAAGCAGACTAAGGACATGGATTACTGGAACCATGTCCTGTGGTCTGATGAGACCAAGGTAAACTTTTGGTTCAAATGTTGTCAAACGTGTGAGGTGGCAACCAGGTGAGGAGTACAAAGACAAGTGTGTCTTGCCTACAGTCAAGCATGGTAGTGGGAGTGTCATGGTCTAGGGCTGCATGAGTGCTGCCGTCACTGGTTCATTGAGGGAACCATGAATGCTAACATGTACTGTGACATACTGAAGCAGAGCATGATCCCCTCCCTTCGGAGACTGGGCCCCAGGGCAGTATTCCAACTTACCGACCCCAAACACACCTCCAAGACTACCACTGCCTTGCTAAAGAAGCTGAGGGCAAAGGTGATTGTCTGGCCAACCATGTCTCCAGCCCTATAACCTACTGAGCATCTGTGGGGCATTCTCAAATGGAAGGTGGAGGAGCGCAAGGCCTAATATCCACCAGCGCCATGATGTCATCATGGAGGAGTGGAAGAGGACTCCAGTAGCAACCTGTGAAGCTCTGGTGAACTCCATGCCCAAGAGATTTAAGGCAGTGCTGGAAAATGATGGTGGCCACACAAAATATTGACACTTTGGGCCCAATTTGGACATTTTCACTTAGGGATGTACTCACTTTTGTTGCCAGCGGTTTAGATATTAATGGCTGTGTGTTGAGTTATTTTGAGGGGACAGCAGATTTACAGTTATACAAGCTGTACACTCACTACATTACATTGTAGCAAAGTGTCATTTCTTCAGTGTTGTCACATGAAAAGATATAATAAAACATTTACAAAAATGTGAGGGGTGTATTCACTTTTGTGAGATACTGTATGTGGGGTACAGGACAGTAGCGCTCGTGAGCTGTAGCTAGTAGAATCATTACCTAGCTCCCATCCCCCCACCTGTTGAAGCTGAGCCACTAGAAAATAGCTCCAAGGGTGCGGTATCGCTAAACCTCCTCTATCTTTAGGCAACTGCAATGTTCTCAGGGGAATTCTGGCGTGTCCCTTCCTCCATATCAAATCTCTGAAGAGACAATTTCACCCATTTTGTAAAGATAGGACCGATATGAAAGGCTGACAGCGTCGACCACAAATAATGCCACTCAATACTGTCAAACGCTTTGACAGCATCGAGGGACAATATAACTCTTGATCCAATCTCCTCTGTATTTGTAGATTTAAAAATAGTCTCCTTATATTCAATGATATTGATCGGCCAGGGATAAATCCACACTGATCAGGATGGATTTTAGTGTGGATTATTTTACTTAGTCTGCTGGCTAGAATTTTTGCCAGTAGTTTAAAATCTGCACAAAGCAGAGAGATTGGTCTATTAAATGCAGGTTGAAGAGAGTCTTTCCCTTCTTTTGGTATTATTATGATCATCGCTTCTGTCATAGATACTGGTTGTTTTTCCTTTTCCATTGCCTCATTTACTACCTGTAATAACCCTAGTAACATGATCTTCCCATATTCTCTATAGATTTATTTTGGCAATCCATCTGGCCCTGGTGCTTTATGGATAGCAGAGTCCAATACTGCCTCTTGTAATTCCTCAATAGTAATGGGCAGAGGCGGCTCTAGGCTTTGTGAGGCCTTAGGCAAAACGTCGACATAAGGCCCCACTGATGCCCTTGAACTATGCAGCAGGCCTTCCCAGATTGAGATGCTCGTGCCGTGGATGGGAAAAGTGACGTGCGCAGACGCAACATCACTCCTCATTGGCTGGTAGGCAGAACATCAGGAGTCTTAGGTTACGCGAGAAGTAAGTGTAACAGGGCTTTTAACGTTGCCTGCATACAGCAGCATTAAGATGTCCTGTCATCTCTAAAATAAAGGGCTGCAGATCAGATGTTCGACACGCTTAAGTGAGACAGGGCTCTTAATGCTGCCTGAGAACAGCAGTGTTAAGGTCCCCTGTCAATCAAAACTGGGGTAATGTTTGTTGCACTACCCCTGAAGGAGCCGCTTGGTAATTTTGGGTTCCCTGTTCTGCGCCTCAACTCCAAGAACACCTTCAGCCCCTCTGACACACCTGGTTGATTGAATCACTACAGACACACATAGCGTATAGTACCTTTCACCTTACTGTAGGATATAGGCAATAAACAATTACACACGTGTTTAGTGGAAGACACTATTTGTCTAGGAACTTGCATAAATGATAAATGCAGTTCACAAAGCAGAGTAGAACTACCCTCAGGTAATAAAGGTAAACAAATATATCTATAAAAGCAGCTCTATATCAATAGCAAAAAAATCAATACGAGAAAAGTTAAATCAATATTTAGCAACACAACTGTAATCTAAACGTGTTTAAAGGAATAGCAGTTTCCTAATTGTTTTCGAGTGCACTCGAAAAAATGAGAGAAGATGGGGTCCCCCTTTAAATGGAAACAACAAACTGTGCAGGGCCAGTGCAAGGATTTTTGTTACTTATCCCTGGTCCAAGAAGTGATGACATACAGGGGAGGGCTGGCAGCCTGTCCAGTCAAGTGACTCATTGAAACACCAAATCAGCTCATCCATGCCCACCTGGTTTTTCAATGCAGCCTCACCAGAGTTGTAGTTTCCATTGCCTTGCTCGGGAGCTTGAGCGCGGACTACAACTCCCAGAATGCAACAGCAGCCGGCTGGGCCGCTGGCCCAATTTCCTACAGAAGAAAAAAAAAGGCAGCGGGCAGCAGCTGCCAGCTGTTTTCAACATAGATTACAGTGGCCTAGGGGGCACTCTGCCCCCCCGGCCCAGCCTGTCCCTGACGTCATACATGACACCTCCCAGTCTGTGTACAGGAGGGTGGCTGAGTGGATGAAGGTCTGCTGAGCTACGGCCGCCCTTCCCAGTGCCACCCATCATGACAGCACCCGGCCCGCAGTTGGGACAGTGGTGCCCGATAAACATTGTGAAGGGGGTTGCACATTGTGTCAGTGGTCGAAGTGATAGGCGGCTTCCCAGCCACTTGTAACACTTCCAGGTGAAAGGCGACAGTCAGCTTTACTATAGTACACACACTTCGAGCTGCTATAGGGGCTGGTGATTAGGATTTTACTGCCCACCTATCCTGGTGCCCTGAGGTGGCTGCTTAAGCCACCATATGGTAGTGCTGGCCATAGCCCTAGGGCCACTACAGTTATAGGGCAGTCTTTAGGCTCGGTTCACACTAGTGTGCTGTGCAACCTCAAATGTGATTCGCACCACACTGCAGTGCAAATCACATGTGAAGTCTGTGCTATGCGATTTCTGCCATACAGATAGTTTTGCTGAATTTGCATTGCATTTGGACCAAGGTCATGCAGGACCCTTTTTTGGTCCACACCAGAATCGGATCGCATGGGTGTGAACACCCATGCGATCAGATTCATGTCTAAATTGACAGTTTACACAGCAATATGTGAACCGATCTGGGGGTGTGATTAACTTTGTATTGACACTTTCAGCGGTTCGCATAAGGCAGTGTGAACCGAGTCAGGTGCGATGCAGGAACCGGCAGTGGATTCACAGGGTTCTCACATCGCACCAGTGTGAAACAAGCCTAAGTGTTGGTTCACACTGCAGCGATGTGGGAACCCTGCGAATCCGCTGCGGGTTCCCGCATCGTATGTCTCCCGGTGGCAGTTCACACTGCCCTATGCGAACTGCTTGGAGTGTCCATACAAAGTTAATGACCCCCCCAAATCAGTTTGCATATCGCAGTGTGAACTGCAAATTTGGACAGGAATCAGATCACATGGATGTGAACACCCATGCGTTCCGATTCTGCTGCAGATCAGAAAAGAGGTCCTATGCGAGTTTGGTCCGAATGCAATACGAATTCAGCCATACAATCTGTATGGCTGAAATCGCATAGAAGTCGCATGTGATTTGCACTGCAGTGTGGTACAACTCACATCCGATGTTGAACATCGCTGCAGTGTGAACTAGCACTAAGTCCTAAATCTTCATCTCTTGCATCTGTGAATAGGGCCTGCGGGCAGTATTAGGGCCAAAGAATACCAGGGTGGGAAGTTCCTATAGATGGCAGTAGATAATGGCCCTCTTACCTGACCTGGGGATACAGCAACAATGGTTCCTCTGATCAGGAGTTAGCTCATTCTGGGTTGCCTGTGGCGACTCCGCTGGGTAGTGCCCAGATCTGTATTCTGGAAATAACTTCATGCCTTTCTTCAGAAGGGATGGTGCTAGGCTGTGTGGATTTCTCTGTGGTGGTGCAGTGCAGTGGGATTCTCTCTCTGATGGAGTTCTGGGTGCACTTCTGGATCTCTCTCCCTCCTCTTCAGCTGGGCATGCTGGGGGCTGCATTTTCTTCCCTTAGTTTTGCAATGTCCACCACTCAAGACTACATTTCCCACAATCCTCCTCCTGTTTCATTTTAGTGTTTTTTTCCCCCTTGTCCAATAAGAAGGAGGGGGAAGAAACACGAGTACAGTGCTGAGAGGAGGAGAGGGGGGGAGAAGAGCCTGCAGCAGCTTCTCTCTCTCCACACAGACACATACATCTGCTCTGTTTTTCTGCTGCTCTGCTCATCTCGTCTCGTCTTTTAGCGGCGGCTCGAGCAGGGGGGTGAAGGAGGTCTCGCCGGACCCGCTCCTGTCATTTGCCGGCGGCACATATCAGGCAAATTCGGCGATGGCGAGGCCCCTATGATGGCGAGGCCTGAGGCGATCGCCTAATTTGCCTAATTGGAGAGCCGCCTCTGGTAATGGGCAAATCCAGCAATGCCTTAACTTCCTCTGAGAGGTGTGGAATAGTTAGACCCTGAAAAAATTCTTATAAAAAAGCCTCATATTTAATGTCCATTACCATTGTAGTGAGGATATCGTTCCCTATTGCCATATCTATCCTAGAAAGCATGTACCAGAGTGGCATGAAAACATTTGAGCTGTTGGGTGGCGTTCACGCCAAATATCCCTCAGCTCTGTCTCTCTAAATATCTTGTACAATGACTTATATGGATTCCATCTGAGTATTTATCACCATATTAAAATCTCCCACTATCAATACTGGTACCCTTGGTTTATCGGCCATAAATTTCAACAAGTGTTTAATAACTTCTAACTTAAAAGGGGGCAGGACATACACATTCATAAGTATAGATAGCGTTTCCGCCAGCACACAATATACAAATATGTATTGTCCCTCATCATCTATCTTTACTTGCCTACAGGAGAACTTTATTGATTTGTGTATTAGGATACTCATTTTTCTTGAATAGGATGTATACACTGAATGGTATTGATGAGGGAATCCCTTACCTCTTAACCTTGAAACTGTTTCTTCTGTTAGATGTGTCTCCAGTAGGCACTGGTTCTAAAGATGGTTTTCCATTTGTCTCCTTGACGAATGCAAACAAGGTTTTTTTTTTGTTGTTTTTTTTTAAGATGTTTTATTGCATTTTCAAGATTTTGCACAAAAAAGCCCAAAATAAGAATAAACCATAATAAAGAAACAAAAACAAACTTACAGTGGCTAATGTGTCTTACTCGATAGCGTGCACCATTAGCAGAGTTAACAGATATTATGGGACTTACCTGACAATGGGTCATTCTAGACTATCACATGGTAACAGATAAAGCAAGTTTAACAACCTGGATCCAGAGAGGTTAGCATAAGCAGGCTGGAAACCCCAAAAGTTAATCTGTACAAAGGAAAAGCATCAATAATTAAGCCATTAGTTTAGTGTAGGGAGGACCATTCTTTTCCAGGATAATATTTTTTTTTTATCAAAGTACAGAATTCTCAACAATTGTTTAGCATGTTTAGAGATCGCCAAATCACCAAATATTCCCAGGAAGGCAATTTTTAGGGTGCAATGTTAGGAAGACCCAAAACCAAAGAGAGAAAAGAACCAATATACCCCAAGAATTTTTGGACTACAGAACAAGACCAGAAGCAGTGTAGAATGTTGCTGGTATAACCACATCCTCTAAAAAAAACACTTGATGGAAGGATGTAGGCCCATCTTATGCAGCCGGGTAGAAGTTAGATGAGTATGACGAAACACTTTCAATTGAATAATTTGATCTTTGGAGGAAATTACAGTGGTCTAATAAGTATCACTAAATTCAGACTATTTAGAATCCTCAAAGTGTATCTCTAATGAAGACCATTTGGTTTGAGCAATGGAGAACCTAGGGTTGGAGTCTACCATCAGAGCAGAGTAATAAGCAAAAATAAGTCTCGTCAGCTCAGGGTGTTGCAGCAGTTTCTCGAGAGGTGTGATTGTGCCTTTACCAAATTGCGCCTTTACAGCGTGGCGTAGTTGATCGTAAAACAAATAGGTCGAGGGTAGGCTAAATTATTCCTGCAATTGTGGGAACGCTTTAAATCCCTGCTCTGTGAATAAATGTCAGAGATCCTTAACCCCCTGAGACAACCATCTTTGCCGGTCAAACATGGAGTATAATTCTCTCAGAGTGGTGTTGGACCATAGGAGATTATTAGGTTATACTAACCAAGAGGCCTTAGAAATACGGGTCACTACGGTGAGGAAAAAAGTGAGAGGCATGTCCTCAGAATATTAGTGCCACTACCAGAGGGTACTTGGCTCCTATAAATTATATTATGAAGAGTTTCTAGTGAATAAACTTAGCTGCTTGAGTAGTTGTGATGGCTTTAGCTGAGATAGAGTGCAACCAATATGTACCAATTGTGATGCCAAGTAATACAGATAGAAATTGGGAAAAGTGAGCCCTGCAAGGTGAGTGGGCAGGTAAAAAAAAAAGCGATTTTGGTATTCTACAGGGAGAGACCTGTAGAATAGGCCAAAACCTATAGCAATTTGGGAAAATGAATAATTTGAATAATCTCCCCATAAGGTCCGAAGGGAGGTCCATTCAATGCTTTGCTGTTTCAGCTAAGTACGCACTGAGAGCTGAGTACACAATCAGAGGACACACATTATGAGCGATATAAGAACTTAAAGGCATTTGTACCACAGCTCCCAAATGCCTAATAGAGTCAACAACTTGCAATGTCGAATCTGCATGGATCATCTACGTAGCGGCTGAATCCAAGGGGAAAAGACTGAATTTGTCCCGATTCACCCGGAAGCCAGACTCATTTTCAAATTCAGTAATCACTTGCAGAACTAGAGAGTACAAGGATACACTGGGATCTGTTAAATACACCATAGGAACAAATTCTTCTATTGTACCAAATAGGAGGCCTTTTATTGTAGAGGAAGTCCAAATACTGACATCAAGAGGCTCAATGTCCAAAGCAAATAAAAGCGTGGATGAAGGGTGCCGCAATATATTGGAAAAGCGTCTGAAATTTGGGCGTTTGCTCAAATTCTGACCACTGGGTGAGTATATAGAAGATGTATCCAGGCTATCATGCATGGGCCAAAACCAGAAAAGTGCAGTATGGAAAACAGATATGGCCACTCCACACTATCGAAAGCTTTACATGTATCTAAGGAGACAATACCACGAATGTGGGAGTGGTCATGAGGATGCTGTAGGTTCTGAAACAACCTCTGAAAATTCATTGTAGTAAACCGGCCTGGGACAAAGCCACCCTGATCGCTCCTTACCAACTGCACAACCACCGTGCTTAAACAATTTGCCAGGACTTTGGCCAATATCCTGACATCTACATTGATTAAAGAGATGGATCTATAAGAGTCACACCTAAGTGGATCTTTACGTGGTTTCAAAAGAAGGACAACTAAAGCCTCCCTAATAGATGGGGGGAGAATACCCGCATCTAAAGCCTCAGTAAATGTACAAAGAAGAAAGGGGCTTAACAGATGCGTGAACTTGGCATACCATTCGGCCAGAAAGCCATCCAGACCCGGTGGTTTGTGAGCAGGTAGTTCCAAGATATCAAGGAGGAGAGAGGAGGAAGGTGGAGTTGGAGCAGTGGCTGCTACTAATTAACTGCTCTATGAGAAGCGATCCTGGGACAGCACCTTGTGAAGCACTTCGCCAGCTGGTCGTCCATGCAGGAGGTTGATGTCTCTTTTCAGCAATGTGTCCTGGAGTACTCCCTTGACGGTGTACTTCTACTAAGCATGGTTTGACCCCTCTGAGTAAGGGCGGTCACAGGCTTTCTGGTAAGCCTTCATTTTTTTCATTAGGTGGTGGGCAGCACTATATGGTGGATAACTGACCCCGGACCCCGTATCGGATTTCTACACATCACTATTTTTGGACTTTATGTTATTGACTTATTTGTTTTTTCAACACTTTATATTTTTGAGCACCCAATTGTTGTGGATCTTTGATCATTTGATTGGACATTTTTTGTGGTTCACTACTTTGATGTATTGATTGAATAACTGATTCATTATCACTCACATGTGTTCTTGTCACTAGTCCAGCGCTGCACTTCCTATTTCTACATCTGTTTATGTGCCCTTATATCGGCGTTATAGTGCATAGCAGCAGGACCTTGATGTTCTAGTTCAGTAATGTTGTGCAATAGGCATCCCACCACAGGGGTCACTGTGACTTGCAGAGTTTTTGCTGTAGACTCTCCACTGCAACTTTGCTCTTGCTAGAGGCTTGCCATGCAAATTGGAAAAGTGTCAACTAGAACTTGTGCTTCAAGTGCTCTGCAAGTCTAAAACTTGCCAGTAAAAATGTACAACAAGTTCACAAGACTTATGCCCTGTACGCACGATCGGAATTTCCAACAACAAAACCGTGGAATTTTGTTTGAAGGGTGTTGGCTCAAACTTGTCTTGCATACACATGCTCACACAAATCTTGGCCAAAAATTACGAACGTAGTGACGTACTACATGGTTTTTTAGCTCTTTAGCACCACCCTTTGGGCTCCTTCTGCTAATTTCGTGTTAGCCACTTGCCGACCGCCTAACGCAGATATACTGCGGCAGAATGGCACGGGCAGGCAGAATCACGTACCCGTACGTGATCTGCCTCCCGCGGGCGGGGGGTCCGATTGGACCCCCCCCGGTGCCAGCGGCGGTCGGCTTGTGGCTGGAAGGGATGAGAGGCGAGGGGGAGACCATCCGATCGTGGCCCCCCCCTCGCGATCGCTCCCAGCCAATGGGAATCCTCCTCTGCCTGTGTGTAGTTTCACACAGGCAGAGGATGTGATGTCATCTCTCCTCGGCTTTGGCAGTTTCCGTTCCAGCGCCGAGGAGAGAAGACATGTAAGTGCACAACACACACACAACACAGTAGAACATGCCAGGCATACTTTACACCCCCGATCGCCCCCCGATCCCCCCCAATCACCCCCCCCTGTCACAAACTGACACAAGCAGTATTTTTTTTTTTTTCTGATTACTGCATGGTGTCAGTTTGTGACAGTTACAGTGTTAGGGCAGTGAGTGTTACCCCCCCTTTAGGTCTAGGGTACCCCCCTAACCCCACCTAATAAAGTTTTAACCCCTTGATCACCCCCTGTCACCAGTGTCACTAAGCGATCATTTTTCTGATCGCTGTATTAGTGTCGCTGGTGACGCTAGTTAGGGAGGTAAATATTTAGGTTCGCTGTCAGCTTTTTATAGCGTCAGGGACCCCCATATACTACCTAATAAATGTTTTAACCCCTTGATTGCCCCCTAGTTAACCCCTTCACCACTGATCACCGTATAAGTGTTACGGGTGACGCTGGTTAGTTCGTTTATTTTTTATAGTGTCAGGGAGCCCGCCGTTTATTACCGAATAAAGGTTTAGCCCCCTGATCGCCCGGCGGTGATATGCGTCGCCCCAGGCAGCGTCAGATTAGCGCCAGTACCGCTAACACCCACACACGCAGCATACGCCTCCCTTAGTGGTATAGTATCTGTACGGATCAATATCTGATCCGATCAGATCTATACTAGCGTCCCCAGCAGTTTAGGGTTCCCAAACACGCAGTGTTAGCGGGATCAGCCCAGATACCTGTTAGCACCTGCGTTTTGCCCCTCCGCCCGGCCCAGCCCACCCAAGTGCAGTATCGATCGATCACTGTCACTTACAGAACACTAAACGCATAACTGCAGCGTTTGCAGAGTCAGGCCTGATCCCTGCGATCGCTAACAGTTCTTTTGGTAGCGTTTTGGTGAACTGGCAAGCACCAGCCCCAGGCAGCATCAGGTTAGCGCCAGTACCGCTAACACCCACGCACGCACCGTACACCTCCCTTAGTGGTATAGTATCTGATCGGATCAATATCTGATCCGATCAGATCTATACTAGCGTCCCCAGCAGTTTAGGGTTCCCAAAAACGCAGTGTTAGCGGGATCAGCCCAGATACCTGCTAGCACCTGCGTTTTGCCCCTCCGCCCGGCCCAGCCCAGCCCACCCAAGTGCAGTATCGAGCGATCGATCACTGTCACTTACAAAACACTTAACGCATAACTGCAGCGTTCGCAGAGTCAGGCCTGATCCCTGCGATCGCTAACAGTTTTTTTTGTAGCGTTTTGGTGAACTGGCAAGCACCAGTGGCCTAGTACACCCCGGTCGTAGTCAAACCAGCACTGCAGTAACACTTGGTGATGTGGCGAGTCCCATAAGTGCAGTTCAAGCTGGTGAGGTGGCAAGCACAAGTAGTGTCCCGCTGCCACCAAAAAGACAAACACAGGCCCGTCGTGCCCATAGTGCCCTTCCTGCTGCATTCGCCAATCCTAATTGGGAACCCACCACTTCTGCAGCGCCCGTACTTCCCCCATTCACATCCCCAACCAAATACAGTCGGCTGCATGAGAGGCATTTTTTTGTCCTCCCGAGTATCCCTACCCAGCGAACCCCCCCAAAAAAGATGTCGTGTCTTTCTGCAAGCGCGGATATAGGCGTGACACCCGCTATTATTGTCCCTCCTGTCCTGACAATCCTGGTCTTTGCATTGGTGAATGTTTTGAACGCTACCATTCACTAGTTGAGTATTAGCGTAGGGTACAGCATTGCACAGACTAGGCACACTTTCACAGGGTCTCCCAAGATGCCATCGCATTTTGAGAGACCCGAACCTGGAACCGGTTACAGTTATAAAAGTTAGTTACAAAAAAATAGTGTAAAAAAAAAAAAAAACACATACAAAAATATAAAATAAAAAAAAATAGTTGTCGTTTTATTGTTCTCTCTCTCTATTCTCTCTCTATTGTTCTGCTCTTTTTTACTGTATTCTATTCTGCAATGTTTTAATGTTACTATGTTTTATCATGTTTGTTTTTCAGGTATGCAATTTTTTATATTTTACCGTTTACTGTGCTTTATTGTTAACCATTTTTTTGTCTTCAGGTACGCCATTCACGACTTTGAGTGGTTATACCAGAATGATGCCTGCAGGTTTAGGTATCATCTTGGTATCATTCTTTTCAGCCAGCGGTCGGCTTTCATGTAAAAGCAATCCTAGCGGCTAATTAGCCTCTAGACTGCTTTTACAAGCAGTGGGAGGGAATGCCCCCCCCAATGTCTTCCGTGTTTTTCTCTGGCTCTCCTGTCTCAACAGGGAACCTGAAAATTCAGTCGGTGATTCAGCCAGCTGACCATAGAGCTGATCAGAGACCAGAGTGGCTCCAAACATCTCTATGGCCTAAGAAACCGGAAGCTACGAGCATTTTATGACTTAGATTTCGCCGGATGTAAACAGCGCCATTGGGAAATTGGGAAAGTATTTTATCACACCGATCTTGGTGTGGTCAGATGCTTTGAGGGCAGAGGAGAAATCTAGGGTCTAATAGACCCCAATTTTTTCAAAAAAGAGTACCTGTCACTACCTATTGCTATGATAGGGGATAACAATCAAAATTATTAAAAAAAAAAAAAAAAATGAAAGGAACAGTTTAAAAATAAGATAAAAAAAAATAATAATAATAAAGAAAAAAAAAAAAAAAAAAAGCACCCCTGTCCCCCCTGCTCTCGCGCTAAGGCAAACGCAAGCGTTGGTCTGGCGTCAAATGTAAACAGCAATTGCACCATGCATGTGAGGTATCACCGCGAACGTCAGATCGAGGGCAGTAATTTTAGCAGTAGACCTCCTCTGTAAATCTAAAGTGGTAACCTGTAAAGACTTTTAAAAATGTATTTAGTTTGTCGCCACTGCACGTTTGTGCGCAATTTTAAAGCATGTCATGTTTGGTATCCATGTACTCGGCCTAAGATCATCTTTTTTATTTCATCAAACATTTGGGCAATATAGTGTGTTTTAGTGCATTAAAATTTAAAAAAGTGTGTTTTTTCCCCCAAAAAATGCGTTTGAAAAATCGATGCGCAAATACTGTGTGAAAAAAAAAAAAAAATGAAACACCCACCATTTTAATCTGTAGGGCATTTGCTTTAAAAAAATATATAATGTTTGGGGGTTCAAAGTAATTTTCTTGCAAAAAAAATTATTTTTTTATGTAATCAAAAAGTGTCAGAAAGGGCTTTGTCTTCAAGTGGTTAGAAGAGTGGGTGATGTATGACATAAGCTTCTAAATGTTGTGCATAAAATGCCAGGACAGTTCAAAACCCCCCCAAATGACCCCATTTTGGAAAGTAGACACCCCAAGCTATTTGCTGAGAGGCATGTCGAGTCCATGGAATATTTTATATTGTGACACAAGTTGCGGGAAAGAGACAATTTTTTTATTTTTTTTTATTTTTTTGGCGCAAAGTTGTCACTAAATGATATATTGCTCAAACATGCCATGGGGATATGTGAAATTACACCCCAAAATACATTCTGTTGCTTCTCCTGAGTACGGGGATACCACATGTGTGAGACTTTTTGGGAGCCTAGCCGCGTACGGGACCCCGAAAACCAAGCACCGCCTTCAGGCTTTCTAAGGCCGTAAATTTTTGATTTCACTCTTCACTGCCTATCACAGTTTCGGAGGCCATGGAATGCCCAGGTGGCAAAAAAAAACCCCAAATGACCCCATTTTGGAAAGTAGACACCCCAAGCTATTTGATGAGAGGTATAGTGAGTATTTTGCAGACCTCACTTTTTGTCACAAAGTTTTGAAAATTGAAAAAAGAAAAAAAAAATTTTTTTTCTCGTCTTTCTTTATTTTCAAAAACAAATGAGAGCTGCAAAATACTCACCATGCCTCTCAGCAAATAGCTTGGGGTGTCTACTTTCCAAAATGGGGTCATTTGGGGGGGGTTTGTGCCACCTGGGCATTCCATGGCCTCCGAAACTGTGATAGGCAGTGAAGAGTGAAATCAAAAATTTACACCCTTAGAAATCCTGAAGGTGGTGATTGGTTTTCGGGGCTCCGTACGCGGCTAGGCTCCCAAAAAGTCCCACACATGTGGTATCCCCGTACTCAGGAGAAGTAGCTAAATGTATTTTGGGGTGCAATTCCACATATGCCCATGGCCTGTGTGAGCAATATATCATTTAGTGACAACTTTGTGCAAAAAAAAAATGTGTCACTTTCCTGCAACTTGTGTCAAAATATAAAACATTCCATGGACTCAACATGCCTCAAAGCAAATAGCTTGGGGTGTCTACTTTCCAAAATGGGGTCATTTGGGGGGGTTTTATGCCATCTGGGCATTTTATGGCCTTCAAAACTGTGATAGGTAGTGAGGAGTAAAATCAAAAATGTACGCCCTTAGAAATCCTGAAGGCAGTGATTGGTTTTCGGGCCCCGTACGCGGCTAGGCTCCCAAAAAGTCCCACACATGTGGTATCCCCATACTCAGGAGAAGCAGCTAAATGTATTTTGGCGTGCAATTCCACATATGCCCATGGCCTGTGAGAGCAATATATCATTTAGTGACAACTTTTTGTAATTTTTTTTTTTTTGTCATTATTCAATCATTTGGGACAAAAAAAATGAATATTCAATGGGCTCAACATGCCTCTCAGAAATTTCCTTGGGGTGTCTACTTACCAAAATGGGGTCATTTGTGGGGGTTTTGTACTGCCCTGCCATTTTAGCACCTCAAGAAACGACATAGGCAGTCATAAATTAAAGGCTGTGTAAATTCCAGAAAATGTACCCTAGTTTGTAGGCGCTATAACTTTTGCGCAAACCAATAAATATACACTTATTGACATTTTTTTTAACAAAGACATGTGGCCGAATACATTTTGGCCTAAATGTATGACTAAAATTGAGTTTATTGGATTTTTTTTAGAACAAAAAGTAGAAAATATCATTTTTTTTCAAAATTTTCGGTCTTTTTCCGTGTATAGCGCAAAAAATAAAAACGGCAGAGGTGATCAAATACCATCAAAAGAAAGCTCTATTTGTGGGAAGAAAAGGACGCAAATTTCGTTTGGGTACAGCATTGCATGACTGCGCAATTAGCAGTTAAAGCGACGCAGTGCCGAATTGTAAAAAGTGCTCTGGTCAGGAAGGGGGTAAAACCTTCCGGGTCTGAAGTGGTTAGTAGAAGTTTGGTGAGTGTTGATGCACGCTTTTCATTTTGTGCTTTTCAGTTAGTTTCTGAACAGCCGTTCGTCAACCAGACATGTTGTGGAATCGGAGGAGATAATGTGTTATTTATTATTGGCCTTGGAGTTATTGCTTTGACATTTTTTTTTTTTGGTTGAATAATGATTTGATTTGGTATATTTTCTATATTTTTGGATGCATAGAATGCACTTTTTGGTTAAGTTTTATTGGCAGATAGCATTTATTTTATTTTTTTATTTTTTTTTAATGCACAATAAAAAAAAATTGTGGAGAATAATACTTGGCTACTTTACTTCAAATGACAGTTTGGGAGTAGGCAGTTACATTTTAAAAAATACAATGTAAAATTAACAAGGGACACCAACATAGTTGTATCTTTGTTCTTAAAAACTATGGGATAATGCTGTTGGGGTAACTTGCACAAATAACGTGAAAAATAAATGAAATAAATTTTATTCATTTATTTTTCACGTTAATCCAAATATAGCCCCTTTCTTCACTTTTTTTTATCATTCTTCATATGTACTTTACTTACATGCTTATATAGCATTTTATATAATTCGTTCCTTTTTTTTACATTTTGCCGCTGCTTACACATATACACCCTGCACTCACAGGGATTTTCACCCCTGTGCTCATCAACCACTGACCAATGTTCACACCCTTCACAATCACATCTCAGCTGTTCTGCATTTTAGATTTACCACTTGGTCACATGATTCATGATAAATGGTATATATGTGGTTTCATTTTTATTGTTGTTAGCTATGAGTAAGCGCTCCGCAGAGTGTGAAACGCGTTAGCTGATTATCTGTACATTCTATCCATGGTGCTTTGTACATGATTTGTTCCTGATTTTACAATAAAGAAATTTCGTTGGATTATATTCTCCTGGTGTGCGGCTGTCCGAACTTTTTTCTTCCCTCACAACATGGATTAGCATTAGCCAGCACCTGGGGCTTTTCAACTCTGGAGAGCAACATTTAGTTTATACCTGGTTTGGATACAACCTGGTGCGGGGAAAACGCTTGTGCTGCAGTTGCATTCCGGATTATTGCTATAATAATATTATTCTTGATATCACTAGAAAAAAAGCCTTTGAAAATTCATTTGCAATAACTCCATCAGTATCACCAGCAAAGCAGCTTCATTATTATCCCATTAACTGCTTGCCGACCGCCGGCTGTCAATTGACGGCCAGGTGGCGCGGCTCTTGTTGCGGGAGAGTGTCATATGATGGCCTCCCATTTAAACAGGGAATGCGCGCGATCATGTGCGTGCATCCCCGTTCCTTCGGTGGCGGCGTGTCAAGGAGACAGCGCTCGCCACCAAGGGGGGTGAACAGCCATTGGACATGGCTGTTTACCACGTGATCGGCCGTAATGAAGTCACGGCCGATCACAGATAGTTCCACCCCAATGTGCACGGCGCAAGCGTGGGATCGTGAGCACACTGCGCGTGCACGTCGGTGGTGCCATGTTCCCGGGAACACTGCTCGTCACCGACGCCGGTAAATGGCCATTGGCTGGCTGTTTACCCACATGATCCTTTCACAGTCGATCATAAATGCGGTGCACCTGTCACTTGTCACCCATCAGTGACCGCCAACGGTGCACCTGTCACCCGTCAGTGGTGCACCTGTCACCCATCAGTGACCGTCAGCGGTGCACCTGTCAGCCATCATCCGTCACCCATCAGTGACCATCAGCCATCATCTGTCACCCATCAGTGACCGCCACCCATCACCCGTCACCCATCAGTGACTGCCACCCATCACCCGTCACCCATTAGTGACTGCCACCCATCACCCGTCACCCATCAGTGACCGCCAGCCATCACCCGTCACCCATCAGTGACCGTGGCCTGTCACCCGTCTGTGACCATCACCCGTCACTGTCTGTGGCCTGTCACCCATCAGTGACCATTGCCTGTCACACCATCATCACCTATCAGTGAACGTCAGCTGCCACCCATCGCACAGCCCATCAGTGACCATCACCTGCCACCTGTCACACAGCGTCATGTCCAAAAGAGTATACAACAATGAGGAGGTGTTCCAGATCCTCTCCATGACCGATGAGAGCAACAGGGAGTTCTCATCAGATTCCAATTCTGATTCTGAATCAAATTCTGCATTTGAACTGAATAATGAATTGGCAAATGATTCGGAGGAAGAATGGGTCCCTCCTAAAAGTAGAAAGTTAATGACTCGCGCTTTAACAAACTACAATGTGTATAGCTGGAAGATAATCCCAACCTTAATGGAAACCAAATACAAAAGAGCATGTAATAATATATGAAAAAAAGGTGCAAGATTGGAAAAGTAATCAAACCTCCCCTTAAGCAAATATGAAAAATACATAATGATGTATCAAAACATTGGTGCGAAAAAAAGACCTAAACATGAAGAGCTGCAATATATGATGCAGGCAAATGAGTTAATTAAAAAATAGTGAAAAAAAGTCCATATACAAAAACACCCAAAAGTGATGTAACAATCCAAGATTGTCCGATTGTATGGAATCCTAGGTCTATGGGTCCACCACCATAGATAAAGTGCCTGGCCGCTTACCAGAACCCCATGACCCCCCGTTACAGAGGGTCTAAATGAGCTGTGAAATCCTGCTACTCCGGAACACCAGGGAGTCAAGATAGAAGCTGGAATGGGACATCAGGAATTGTAGTGCAGATGGATGGATCCACAGGGAAAAAGGCTCAGCCCTCAGCGGAGTAATATCATCATAAAGGGAAACAGAAGAGGGCTCCGATAGTGTAAAATCAAATGATATTTATTTAAAAATATAGTAAACACTTACATGTAAAATAGGAAAAACATCCTCTGAAGAAGAACAGTCTGTGGCACCAGCCGGATGTTCACAGACAGCCCGTCCTGCTGGAGTTACGACAGTGGGAGGTGACGCGATGACACCGCTCAGCCCTACGCTGCGTTTCGCAAGAGAATTGCGTCTTCCAGGGGCACGGGCGGCACATCACGTCACCTCCCTTAAATAATACAATAGAAGCCTCACTCTGGGTTCCATCTACACCGGACTTCCTCAATAATAAACACTGGGTATCCTCACTAGAGCGCCCTTCCACCAAACAGACACCCCCACCGCGCCAATGCCTCTAAATAAACTCAAATAGTGGTGTGAACCAATATTAGGTGGTGAACACCCAAAACATCAAATTCCTTACTCTCACAAATAGTGTTGACCAGTGTTAAATGGTGTGTATAAAGTGTAATGAAACCGTGAGAATCGATGAAAACAAGCGAAAATAGGAACAGCTGCCCCTTTAAATTATAAAGTATACAGGCAAAATATTTACTCCACCATGCCACTGCTAGCCCAATACTCCCCTAGAGGCACATGGAATAAATATGGGGCGCTTCAAATATAAATAAGTGTAACCAAAAAACTGTGTATAGCACAATAGTGGTGGAACCCTCCTACTGTGTTTTGTGCTACACGTAACAAGTGTAACCAAAAAACTGTATATAGCACAATAGTGGTGGGACCCTCCTACTGTGTTTAGTGCTGCACGTAACAAGTGTAACCAAACAACTGTGTATAGCACAATAGTGGTGGGACCCTCCTACTGTGTTTAGTGCTGCACGTAACAAGTGTAACCAAAAAACTGTGTATAGCACAATAGTGGTGGAACCCTCCTACTGTGTTTTGTGCTGCACGTAACAAGTGTAACCAAAAAACTGTATATAGCACAATAGTGGTGGAACCCTCCTACTGTGTTTAGTGCTGCACGTAACAAGTGTAACCAAAAAACTGTGTATAGCACAATAGTGGTGGGACCCTCCTACTGTGTTTAGTGCTGCACGTAACAAGTGTAACCAAAAAACTGTGTATAGCACAATAGTGGTGGAACCCTCCTACTGTGTTTTGTGCTGCACGTAACAAATAACACACATTAAATGAATAATTGTGACATTCACGTGAAACACTCTGTGAAATCACTGCATTCCATGCTGTGACATCTCAAAACATTAAATGACAGTCCATATAAATTAGATCCATCCAAGAGGAACTGCTTGTGATCACATCCAGTGTAAATCAGCTGCATACATTTAAGTGTCTTCGTGTGTCTTCCACCTCACCCCTGTGCTCAGTGAATCACACCCTCCAGAAATGCACTCACCGAGTTACAATGCCAGCACTTTCATGCAAGGCAAAAAACGCAAGTTTTACCACACTCAGGTGTAAAAAATGGCAAGATACGTGTCCAGGAGGATAGTTGTTATATGGATCCACATGTAAGAAAATAAAATGCTCCAATAGTGTAAACCAGCAAAACTATTTATTAAAACCACTGCAACCTTCAACTGATGCACTCACATTGTACAAAGGATAAAACAGCAGAAATCATTTGTGGATCACATCAATCTTCAAGCAATCTTCAAACAGGTGTAACTCAAATAATAAACAACTGGTGGTCACGGCGGACCCGAGGTGTGCTTTCTCTGGGCTGCAGTATCACTGCAATCTCACCCTCCCTTCAGCTCTCCTCCACTCCTCCTTCCACTAAAACTTCCTGATTCCTGTGTAGTTCATCTGCGCTGTGTGTCACGTCTCACAGCCACGCCCCCGACATGTTTCGTCATAGGTAGACTTAATCATGGGATTGGCTGTGCAGGCTGTCATTCACCCCTTATATTTGCTTCTAATTGACACCCATTCGGCCGCGCATTGCGCATGCGCACACCTCGCGTCCCCGTTTCGCTAATTATGCATGGGATATCTCATTTAAAACACTCATAAAACAAAATCATTGAAAATCTTTTGGACATTACACATAAATCACACCTAATTGATAAATATGCATATCATTCCCAATGGTTGTTTCAAACCTAAGATCAATTATGGTGAGTTGGATAGAGGGATCCTGCCCGGGCTCCCCCGCTGGACAAGAGTGGTAACTGCATACCCTATCCCTTCCAACCTTATCAAATGCTGGATGGTGATCAAAAGGCAAACGGCCCCCTAGTGTCCAGTGTCCATTTTGCAGATTTTTCAGCATGCGTGAAAGTATTCATGGTGGGAACCTCTCTCAATCAAATGTATCCGTCTTTTTTTTTTTTTTTTTTTTTTTATTAAATAAGATCACATGGACTCTATATTATAAAACTATTAAATATAAACTCTGAGTGTTCATGCTCAGAGATTATCTTATTCCAATATATCAACCCTTTCAGGAATGGGTCTAAAATAAAATATACCCTCATAACGATATATTACAAACATAGTAAACTAAACAGACTAAACTGTCTCTATAACTGGCTGCCCCTGCATACTATATGATAAAGTCAAAAATATGTCAAGGTATATAACAAGAGCCATATTATATATCTCTATTTGATCTATTATTAAATTACTATGTAGGTCGAGTGAACAGGGTCGGGGGCTGATGATGATATGACCTCACCACCCCCCCTCACTCATACCCACATGGGGGCATCACATCAAGCTATTATCATGACGATGATGTCTCCTATAATCAAACCCTAAGAGATCCCTAAAAAATTTTTTTTTTTTTTTTTTTTTTTTTCCTTCCCCTTCTCTTCCCCTTTTATCAAAAAAAAAAAACTACTAAATAGCCTGAAACGCAATTAGCTAAATACAGGCGCGCATGCGTGCCCTAGATCCCGACCTGCATCACGTGATGTTGCGTCGGGCGGCTAACTAGATGCACCCGGAACGAGAATTGGCAGAATGCATACGCGCATGCGCGCCCTGAATCCTGACCTGCATCACATGATGCTACGTCAGGCGGATAACTAGGCCACTCTAGTGCGCATGGGCAACCAAGGCCGCAAACAATAAAATGAAATGAAATAAACGCCGGCCACTCATAGAGGGTCTATCAAGTTTGCGCACTACGCCCGGTCAAATCAAAGAGTGTACAACCTTGAAGGACCCACGCTCCACCACAACAACGTGTGTCCACACCGGGGCGGACAATCCTAGTCCACGCTGAACATAATGTTAAAAATCTAAGTAGTGACACACATAAATAAAGCATGAAATTGGGGCCTTCGGGGAGAAAAAAGGGAACCCCTGGTGGCCATCCTAGAATTTACATGCAAAAATTTAAATTGATAAATATACATGTGAATACATGTATAAATATAAAAATGCAAAAAATATAAAAAAATGCAAGAGATAAAATAAAATAAAATGAAAGATGGGCCAATGTATTACACACTAGAAATATGAAAACTCCAAAATATTAAATTATGGGCTGGACCCAGATCAACCCACTAATGAGAGTTCCCTCCCACAATCTCCAAAAAATGTAATTGTGTTCGTACATGATTGTCCAGCACAATATACCAAACAAGCCACAAAAATGTGGTTGAAAAATCGAAAGCTCATCCGGTGCTCCAGATGTGAGGACCCAGAGCGATGACTTTAACAATAAATTCATTAACTCGATATATATACATCGCATGATCAAACACCATTGATATGTTTGAGAAGGGGAGGGGGGTGGGGGGAGGGGAGGGAGAAAAAAGAAGAAAACAAAGCAAAGCCATCAAATGAGTTAGGCATTGTTAATAAAGGCATTCACTTCTGTATCGACGTTCATGCCAAATGGCACGTAACTTTTGACTTTATATATCCAGGACATCTCTAACTTGGAGATCTCCCTAATGAGTGAGCTGCCTCGCCATTGGGGTTTGTACTTATCAATCCCTACAAATAGTGTCTTGGAAGGGTCTCTTCTGTGGACCTGATCATAATGTCTGGAAACAGGGTGTTTATCATAACCTCTTCTTATGTTCCCTATGTGTTCGTTTAAACGGACACGTAGGGCCCTTTTGGTCCTCCCTATATATTGGAGCCCACAAGGACATTGTAGGAGATAGACCACCCCTTCGGAGCCACAAGTAATAAATGGTTCAATTTCATGTGAACACCCAGTGCTAGTGGATGTAAATGTCGTAATACGTCTTGATCTGTTATCATTAAGAGAGCACACTTGGCATTTTCCACACCTATAGAACCCGGTCAAATTCTGGAGGAAGGATCTGTTTACCCGTTGGGGGTCTTGAACCGTGGGTGCTATCCTACTCCCCAGGGAGGCTGCTCCCTTAAATATCACTCTGGGTCTCGGTGGTAGAATGGCCTTAAGAGCTGAATCGCTGCCAAGGACATGCCAATGTTTTTGTATTAATTGCTTAATCGCACGATGCTGCACTGAAAAGGTGGTAATAAATGGTACAGCATCCGAAACCTCGATCATAGGTCTGGGAGCATCAGATAAAAGAACCGCCCTATCCCTATCCCTTGCTGATTTCATGGCCTGAGAGAGGGAGAGCTGGTCATATCCCTTTTCTTAGAATCTTTCTGTCAAAATAGATGCTTGATGGTCAAAAGTGGCTATATCTGAACAATTGCGTCTGAGGCGCAAAAATTGTCCTTGAGGGATAGCCTTTAGCCAGGGTTCGTGATGGCAGCTGTCTACAGAGATATAGGAATTTCTGTCAGTTGCCTTGAAATATGTAGACGTCACGAACTGTCCTTCCACGATCTGGATCTTCAAATCCAGGAAGTGGATGGCGTCCTGGCTGGCCTCAAAATTTAACCTAATGCCTCTATTGTTGGCGTTAAGGATGTTCATGAAGGCATAAAGCTCAGCCTCACATCCATCCCATAGGAGGAGGACATCGTCGATATATCTGGCCCACAGGAGCACCTCAGGTCTCCTGGGGGCATCGACGACGTCCTCCTCCCACTTGGCCATAAAAATATTGGCCAAGCTTGGGGCAAAATATGCCCTATGATCGAGGTTTCGGATGCTGTACCATTTATTACCACCTTTTCAGTGCAGCATCGTGCGATTAAGCAATTAATACAAAAACATTGGCATGTCCTTGGCAGCGATTCAGCTCTTAAGGCCATTCTACCACCGAGACCCAGAGTGATATTTAAGGGAGCAGCCTCCCTGGGGAGTAGGATAGCATCCACGGTTCAAGACCCCCCACGGGAAAACAGATCCTTCCTCCAGAATTTGACCGGGTTCTATAGGTGTGGAAAATGCCAATTGTGCTCTCTTAACGCTAACAGATCAAGACATGCCTTTATTAACAATGCCTAAACTCATTTGATGGCTTTGCTTTGTTTTCTTCTTTTTTCTCCTCCCCTCCCCCCATCCCCCCCTTCCCTTTCTCAAACATATCAATGGTGTTTGATCATGCGGTGTATATATATCGAGTTAATGAATTTATTGTTAAAGTCATCGCTCTGGGTCCTCACATCTGGAGCACCGGATGAGCTTTCGATTTTTCAACCACATTGTTTTTGTGGCTGGTTTGGTATATTGTGCTGGACAGTCATGTACTAACACAATTACATATTTTGGAGATTGTGGGAGGGAACTCTCATTAGTGGGTTGATCTGGGTCCAGCCCATAATTTAATATTTTGGAGCTTTCATATTTCTAGTGTGTAATACATTGGCCCATCTTTCATTTTATTTTATCTCTTGCATTTTTTTTATATTTTTTGCATTTTTATATTTATACATGTATTCACATGTATATTTATCAATTAAAATTTTTGCATGTGAATTTTAGGATGGCCACCAGGGGTCCCCTTTTTATGTCCCCGGAGGCCCCAATTTCATGCTTTATTTATGTGTGTCACTACTTAGATTTTTAACATTATGTTGCGGCGTGGACTTGGATTGTCCGCCCCGGTGTGGACACACGTTGTGGTGGAGCGTGGGTCCTTCGAGGTTGTACACTCTTTGATTTGACCGGGCGTAGTGCGCAAACTTGATAGACCCTCTATGAGTGGCTGGCGTTTATTTCATTTCATTTTATTGTTGCGGCCCTGGTTGCCCATGCGCACTAGAGTGGCCTAGTTAGCCGCCTGACGTAGCATCATGTGATGCAGGTCAGGATTCAGGGCGCGCATGCGCATATGCATTCTGCCAATTCTCATTCCGGGTGCATCTAGTTAGCCGCCCGACGCAACATCACGTGATGCAGGTCAGGAACTAGGGCGCGCATGCGCGCCTGTATTCAGCTAATTGCGTTCCAGGCTATTGCGGAAGTCCGGTGTAGATGGAACCCAGAGTGAGGCTTCTATTGTATTATTTAAGGGAGGTGACGTGATGTGCCGCCCGTGCCCCTGGAAGATGCAATTCTCTTGCGAAACGCAGCGTAGGGCTGAGCGGTGTCATCGCGTCACCTCCCACTGTCGTTGTAACTCTAGCAGGACGGGCTGTCTGTGAACATCCGGCCGGTGCCACAGACTGTTCTTCTTCAGAGGATGTTTTTCCTATTTTACATGTGAGTGTTTACTATATTTTTAAATAAATATAATTTGATTTTACACTAATCGGAGCCCTCTTCCGTTTCCCTTTAGGATGATATTACTCCGCTGAGGGCTGAGCCTTTTTCCCTGTGGATCCATCCATCTGCACTACAGTTCCTGATGTCCCATTCCAGCTTCTATCTTGACTCCCTGGTGTTCCGGATTAGCAGGATTTCACAGCCCATTTAGACCCTCTGTAACGGGGGGTCATGGGGTTCTGGTAAGCGGCCAGGCACTTTATCTATGGTGGTGGACCCATAGACCTAGGATTCCATACAATCGGACAATCTTGGATTGTTACATCACTTTTGGGTGTTTTTGTATATGGACTTTTTTTCACTATTTTTTAATTAACTCATTTGCCTGCATCATATATTGCAGCTCTTCATGTTTAGGTCTTTTTTTCGCACCAATGTTTTGTAACATCATTATGTATTTTTCATATTTGCTTAAGGGGAGGTTTGATCACTTTTCCAATCTTGCACCTTTTTTTTCATATGTTATTACATGCTTTTTTGTATTTGGTTTCCATTAAGGTTGGGATTAACTTCCAGCTATACACATTGTAGTTTGTTAAAGCGCGAGTCGTCAATGTTCTCTTTTCACGTTTGTGTGTTTGTGTCACATATAGGACTCTGCAGCACATATTATTATTATTTTCTTTGATGCGCAGTTATTTTTCACTTTTTCTCCCTCCTAAAAGGGCACGGCCCTCTAGAAACCAGGATTATATTCCTAGGCCCAGGAACAAATTCCCAGGCCCAGTACTAGCTCTGCTGCCAGTGTTAGGCCCCAGGAACAAATGCCCAGTACCAGCGCTGCCGCCGGCGATAGGCCCCAGGAACAAATGCCCAGACACAGTACCAGTGCTGCCACATCACGCCTGGGTACCAGCACAGGAAATTTCAATCCAACTACTGGAGTGTCACACCCCCCAAAAGCCAGGGCCTCTACATACATGCCAGATGGTCTTGCCAACCCAACATGGCTGCCTTCCAACTCGACATCACCAATTATTCCCCCTTTCACAGCACTGACAGGTGTGCAGACCAACACCCAAAATTTCTCAGATTGATTGCTTTCACCTGTTTTTGCCCGACACTATGCTGCAATTTATTGTGGACCAGACAAATTTATAGGCCCAGCAGTATATTGCCAACAACCCCTAATCTTCATATGCCCGTCCGTTTGAGTGGAGAGATCTGAATTTGGAGGAGTTCAAATTGTTTATGGGCCTCACCCTAAACATGGGGATTACAAAAAAAATAAAGGACATGCCTATTGGTCCACCAACCCTATCCACAACATGCCCATTTATTCTGCCGTAATATCCAGGTCCCGATACAAGCTGATAATGCGCTTTCTTCGCTTCAGCGACAACACTCAGTGCCCTCCCCACAATCATCCAAATTACGACAAGTTATACAAGATTTGCCCACTGATAAATTTCTTTTCCCAACAATTTGCAGAACTCTATGTCCCCGATCAGAATATATGTGTCGATGAGTCCCTGGTACCCTTTTCAGGCCGGCTAGGAATAAAGCAATATATTCCTAGCAAAAGGGCCAGATACGGAGTAAAATTATACAAGCTCTGTGAGAGAGCCACGGGATATCTGTATGCGTTCCGCATATATGAAGGAAGAGATTCCCAGCTACAGCCCCCTGAATGGGCACAACTGGAAAGATTGTATGGGACCTGGCATATCCACTTCTGAACAAAGGATATCACATATACCTTGACAACTTTTACACAAGCCTGCCCCTTTTCAAACACTTATACATTGCAAAAACCCTGGCCTGTGGAACCTCCAGAAAAAAATAGGAAGGGCTTCCCACAATCTCTAACAAACAAAAAGCTGCGAAGGGGGAAAGAGCATCATTGAGATGCAGCAAAGTGCTGGCCTTGAGATGGAAGGATAAAAGGGACTTGCACACGATGTCCACCATCCATGACGACACTACAATTGAGGTACAAAGAAGACGAGGTCCCATTGAAAAGCCAACATGTGTCCAAGATTATAATCTCTACATGGGGGGGGGGGATTTCAATGATCAAATGATTCAGCCCTATTTGTCAATAAGATGGTCCAGATTCTGGTACAAGAAGTTAGCAATTTATCTCATCCATTTGGCCAATTACAATTCCTATGTAATCTACACCAAAACCATGGAAAGCCCCGCCCCCTTCCTAAAATTCATAGAAGAAGTTGTCACTTCCCTCATCTATCACCAAAGACCCCCCCAGAAGACTTTCGCTCTGAGGCTGTTTGCCGACTTCATGAGCGCTACTCAGGAGTAGTAGCAGAATGTATTTTGGGTGTCATCTTTGCTATGTACATGCTATGTGTTGGAAATATCTGATAAATGGACAACTTTGTGTAAAAAAAAAATGCGTTTTCATTTTTTTGCACATTTTCCAAAAACTTCTGGAAAAAAATTAACCGTTCAAAAGACTTATTGTGCCTCATAGATTATACGTTGGGGTGTTTGATTCCCAAAATGGGATCATTTTGGGGGCCATTCCATTGTCCTGGTGCTCCAGGGCCTTCAAAAGTGTAATAGGTGGTTGAGAAATGAGATGTGTCATTTATGTTTGTAGAATGCCTGAAGATGCTACTTCAATGTTGGGCCTTTGTATGTGGCCAGGTTGTCTAAAGTCTCACACATGTGGTATTGCCATACTTGGGAAGAGTAGCAGAATGTATTTTGGGGTGTAATTTGTTGTATGCATATGCCCTGAGAGAGAAATAACCTGATAATATGACAATTTTGTAAAAAAAAATAAATAAATAAAATAAATCTTCATTTTGCAAAGAATTGTGGGAAAAAATTACAACTTAAAAAAATTCACCATGCTACTTACTTAATACCTTGGAATGTCTACTTACTAAAATGTGGTCATTTAGGGGGTATTTGTACTTTCCTGACTTGTTAGTGTCCCAAAAAATGAGACCGTCAGTACATCAGGTGTGATCAGATGTGATCAATTTTCAGTGATTGGCACCATAGTTTGTAGACTCTATAACTTTTACAAAGACCAAATAGGCGGCACTGAAGAGCACTGATAGATGGCACTGATGAGGAGGCACTGATGGGCACTGATTGGCAGCACTGGTGGGCACTGTTGGGACTTCACTGATAATCAGGACACTAATAATCAGTACCGATGTCCCTTTTAACACAGGCAAGTTATTGTCTCTCTTCTTCTCTCCTCACGCTGTCAACGCGAGGAAAGGACAGCCAACAAAAAGCTTGTATTTACATCCATGATCAGCTGTCATTGGACACAACTTATCATGTGGTAAAGGGCCACTGTGATAGGCCCTGTACCCTGATCCGTGATCGCTGAGTCCAAAGGATTCAACGATCACAGAGTGTGCCGCAGGGGGGTGGCGCGATCAGTACGACCATGGGAGGACATCCATGGACGCCCTTCTGCAAAAGTAAGCCCACGCTGTAGCCATCTTTCGGCTATAGCGTGGGCGGGAAGGTTCAGACAGATTGAAAAGGCAGCCAAAAGTATTACAGTAAGTACAGTATTTCTGTCTGGAAAATTGTCAGCAAAAGATGATTTGCACCTAAATCGAATGGGATCTGCTATACTAGAGGATAGAGTTATGGGCAGCTTGGAGAAAGAAAGAGGCAGATAAGTAAAGCTGGTCAATTATGGCCAATTCCTGCTGGCTCAGCTAAAATTCGAGCAGTGTATGGCACTGCTGGCACCGATCCATTTGACATTGTTTAATTGACTTTTGTCGAAGGAGCTTGTCAGGAAAATTGTTGGCTGAACAGCACCTGCATCCAGTCTTTTTTCTCCTTTATACAGTAAAACGGAAAAAAAAGCAAAAGAAAAAATGGCTTTTAAATACCGCTAAAAGAAAGATATTTTCTGTCTTTGAGAAAAAAGGATATTAAATATATTTTGGGTACAATGCTGCAAAAAAATGAAAAATGGCCTGGGCAGGAAAGGGATGTAACAATGTCGGCAATCAGGGAAAGTTTATTTGATGCATGAGTGATTGTGTTTGAACATACAACCATGCACAGTGAATTTGCAATCTACCTTTTGCAAATTTTTTGCATAATCGTCATGATTATCATCCATGTTTATAGTAAATGTAAAAATACTGGCCTCGTAAACCTCTGTTCTTTAATTGTGAGGAAAACAAGGAAAGAGAACAGACCGAGTAAATTGGTTCAGAGTGCTGTGCTCATCACTCCTGGAAACAGAAGGCGACTAAACGACTAGGTAGAAAAACAGGGACCATACAGGGGGGTCCTCCCACAGGTGCCAAGGCTCCCACACCGCTCTATGACTCTCCAGCTTATGGAAGAGATGAGCTGTTAGTGACTACATCAGTTCCACATCTTTATTCCTTACATACAACTTTATAGGAGTGGGTGAGGTTTGTCTTTTCCAGGGAAGGGCCACCAAGCATCTAGCAGCCATGAGAATATGACGCACCAGCTTCTTGGAAAGCTTGGGCAACCTGGGAGGGAGCAAACCTAGAAGGAAATTTTTAGGATAGAGGGGCAAATCTGCATTAGACAGTCGCTGGAGAAGGTCCTAGACTAGCTGCCAATATGGTAGTATCAGTGGACACTGCCAATAGATGTCCAACAAAGTTCCTCGATATTTACGGCATCACCAACAGGGATCCGAGGGAGTCAGATACCAAAAGAATACAATTTTATATGTTTTCTTTACATATACAAGGTTATCAGATGGGAATATAATCCAGATAAGCATTTACAAACATCATTGATAAAGTATTGAAAAGTTCCAGGAGTGTTGCAAAGGCCAAAGGCATAACCAAGTACCCAAAATGCCCATATCTGGTTCTAAAGACGGTTTTACATTTGTCTCCTTGACAAATGAAGACAAGGTTATATGCGCCCTGTAAGTCTAGTTTTATAAAGACTTTGGCAGAACGGAATTTTTCCAACATTTCAGAAATCAAGGGAAGTGGATGATGGTTTTTAACAGTGATTTTATTCAAATATCTATAATTGATGCAAGGTCGAGTCCTTTTTCTCAACAAGCAGGGCTGCCCCTGCAGAAGTTGTTGAGTGTCTAATAAAGCCCTTTTCTAAGTTATTATTAAGCCACTACCTAAGCATCTTTAATTCAGGTTCAGACAGATTGAAAAGGCGGCCAAAAGGTATTTCCTTTTTTTTACCAAAAAGGTTTTATTGTATGTTTTAAACAGCATGCAGAGTAAAAGTGCAAAAACAAAGTGCAAGAATAACATTCAATGGTCAACATGTCATATGGCTGTACAGTTAAGTACACATGTAACATTAAAAAACGGTAACCAAAAACCAGCGCTATCTGAGATAAATATCGATGTAATAAGCAGCCAGCATAGTTTGTTGATTCATCAAACACAAGTACAAAAGATCATAAATGCAGCGCTAAATAAAATATGATAGTCCATAAAAGTCAATGGAGAGTAGGGATGAGATGAAACCTCCACCAAAACTTCCGTGTGCAAGAGAAAAGCACACCACACCGAAGTGCTGTCGATCTGCTTACCAGAAGAATATAAAAAACAAGCGATGTATGCATATAGTACAAAGGTTCAATCAGCAGATCCAGTTGGCACACTCCATCATAGACAGACAGATAAAGTTGTCACGTATCACCAGGAACTCAAGATTCACATGGGACGATGAGTGAATAGTACGATCAACAGCAGGGTAACCCAATAAAGAGAAAGTAACAATAGTGAAGCCCGTATGGGTAAGACACACGTTTTTATTGTAGTCTACTTACAGGATCCAATAGAACATCATCACAAAAATGGAAAAGGTAATCCGCGGCTCAAAAGCGTGCTTGCATCGGCCAGCCTGACAGGTTTCATCCTATGTGGATATCATCAGAGGCATGGCCAATGATGCAAGCACGCCCACATATATAGTAAACATCCTGAGTCACGCTTCCCACTGATAGGACAGCGTGACACATGCAGCAGCTGTTTAAAATGGCAAATCAAGCTCTGCATGCGCACTAAAGGCGCTCCGTCTAATAAAATAGGGAGTGAAAATTGTCTTTGTTTGTCCGCACATGCGCAGCACAGTCATGCGTTCCACCACGATAGTGAAACAAAACCAGCTTAGTGAGCGTAGTGATGGAATGACGCACATGACGCTGTCGTTCCTAAAGACGTAAATAGCTCAGCCCTACATGCGCACCACAGCTGTGCGTTCCACCGGGAAGGTAAACCAACCCCGTGAACGGGGTGATGTACATGACACCATCACTACTAACGATGTGAACAGCACGGCCGCGCATGCGCATCGCGGTCGCGCCACACAGGGGACATCCTGCGTCTGCAAATGCGCAGCATGGTCGGACAAATAGAAGACAAAATTCTAGCTGTTCTAATTAGAAATAAACAAAAAACAAAGGAAAAATCAACACCAGCAAAAGTGATACCATCTCATCAAGTGGCTAACCATAAGCACTGGTATTACACATTATTGAATAAATGTCTAAAAGTGCAGCATAATGAATATGAATATATAAAATAATTAAATACATATTTCATTAAAAATAAGATAAAAAAATATTTTTGAAGAACAATATTCCGCATTGAAGAAAGGGAAAAAAAGGAGGCTCTCAAAACAATGCAGCAATCAAACAATATTAGTCTCTAAAGAATATATTCCTAGAAAGCATATATATTAGAAGAAACTAAAAACATTTTTTTATATATAAAATATATAAAAATCCTTAAATAAAAATAAGCAAACACCGCCCACAAGTATAAATACACGTATGTAAAATTTAGCTATTATTAATAAAACAATTTATATCCCAGTCGACATTCATGCCGAAAGGGGTATAACATTTTAAATTGTATATCCACCGGGTTTAGAGTTTAGAGATTTCCCGTTTGGTTGAACTACCACGCTAATGTGGATTAAACCTATCAATGGCCACAAAAGTGGTTTCCTTAGGGTTCTGATCGTGACACTCCAAATAATGTCGGGAAACAGTGTGTTTCGGAAATCCCTTCTTAATGTTTGTGATATGCACATTTATCCTAACGTGCATGGCCGTGTGGTATGGCCCACATATTGCATGTCGCAGGGGCAAATGATTAAATATACCACATTTAATGAAGTACAAGTGATAAAAGTATTAATGTCAAAAATTCTACCCGTAGCGTGAGATTTAAATTGACATATTTTCCTACTCTTATCAGTATTGATGGCACAAACATTACAACACCAACAGGGATGATAGCTTTTACCCTTTATACTATTATTTCCCACTCAGACCATTTAGAAGCTGTATATTTTTTTTTGAGGAGAAATGCTGAGTTGATTTCTGCTCAACGAGATTTCATTTTAGATCTATTGAAGTATGCCATGACCCACAATTACTTCTGGTTTGGAGGTACTCATTACCTCCAAAACAGAGGGGTCGCTATGGGGCGAAATTCGCACCCAGTATGGCCAATTTATGGTCAAATGGGAGGAGGATGTCGTCTATTCCAACAGACGATCGGAATTGATCTTCTGGGGTAGATATATAGACGACATCCTCCTCCTGTGGGATGGTGATATGTCATCACTTACCACCTTTATGCACCAACTCAACAATAATTAATAGGGAATTGTGTTACAGTTCGAGAGCAGTACCAGCAAAATTAATTTTTTGGATCTAACCATACAGGTTAAGGATGGAGTATTTAATATGTCCACCTTCTTTAAGAGTACCGATAGGAATGGGTATATTGGACAGGGTAGCTGCCATCATCCCTCATGGCTTAAGTCAGTACCCCGGAGCCAATTCCTCCGCTTACGGCGGAATTGTACCCTTAAGGAAGATTTTTTCATACAGGCTGCCACTTTGAAAGAGAGATTAATTGAAAAAGGATATTGACTTAATGGTTTGAATCTAGTGATTAATGAAGTGGGGAGTATGGATCGTACTTCCATCTTACAGATTAAGAAAAAACCTTTACCAAGTGAGATTGGATATAATTTCTCTATGATTACCACCTATTCCCAACAACATTCTGATATTAAAATTTTTTTTACTAAGCATTGGGAGTCCTTAAAAATGATAAACTTTTGGGTCCAGTGCTCCCAGATCGGCCACAGGTCATATTTAGAGGAGTTCCCCCTCTTAAACTCCAAGTTGCACCCAACATCTTGGATGCCCCGAATAGAGTGTCTTTTTTTCAAAAATCTAAAGGCTATTACCCCCCATCGGTGTTGTAATGTTTGTGCCATCAATACTGATAAAAGTAGGAAAATATGTCAATTTAAATCTCACGCTACGGGTAGAATTTTTGACACAGAAATAAAAAGAGAGAAGGGCGCACCGGCCATGTGTATTATCTTTTGTAAAACATTTATTAAAGTAAATGATAAAGGAAATTACTCACAAGCAGTAGAGTATCATGTACCATGAACCTTGGACATCAGCTTGCAACAAGTGGTTAAAATGATTAAAATGATGAACAAAGCCTTCCAAAGGTCTATCAGAGGAAAATTCATAAAACACTGCTCACTAACGCGTTTCGAAGGGCTCGTCCCTTCTTCATCAGAGCTCAGCAGTGAACCCTCCTTCAGTAGGTCCTGTATATATAGTGAATGCCAAAAAAGGGGGGGGTCCAATCAATGGATGGGGCAGGGCACATGGGGCTCCTCCCTCTCTGGAAAGTCCTCCCTCCTACACTTTTGCCTGTGCAAGTGGATGGCCCATCATGGTTTAGTTGGTTAGTAGATACATTGATGAATAGATTCATTCATAGATAGATATAATATAATAAAGAAGTTGATGAGTGTCACTGTAGTGTAGTACAGTTAGGACCCAGCAGGGGCTAACCATAGGAGTGCATGATCAGCAGTGATAGATGTGTACATGTAAAAACGTCCATATATATAAAACATATATAGCGAGGCACAGAAAGGTGCAGAGAGGCATAGGATGGATGCATCTGTATGGCGGGGAAGGGAGTCTCATGTAAATAAGCCGATATGCAAAGAGATGGACACTATACCTTTGGTGCTCAGTACACTCAGATCGCTGTGTGGCTGCAGTGTGTGTGAGAGGGGGCGCGGCCCGCCGATCCTATCAGGATGTACACAAGGGGCTGGAACGCACGCCAGTGCGCTTGCGTTCCAAACAAGAGGAAGGGGCGGTGTGCGTCATTTCCTCTGTGCCCGCTGCCGCTTACCGATGACGTCAGCGGCAGGGGATAGAGCGGCGCCATACTGCTGGAGGCAGACGCTCGAGGGGGCGGGGCTGGCACAATACAGATCACGGGTCTGCCCTGTAGACAGCCACACGAGGGTGGTGCCTAGAAAAACCGGCCTTCGCTCAATGAATCACGGGGCCACTGCATATTGGCAAGCAGTAAACATATGCATATCAAATATAATTACCTAAAATCAATACTGACTGATGGATGGTATACAGCTTGTATAGTGTTGTACTAGATAGTATTTAGGATTGTCAGCAGTGCTAGTAATACATGTATTTACAGTATTAGCAATATTAAAGGATGCACAACTCATATGCCCATCTGCACATAACGTGAATGCCCATATCACTGTGTATCATGAGACGCTAAAAGTGAAGGTCTAATCCAGGCCAGACTAAAATGTAAAAACATTAAAAATATATATATAAAAAAAAAAAAAAAAAAAAACAATAAAAAATATATATATTATAATTGTGTAAAAGAGTAGAATAAAAAGTTCTTATCAAATATGAGAAAAGGAGGGGGGGGGAATGAATTACACCAGGATTGTACTGAAGGAGTGGACACATGTGGCACATACAGTAACTGACATAATGACTACTTAGTGCTAATGTGCTCATGATAATCATCAGAAACTTACAACGGAGGGGGGATAGGAAGGATGTATATGTAGATATATATATATATATTTTTTGATATTTCCAGGCAAAGGCCGGGTGGTCCCTTCCTCCTCACTGTGTGCAACATGTGTAACGTGACAAACTTGTCGTTGGAATACATTACAAAGAGATCCCTATATCATGAATGCTAAAGATATCAACAATGGTACCACAGTAATAACATTACCACATTATAGTAATTCAGTGTATATTTGATTAACCATAGATCACTGGGGAAATGTGAAATATGATACACCAAATAGAGCTGAAAGGATACATCAGAATGCAACAATCGAAAGTCGACCTAGGGCCAGAAGCATAAAAAACAGAAGATGTGTGTGCGTGGACAAAGTGTCAGTGGCATTTAGAAGCGCCATGGGTGGGTACTATAGGGTCACGTGATTTTGTGAACCTCAGGGTCTTCATTCAGGCCCCCAGGGGTCATGCTCCCAAGGGTGAAGATCCAATAGGCTTCGCGTTTGCAGAGCTTTTGGTGTCTCCTACCCCTATCGAGGCCGCCTCCAATGGATTCAATCCCGAACACTTTCATGCCTGATGGATCACCGTGATGAACTTCCTGAAAGTGCCGAGGGACCGGATACTTGACACGTGTATTTTTGATGTCGCATTTGTGTTCGCCAATACGCACTCTCATAGGGCGGGAGGTACGACCTACATACAGGCGTCCACATGGACAAAGAATACCGTATACCACGTAGTCCGTCCCACAGTTAATGAACTGCTTCAGATGATATATTTTACCGTCTCTGCCAGTGACTGACTTCTTTCTGTGCCACATGTATTGACATGTGCCACAGTTCCTGACACTACATTTATAGCTACCTTTCTGGTCAAATATCGTAGACCATGCATTTATAGACCTATTACGGGGCTCCCTCACCATACTGGGGGCTATAAGTCCTCTCAAGTCTCGTGGTTTTCTATATACTATGTTTGGGCCATCAGAAAGGTGCTCACTTAACACTGGATCGTGTTTCAGAATACTCCAGTTTTTCCGTAAAATGCTTTGTATCTCAAAGGCTTTGTTGGTGTATTGTGTGGAAAAACGAGTCTGTATGGTGTCCTGATTGATAGAGGAAATGGACGGTGGATCATATGTCGGAGTATCGTCATATAAGCGGGCATATTTATTGAAGGCAGTCTCAATAAGGGTGGAGTCATAGCCCTTATCCAGGAACTTATCACGAAGAACCTTGCTTTGCTCTAAGTAGTCGCATTTCTTGGTGCACGTGCGCTTCAGACGGCAAAACTGTCCAAAAGGGACATTTCTAATCCATCTAGGATGGTGATTGCTGTCAGCGTGCAAGAAGGAATTACCACCACTAGATTTGAAATGTGTTCTAGAGAGAATGTTACCATCAGAGTCACTCCTGAGCTCGAGGTCTAGAAAGACAAGGTTCTCACTATTGATGACGTGAGTGAAGCTGATGCCAAAGGGGTTCCCTCTACAATGGTCAAGGAAGAGATGTAGTTCCTGATCAGTCCCATCCCAAATAATGATAATTATTTGGGATGGGACTGATCAGGAACTACATCTCTTCCTTGACCATTGTAGAGGGAACCCCTTTGGCATCAGCTTCACTCACGTCATCAATAGTGAGAACCTTGTCTTTCTAGACCTCGAGCTCAGGAGTGACTCTGATGGTAACATTCTCTCTAGAACACATTTCAAATCTAGTGGTGGTAATTCCTTCTTGCACGCTGACAGCAATCACCATCCTAGATGGATTAGAAATGTCCCGTTTGGACAGTTTTGCCGTCTGAAGCGCACGTGCACCAAGAAATGCGACTACTTAGAGCAAAGCAAGATTCTTCGTGATAAGTTCCTGGATAAGGGCTATGACTCCACCCTTATTGAGACTGCCTTCAATAAATATGCCCGCTTATATGACGATACTCCGACATATGATCCACCGTCCATTTCCTCTATCAATCAGGACACCATACAGACTCGTTTTTCCACACAATACACCAACAAAGCCTTTGAGATACAAAGCATTTTACGGAAAAACTGGAGTATTCTGAAACACGATCCAGTGTTAAGTGAGCACCTTTCTGATGGCCCAAACATAGTATATAGAAAACCACGAGACTTGAGAGGACTTATAGCCCCCAGTATGGTGAGGGAGCCCCGTAATAGGTCCATAAATGCATGGTCTACCATATTTGACCAGAAAGGTAGCTATAAATGTAGTGTCAGGAACTGTGGCACATGTCAATACATGTGGCACAGAAAGAAGTCAGTCACTGGCAGAGACGGTAAAATACATCATCTGAAGCAGTTCATTAACTGTGGGACGGACTACGTGGTATACGGTATTCTTTGTCCATGTGGACGCCTGTATGTAGGTCGTACCTCCCGCCCTATGAGAGTGCGTATTGGCGAACACAAATGCGACATCAAAAATACACGTGTCAAGTATCCGGTCCCTCGGCACTTTCAGGAAGTTCATCACGGTGATCCATCAGGCATGAAAGTGTTCGGGATTGAATCCATTGGAGGCAGCCTCGATAGGGGTAGGAGACACCAAAAGCTCTGCAAACGCGAAGCCTATTGGATCTTCACCCTTGGGAGCATGACCCCTGGGGGCCTGAATGAAGACCCTGAGGTTCACAAAATCACGTGACCCTATAGTACCCACCCATGGTGCTTCTAAATGCCACTGACACTTTGTCCACGCACACACATCTTCTGTTTTTTATGCTTCTGGCCCTAGGTCGACTTTCGATTGTTGCATTCTGATGTATCCTTTCAGCTCTATTTGGTGTATCATATTTCACATTTCCCCAGTGATCTATGGTTAATCAAATATACACTGAATTACTATAATGTGGTAATGTTATTACTGTGGTACCATTGTTGATATCTTTAGCATTCATGATATAGGGATCTCTTTGTAATGTATTCCAACGACAAGTTTGTCACGTTACACATGTTGCACACAGTGAGGAGGAAGGGACCACCCGGCCTTTGCCTGGAAATATCAAAAAAAAAAAAAAAAAAAATATATATATATATATATATATATATATATATATATATATATATATATATATATCTACATATACATCCTTCCTATCCCCCCTCCGTTGTAAGTTTCTGATGATTATCATGAGCACATTAGCACTAAGTAGTCATTATGTCAGTTATTGTATGTGCCACATGTGTCCACTCCTCCAGTACAATCCTGGTGTAATTCATTTCCCCCCCCTCCTTTTCTCATATTTGATAAGAACTTTTTATTCTACTCTTTTACACAATTATAATATATATATTTTTTATTGTTTTTTTTTTTTTTTTTTTTTTTTTTTTTTATATATATTTTTAATGTTTTTACATTTTAGTCTGGCCTGGATTAGACCTTCACTTTTAGCGTCTCATGATACACAGTGATATGGGCATTCACGTTATGTGCAGATGGGCATATGAGTTGTGCATCCTTTAATATTGCTAATACTGTAAATACATGTATTACTAGCACTGCTGACAATCCTAAATACTATCTAGTACAACACTATACAAGCTGTATACCATCCATCAGTCAGTATTGATTTTAGGTAATTATATTTGATATGCATATGTTTACTGCTTGCCAATATGCAGTGGCCCCGTGATTCATTGAGCGAAGGCCGGTTTTTCTAGGCACCACCCTCGTGTGGCTGTCTACAGGGCAGACCCGTGATCTGTATTGTGCCAGCCCCGCCCCCTCGAGCGTCTGCCTCCAGCAGTATGGCGCCGCTCTATCCCCTGCCGCTGACGTCATCGGTAAGCGGCAGCGGGCACAGAGGAAATGACGCACACCGCCCCTTCCTCTTGTTTGGAACGCAAGCGCACTGGCGTGCGTTCCAGCCCCTTGTGTACATCCTGATAGGATCGGCGGGCCGCGCCCCCTCTCACACACACTGCAGCCACACAGCGATCTGAGTGTACTGAGCACCAAAGGTATAGTGTCCATCTCTTTGCATATCGGCTTATTTACATGAGACTCCCTTCCCCGCCATACAGATGCATCCATCCTATGCCTCTCTGCACCTTTCTGTGCCTCGCTATATATGTTTTATATATATGGACGTTTTTACATGTACACATCTATCACTGCTGATCATGCACTCCTATGGTTAGCCCCTGCTGGGTCCTAACTGTACTACACTACAGTGACACTCATCAACTTCTTTATTATATTATATCTATCTATGAATGAATCTATTCATCAATGTATCTACTAACCAACTAAACCATGATGGGCCATCCACTTGCACAGGCAAAAGTGTAGGAGGGAGGACTTTCCAGAGAGGGAGGAGCGCCATGTGCCCTGCCCCATCCATTGATTGGGCCCCCCCCTTTTTTGGCATTCACTATATATACAGGACCTACTGAAGGAGGGTTCACTGCTGAGCTCTGATGAAGAAGGGACGAGCCCTTCGAAACGCGTTAGTGAGCAGTGTTTTATGAATTTTCCTCTGATAGACCTTTGGAAGGCTTTGTTCATCATTTTAATCATTTTAACCACTTGTTGCAAGCTGATGTCCAAGGTTCATGGCACATGATACTCTACTGCTTGTGAGTAATTTCCTTTATCATTTACTTTAATAAATGTTTTACAAAAGATAATACACATGGCCGGTGCGCCCTTCTCTCTTTTTATTTCTGTGTCTGCTAGGATTCCCCATCCTTGAGGGCAGCAAGGCCAGTGTATCCCTTTGATCTATTGGGTCGACCACTTGTGCGCAGGAGTCATTTTCTGTTTTTCTATCGGTAGAATTTTTGACATTAGTACTTTTATCACTTGTACCTCATTAAATGTGGTATATTTAATAATTTGCCCCTGCGGCATGCAATATGTGGGCCGTACCACACGGGCCATGCACGTTAGGATAAATGAGCATATCACAAACATTAAGAAGGGATTTCCGAAACACACTGTTTCCCGACGTTATTTGAAGTGTCACAATAAGAACCCTAAGGGGACCACTTTTGTGGCCATTGATAGGTTTAATCCACATTGGCATGGTAGTTCATCCAAACGGGAAATCTCTAAACTCGAAACCCGGTGGATATACGATTTAAAATGTTATACCCCTTTCGGCATGAATGTCGACTGGGATATAAATTGTTTTATTAATAATAGCTAAATTTTACATACATGTATTTATACTTGTGGGCGGTGTTTGCTTATTTTTATTTAAGGATTTTTATATATTTTATATAAAAATTTATTTTTTTAGTTTCTTCTAATATATATGCTTTCTAGGAATATATTCTTTAGAGACTAATATTGTTTGATTGCTGCATTGTTTTGAGAGCCTCCCTTTTTTCCTTTCTTCAATGCGGAATATTGTTCTTCAAAAATATTTTTTTATCTTATTTTTAATGAAATATGTATTTATTAATTTAATATATTCATATTTATTATGCTGCACTTTTAGACATTTATTCAATAATGTGTAATACCAGTGCCTATGGTTAGCCACTTGATGAGATGGTATCACTTTTTTGCTGGTGTTGATTTTTCCTTTGTTTTGTTGTTTATTTCTAATTAGAACAGCTAGAATTTTGTCTTCTATTTGTCCGGCCATGCTGCGCATGTGAGGCAGCAGGATGTCCCCTGTGTGGTGTGACCGCGATGCGCATGTGCGGCCCTGCTGTTCACATCGTTAGTAGTGACGGCGTCATGTATGTCACTCCATTCACGGGGTTGGTTTCCCTTCCCGGTGGAACGCACGGCTGTGCTGCGCATGTGCGCATGTACGGCTGAGCTGTTTACGTCTTTAGGAACGACAGCATCATGTGCATCATTCCGTAACTACACTCACTAAGCCGGTTTCATTTCACTATCGCGGTGGAGCGCATGACTGTGCTGGGCATGTGCGGACAAACGAAGACAATTTTCACTTCCTATTTTATTAGATGTGGGCATGCTTGCATCATTGGCCACGCCTCTGATGATATCCACATAGGATGAAACATGTCAGGCTGGCTGATGCAAGCACTCTTTTGAGCCGCGGATTACCTTTTCCATTTTTGTGATGATGTTCTATTGGATCCTGTAAGTAGACTACAACAAAAACGTGTGTTTTACCCATACGGGCTTCACTATTGTTACTTTCTCTTTATTGGGTTACCCTGCTGTTGATCGTACTATTCAGTCATCGTCCCATGTGAATCTTGAGTTCCTGGTGATACGTGACAACTTTATCTGTCTGTCTATGATGGAGTGTGCCAACTGGATCTGCTGATTAAACCTTTGTACTATATGCATACATTGCTTGTTTTTTATATTCTTCTGGTAAGCAGATCGACAGCACTTGGGTGTGGTGTGCTTTTCTGTTACACATGTAACATTAGCTGAGGAGAACAGATCATGTAGAATAAGAAGCCCACGGAAGTAAACATACTACACAGTATATAGAGAATAAGGCACTTCCTCTGAGATAGCATGGGTGTTTACAGCCGCCTTGTTGCTAGGGAATAAAACTGATTCTATTCTCCATTTTGATAACACGTCTATTTGAAAGTCTACCGAGATTAACTTAGATACTGGACAAAACTAGCTAATCTACATAAAATCGTTTTGTGAGTCTCTGGGATATCAACGATCAGCGTTAGTGGTTCCGTTCCTTTTTCTACTCAATTGCTGCCTCACCTCAAATCTCCGGGAGGATAGAGTGGAAGGACAGAAAGATATGAGGAGAGAAATGAACAAGATAAGAGTACAGGAGGTAAAAAGAGAGAGGAGAAAGAGAGAGAGGGAAGGAAAGAAGAAGAGAGGAGGAGAAGCTACCAGACAGAGTGGGGGTGGAGAATCCCACCAGCTACCCTCTCCGTCTACATTCAGCATAGCATTATAATGGACCAAAGCTACCAGATACTCAAGGTATGCCAGGTATGATGAAGCAAGTGGCACCACCTTTAGACCGAACGTCGATCACAGTGACAGTGCCTCTAGGCCAAGGGTCAGTCGCTACTCTGTATCAGTTCTTGATATTGTTGTGATTTGAATGTGAGCCGCCCCTCCCAGATAGCTGAAAAGCTAGATATTCTATCCTGTGAAGTGTGAATTAGCTCCTCCATTGTCTTAATACGCTGTATCCAACTTACCAGAATACACAGCCCAATGTACCGGAATACACAGCCTATCAGCATTAATCATATGCATGGTTACCGACTTAAAGTATTTCTTTTGGGGGATTTTAGATAGATAAAGGAGATATTGCGCTGGAGAGAATTCCAGAGGTAGTGAAGAAATGGTAATTGTCACCTCATATACATTCCACCAGTATGGCTGAATTAATGTGCATGTCCACCATATATGGAGGAAAGTGCCTATTTTTTTTTCACATCTCCAACATTGATCTGATACTGTCGGAAATATTCTATGAAGCAGTTCTGGGGTTTTTTACCATTTCATTTTAATTTTTTATGTGCATTTTCCTGTGTGTTTACATTGAGAGACCCCTTGTGAATGAATAGGTGAATGCCATCCCAGTCAACTTGGGCAATCTCTCTGTCCAGCACGAGTCCCCAGAATGCATGGTCTGAGTGTAGTACAGAGTAAGGCTCTCCAAACATGGAGGCAAAGAGTGCTGAAATTACATGATTCTGGGGAGCCGAGCTCAAGCACAAGGATTCAAACATGGTGGGTGTTTTCGTATAGCCTTCCCTTCTCCCCGGGTCATCTAGAAAATGTTTCAACTGAATTTAGGACCAGAAAGGAAAGGATTGGTGTTAGACATTGCTGCTAGATCTTGTAGTCGCACAAACTTGCCCCTATGGAAGAAATGTTTTGCAAGCATCTCTGTATAAGGCCATTCCTGTGCTAGATAGGTTTTAGCTAACCCTGGGGGAAAGTCAGGGTTACCCCTGATAGGGGTGATCGAGCACTCCGTTTTCAGAAGCGCATGTGTTTTACAGGCCCTATTGAATTGATGGAGGGTTGCCCCAATGAGGGGGTGTGAGTGGAGATGAGGACTTGTGGGTTTCTTGGAGAACCAAAGGAGTAGGCGAAGATCATATCCCGAGATCAATCGTTCAAGATCTACCCAATCTTTGTAACAGGCATTTATCTTCCAGTCTACAACCCTAGCCATATGTACCGCCCAATAATAACGCAACATAAATCAGGGAGGCCAATTCCGGCCTTAGACCTTAAATTTGGGTAGGACTAATTTCGCCCATCCGACGCGTGCCTGTTTGGATCCCCAGAGGAAAGATCTACACATCTTCTTGTAGACAGCAAAGAAAGTTGGTGGCAGGCGTATTGGTATATTTTGCATTTTATATAATATGCGGGGGAGGACTGTCATTTTCAGAGCAGAGGCCCGTCCAAACCAAGATAGGGTAGGGACATCCCATCTTTGTAAATCTTGTTGTAAGTTTTTTAGTTCAGATGAAAAGTTCTTTTCATAAAGTGTATCTAGCTTACTGGGAAGTTGAATACCAAGATAAGTGATGGCATCCATTTAAAGGGAAAATTTGACTGGCATTGCCAGACTAGATTATTCGGTAGGGAGATGTTCAGTACAAACGATTTTGAGTAGTTGATTTTTATATTAGAAATGTGTTTAAATTGTTCAAGGACTGGCATAAGGTTTGGCAGGGACGTCAGTGGCACTGAAAGGAAAAGCAAGATGTTGTCCGCAAAGGCCGCAATCTTGTATTCCTTATGATGGACCTCAATACCTTTTATGTTCGGGTTGGCCCTGATGCAGCGTAAGAGGGGCTCTAGGGTACAAATATATAGTAAGGGTGAAAGAGGGCATCCTTGTCCTGTGCCATTATGAATGGGGAAGGCGTCCGATAGGCGGCCATTGACTTTGACTCTGGCTCTTGGATTCACATAGAGCGCTCCAATAAAGGTATGACTTAGCTAATCCAAGAGCATCTAGGACTGCATCGATATAGTCCCAGGCCACCCTATCGAACGCCTTCTCCGCATCCATTGCTAGGAAGAACCCTTCTCGCTGGGTAGAAGTCAGCCAGTGATGTAAATTTAGGGCCTTAATGGTATTGTCCCTGGCTTCCCTACCCCAGACAAAGCCTACTTGATCCCTTCCTACCCAGGCTGGTACATGATATGATAAGCGGGTTGCCAGGATTTTTGAGAAAAGATTTCCATCAACATTCAGAAGTGAGATTGGCCTATAACTGGTCACATTAGTGGGGTCTTTATCGTCTTTGGGAATCACTGTTATGTACGCCTCTAGTAAGGTATCTGAGGGGCAAGGGGCAGTGGACAGTGTGTTAAAAGCTTTGAGGAAGCGTGGGGCTAAAAGCTCTGCATAGCATTTATAATATTGTGCCGTGAAGCCATCTGGGCCCGGGCTTTTGCCCGGTTTCGTGGTCTTCAAGGCTGCTTCCCATTCCTTGGAGGATAAGGGTGCTTCTAGCTCAGCACGGTCGCTATCCGACAATGCTGGTGGGCTGAATTTGCCTATAAACTCCTGTATTAAGTTAGAGCGAGTCTTGTCCTCTGTAGGGCTACGAATTGTTTCATTGAGTTTATAAAGTTTTCTATAGAAGCGGAGAAATTATTGTGCAATATCCTCATTTTTGGTGTGGCATTTCCCTGATTGATCAGTCACATGGTGAACTGTGGAGGCAAGTGTGCGTTTCTGCATGCACCTGGCCAGTAGCTTCTCAGGTTTAGTACCTTGTTCGTAAAATAGTTTCTGTGACAGAATATGACGTTTTCGCACCCTTCTAAAGAGTTCTTCAACCAACAGCGATCAGGTGTCTGCTAGCTCCTGTGCTACTTGAGTAGCCCCAGTGCGTTTACGCTGCACCTCTAACCTGGTTATTTTCTCAGATAGAGCCAATATCAGTGCTTAGTGTTCCTTTTTTTTCCTAGCTGCAATGGTTAAAAGGTGTCCCCTTATGACAAACTTATGTGCCTCCCATTGGACCATGGGAGTCACATTCGGTGTGTTATTATTGTGGAAATAGTCCCTGGAGGCCTGGTAATGTGTTCAGCATCTCCCGGGTCTGCAAGATGGATGTATCTAGCCTCCACATCTTAGTGAACCCCTCTCTTTGTGGGAATCGTAAAGTCATTGTGATCGGGTGATGGTCAGAGAGTGCCATGTTTTCAATGGTAGCATCCGCAAGGTAGGATAGGTCGGCCTGGTGTATGAAAATATAGTCCAGCCTCGAGTAGCGATTGTGCAGTATCGAGTAAAATGTGTAATCCTTCTCTCAGGGGTTGAGAGTATGCCAGGTGTCATGTAATGTAAGGGAAGCTAGCTGAAGTTTCACTTGACGTAGCGCAGAGTAGGGGAATGAGGAGGTGCCAGTAGAGGTGTCTAATAGCGGGTCTAGGGCTATATTAACGTCCCCTCCAAGTATCAAGAGGCCTGTCTGAAATGAGGCCAATTTCAAAATAGTGTTTTTCAGAAAGGGTACTGTGACAGGCCTAGCCGGGACAGAGGCTTTTGGAGGTGACTGAATTCTAGCCTCTTGCCGACCGATTATGGGCCCTGGCATTTGGGGGAACGGTGCTCTTTGTGAGCTGTATGCCTGGGGACCCTTGAGGTGGCGTTACTTTAGATTTGGGTCCTGATCCCCCCAAGAGACACAGACTCTGGAGACCCTGTATTTGCCATATTACAAATAGTGACTGATTCATACTGTTGGGACACAAGCTGTGAGGAGATGCTGATATCAATTCCAGCCACCTGTCTCTGTCTGTGTCTGCTATAATGTAAATTAGTCTAGTATGACTTGTCACAGCTTCTAAAGAGTCTTTTTATCCAGTGTGCTAATTAACCCTGCAATTGTATTGAAATGTATGATAATGTGTATTGTATAGTCAGTGAGCTAGGAGGCATGAAGTCTGTCCTAAAGGTCATGTCTCTGAGTCACCTAGGCTGTCTAAAGGATTAGATAATTAGCTCATGTTAATTAGGTTTCTGGCAAGAGGTTGTAGTTTTCATCCTGCGGTATATATTTTTGTGAGATCTCAAAATAAAGAGTCATTCCTGTTTGAACCTCAAGACAGAGCCTTGTCTCGTACTTGGAGGAGAATTATTCCTATGGGTTTCTTGTTCGGCTGATTGAAGTGTTCAGAAGCTACCTTTGTGTTCGGAAATGGAATGTCTTAAACGGTTTTAACCCCTTTCATACTCAGGGTGTCGTTGCAGGTACCCAATTTGAATTTGGACAGTATACATTTGCTAAGGTCACAGGTTTGTCTTTACAAATGCCCTTCAAGAAAATAAATCTACCCTCGGGGTCTATAAGTTGGTCGGTAAGGTGAAACATCAGAGACTTAGCTAATAAGATGGAAACTCCCTTAGTTTTGGATTTGGTACAGGTCGCATGGTATACCTCGGGATAGCGTCTATCTGTTAAACGAGGGACGGGGCCTGCATTCAAATGAGTTTCTTGTAAGAAGATCATTTGTGCTCGATGTCGGTGAGCTTCCGCCAAAACACTGGTACGCTTTTCCGAAACATTGAGGCCTCTAACATTTAGAGAAAACACCTTAAGAGATAGAGGAGCTGAGGAGTGCACTGCAGAGGACATTGTTGAACAAGGTAAGGTCGCTCAAGCTCTATCAGGCTTTTGCAGACGGAGAGGGCTCACATGGGAAGGGGAGGGGGAGAAGAGAGAGAAAGAGAATGGAGAGAGAAGGAGAAAGGGAGGAGGAAAAAGAAAAAAAAAAGGGGGGAGGAGCTAGAGGGTTAGAGGAATGAGTACGACCTGAGAGAGAGGAAATCGGAAGCTTAAGTATGCTCAGTAGGTGATTCCAGTACCAGCCGGAGATCCTTACTTATACTTGGTGAACACCCCTAATAAGGGCAGAGAGATAAATTTACCAGGGGTGGGTATAGCCCTGCTTACTCACCTAGTGAATGGTCTACAGGGATATGGGTATAGGAATAGACTATTCCGGGTATGTTCAAAGGGGGAACCTGCTTCCTTGAGGTGGGAAAGAAGCCTAACACCAAGGTGGATCCAGATGCCATCGCCACCCAGAGACTTTGAAATTTGAGCGTAACCAGTATGGGACATACCTCCACTATAGGGATCTAAGCGTACCAGATACAGCCCTTTTGTAGTTAGCCGCTATCAACACTATCGGTGGTCCCCCCCCTTACCATCTGCCCCTGACAGGATAATGGACTTCAAAAATTGGGGTTGAAATATCTCTATTGACATATTAGAATTTGTTCCTGACCATGTGAAATATACAATACTTATAACATATAAAACTTACAGAGGGCCACGTTCCCTGGGTATCAAGTGTGTGAGAGCGCCGCGGCTCCCATATCTCCCATTGTGGCCTTGCTCAATGTTAACTTTTAAAATGTCAATAACATGTAACTCATGCACTATTGCAAATTTGTATGTCACTCCCTATGAACAGGGGAACGCTCCTCTCCACTTTTTGTGCAACCAAGTCTTGTAGCTAGGAAATTTGCCTGTTCACTGTGCTCGCATATGGTATTAATGCAAATTAAACTGTGCTTGAAAATATAAGCAGTCTCACCCCCAGGCCTGGGGTATTATCTGTTGTCCGGTTCCAGTGCAGTTGCCAGTCACAGGGTTATCTGGTGCATCCCATAAGAATAGCTATCATGCGCTGGCCTCCATCTAGTGGAGGTTATTCGTGTGTTGGTGCTTAATGGTGCCAATGTGGTCACCCATAACAAAAGTTAAGTCTCGGAGTTCAGGGTATAAAGAAAAGGGGGTAGTGTAGATCTGCTCACCCGTCAGTTTGTTGTGGAGTTAGCGATCGGTTCTGCGTCGAAGGGAATGATGGGGATACTCGTAGGCTCTCATCTGTTTCCATATCACCCCGAATCCTCAATGGTGAAGCAGTTGAGATTCTGCATCTCCTCTGTCTTTGTCTTTTTGATGTTGGTGTGGCGTCAGGTTGTGTGGGGATCCAAGGGTCTGGTTGCAGAAACGCACTGTTCCAGTCTGGGACATCCACTACAAGGATGCCCAGGGTATCGCAAAAGGGCTGCAAATCGGCAGGGGTTCTCAGGTGCGCCGTGCGATTAACTGCAGTGGCCTGTAAGCAGAAGGGAAATTTCCACTGGTAGGGGATGCGTCTGTCATGTAAGGCTTGCAGCAGGGGACGGAGATCTCTCCTGTGTTGCAAAGTAATGGCCGACAAGTCCTGAAACAGTTGAATACGTGCCCCTTCATGTTCCAAATGGTCATGGTTGCACGCAAGTCGCAGTATCTCTTCCTTTTGAGTAAAGTTCATTAGGCAGCACACTGCATCTCTAAGGGGATCAGTGTCTCTTCTCTTTGGCCTGAGAGCTCTGTGAGACCTTTCCATCTCCACTGGAGCGTCTGGCGGCCTACCCAGCAAAGTATTAAAGATAGCCCAGATAGTGGCTTGTAACTGGGGCCCTTCCACTGATTCTGGTATGCCTCTTACACGTAAGTTGCGACTGCGGCCCCTGTTATCAAGGTCCTCCATGTGTCTGTGCATTTCCATGAGGTGCTGGGCATGGACACTGGTGACCTTTTGTACCTGCTGAATGACTGGCCCCGTGTGTCATGGCTGCTGCTTCCACATGCTCCAGCCTATAAGCCACTGCTCTAATGTCTTTTTTAAGATCAGATATGGCCGCAAAAAGCGTATTTTTAATGTCTGTGGCTACTAGATGGAGGTCTGCCAGGCACAGTGAAGGAGAGGGGTGCGAGCTAAGCGTACTTGCTGCCGCGGAGGTTCCAGGAGTGTCAGCTGTGGCGGCGGTGAAACTCCGGTCCGAGGCCTGAGATGCGGCCTGTGGGTCCACGTGTTGAGTGCGGAACATCGCCGGTATATTGCGGCTGAGCTGTGTGGTTGAGTCCTGCGGGGACCGGGTGGCTGACGAGATTCTCCCGGTCATCCTCGCTGTTGTGTGGGAGGTTTAGCCCACTAATGAAAGGCACTTTAGAAGCTCCTAATGGCGGAGCTCTCAGTTTATGCTGCCATCTTCCTCCAGTTCCAGGCCACGCCCTCGCCAAAAGGTATTTCTACTCCTAGGATCAGTTCAATAGGACAATCATACAGGCAATGAAGTGGTAACTGATCAGGATTCTTTTTATCACAGACATCCCAGAAACTCATAGTATTATGGAGGCATGTTGTCATAGGACTTGGTAGTTACCACATCAACTTGTGATTCCCTGATTGGTATAGAATTTGTTCGACAAAGTTCTCTACAGTGTTCCTCACAATAGGAGGACGTAAAATCTGTGGTCTGTGCTTGTCAAAAGATGGAGGGATTATGGGTTGAAACCCAAGGAATACTCAGGGTGTCAGGGAACTTGGGTGATGTAATCTGCTGAAGGTTGATATTTTCACGATTGTCAGCTTCAAATCAGTACCAGAGGAACTGTTGCATGGGTAACTAGTCTTAACGATAAACGTGAACCATTAACTGTCTCCATTTCAATAAGGGCAGACTTATTTCTTATTTTAATATATTTGCTTTGGGCAGTCTCTATGTCCATAAAATTCCCCCTGGCCCTGGAGTCCAGCATAGCACAGCAAGGATTTCCATGGCCCTTGGTGATCAGTTTAATGAGGATGTCAGAGAATTTACTTTATTTTATTCATGGATCAATAGTGAGTAAGACTGGGTAATGGAGTTTATTTGTTCAGGCAATATAATAACATCAGTGGCAGCAATTGTTCTTTTGTCTTTAACTGTGTAATGCCCTGAGTCCCCACAATAGAGACATAAGTTCTCTGAACATCTTCTCTCTTTCTCCTGGGGAAGAAATGGGTCTCCTAATGGCATCAACCTGCATAGGTTCGAAAATGTCTGAAAATCTTTTGGATCCTCCTTCTGAACAAAAGGACTAGCAGCGAATGGCATGCTGCCATTGCTTCCAAACATTCCCAGTCTCTCCTTCCACCTTTCTTTAAACCTTTAAACAATTCAGATGCATAATTGGATGAAAACCTTGAGATTTATCAGGAGTCTGGCAAGCTCATCGTTTACCTGTTCAGAGCCCTTGGCGGAACTGACTCTTTTGCACTGCTGGGTTCCAAGTAGTATCTGAGATCCAATGTTGGAATTCAGCTGTGTACTCGGCAACAGAGAGTCTACCCTGCCGCAAACAATGCAATTTTGCTTAGCGGTAGGGATCATCAAAAACCCGAATAATTCGGTCACAAAAGTCTCTAAATTATCCAGTGTTATTGTCTTGTTCTACATAAGGGGAAGCCCAAGCTAGGGTTTCCTCAGTCAAAAGATTGATAACAAAATGATACCTTCTTTTCCTCCAAAGTAAATGCAGCGGTTTGCATTTTGAAATATATGCAACACTGATTAAGGAACCCTCTGTAATTGTGGCAATCTATATTGAACTTGCATGATAGAGGCATATGTGCGTTCATTATCTTGAGAGCGTAAATCCAGCAATTGTTTTTGCAGAGCATAATTTCTTCTGGTTGCCCTTTCACCAGACTTTCCAGTTTTCTTCGTAGGTCACACCAACTCCTGCAGCTCTGCACTTTGCAGCATGAAAGGAGCCACAGCATTTGCTATAGCGGCCTTCACGTTTTGACTAGATTATTCTGTCATGGTCAGGGGTCAGGCTCAGAGACCAAATAGCTGTAGCAGTAGAGAGGCTCCCACGACTAGCTGGATAAGTGAACAAGCAGGTCACTCTGGCAGATTATGCAGGCTTACCCGAGGTGCGGGGTCTAAGTACTAACCAGTGTTGACCAGAGCTCCTGATGTTGGAAATGGGTTTTGCTGCATCTTAGTAACTGGTTGCGATCCTCAGGATCGCCCCACCAGCAGGTGAGGAAGCCAGGGTCCAGTAGCGGATATAGCAGGTAGGGATCAAGCAGAAATGTAGTCAATAAAAAGGGAAAGGTTTGTAAACAAGTGGTTGCAGGTTGGGATCAAGCAGAAGCATAGTTAGAAACAAGCCAAAGGTCAGTATTATTATTATTTAAGGTACTTATATAGCGCAGTCAATTTACACAGCGCTTTACATTAGGGATGAGCCGAACACCCCCCGGTTCGGTTCGCGACAAAACATGCGAACTGACAAAAAGTTTGCGTGAACACCGTTCGTCTATGGGACCCGAATGTGAAAAATCAAAAGTGCTAATTTTAAATGCTAATATACAAGTTATTGTCATAAAAGTGTTTGGGGACCCGGGTCCTGTCCCAGGGGACATGTATCAAAGCAAAAAAAAGTTTTAAAAACGGCCATTTTTTTGGGAGCAGTGATTTTAATAATGCTTAAAGTGAAACAATAAAAGTGAAATATTCCTTTAAATATCGTGCCTGGGGGGTGACTATAGTATGCCCGTAAAGTGGCACATTTTTCCCGTGTTTAGAACAGTCCCTGCAGCAAAATGACATTTCTAAAGGAATAAAAACTGCTTGCGGTTGTAATGTATTGTCAGGTCCCGGCAATATAGATGAAAATCATTAAGAAAAATGGCATGGGTCCCCCCCCAGCTCATTACCAGGCCCTTTGGGTCTGGTATGAATACCAAGGGGAACCCCGCACCCAAATTTTAAAAAAGCGTGGGGCCCCCAGGCCCTATATACTCTGAACAGCAGTATACAGGCGGTCCGCGGGTTACAAACAAGATAGGGACTGTAGGTTTGTTCTTAAGTTGAATCTGTTTGTAATTTGAAACAGGTACATTTTTTAAGTGTAGCTCCAGCCCAAAAATCTATTTTTCAGCTTTTTGGATTACATAGGGAAGGGTAATCACCCCTGTAACATTTGTTTTGCTGTCTGTGCCCCTGTTCAGAAGTTTTCACCTCACATTCTGTCCCAATGACAATTGGATTTTGAAAATTTTGGATTATTAGGGAAACAAGGATTGGTGATAATGCATTAGTGGAGACACCCTTTTCCTATATTAACTCTTACAGGAGAGAATTTCCCTTCCTAGGGGCAGATTTCCTCTCACTTCCTATTGTCTCCCTCTGTTTGTAAGTAGGAGTCCAGGGACCGCCTGTATATACTATACGGCCTGCCCTATAAACTCTGTGGAAAATTGGGCCTTGGTTGACCTTGTTGGTGGTACCAGAACACAGTAAGCCCTCAGTTACTCTTGGTGGGTGCTGGAACGGGCCCTGCTGTTAAATATTATATCAAGAATTGTAATTACATGCCCCTGTTAAACAGAGGCAGAAAAATTGGGTCTTTGGTGGTGGTGGTGCCACAACACTGTAAGCCAGTGGTTCTCAATTTGGCTTCCGTGGAACCCTAGGGTTCCACGAGAGGTCCCCAGGGGTTCTGTGGCGACCTGACTGTCAGTCACAGGCAGCTGACCGGAGGATCGCAGACACAGGCAGAGATAGGCAGGGAAGCAGTTGGCACCCTATTGGCTGTAGCACGCTGTTCCCCGCAGGCCCCTCCTCCCCTCCTGTCCTTCCCGAGTGCTTGTATGTGACATCATTTGGGGTGGACAAGATAGGAGGAGGAGGGGCTAAGGGGGAACAGCGCGCCACTGGAGGAGATATGAAATGAGCTCTGAAGCCAGAAGAAGAAAGCAAGCACTGAAGTGTGCCCAACTGTGTCCCCCCACAATGTGCCGACCAGTCTGTCCCATGTAATGTCCCCTGTCATGTTCCCTACCCCATGTAATGTGCCCTGCCCCATGTCCCATGTAATGTCCCCTTGTCATGTGGCTTGTCCCTTGTCATGTGTCCTGTCCCATGTAATGCCCCCTGTCATGTGTCCTGTCCCATGTAATGCCCCATGTAATGTCCCCTGTCATGCGCTCTGTCCCATGTAATGTGTTCTGCCCCATGTAATGTCCCCTGTCATGTGCCCTGTCCCATGTAATGTGCTCTGCCCCATGTAATGTCCCCTGTCATGTGCCCAGCTGTGTTCGCCCACAATGTGCCCAACAGTCTGTCTCATGTAATGTCCCCTGTCATGTCCCCTACCCCATGTAATGTGCCCTGCCCCATGTCCTATGTAATGTCCCCTTGTCATGTGGCTTGTCCCATGTAATGTCCCCTGTCATGTGGCCTGTCCCATGTAATGTCCCATGTAATGTGTTCTGCCCCATGTAATGTCCCCTGTCATGTGCCCTGCCCCATGTAATGTCCTCTGCCCCAAGTAATGTCTCCTGTCATGTGCTCTGTCCCATGTAATGTCCCCTGTCATGTGCCCTGCCCCATGTAATGTGCTCTGCCCCATGTAATGTCCCCTCTCATGTGCTCTGTCCCATGTAATGTGTTCTGCCCCATGTATTGTCCCCTGCCATGTGCCCTGTCCCATGTAATGTGCTCTGCCCCATGTAATGTCCCCTGTCATGTGCCCTGTCCCATGTAATGTGTTCTGCCCCATGTAATGTCCCCTGTCATGTGCCCTGTCCCATGTAATGTCCCCTGCCCCATGTAATGTCTCCTGTCATGTGCTCTGCCCCATGTAATGTCCCCTGTCATGTGCCCTGTCCCATGTAATGTCCCCTGTCATATGCTCTGCTCCATGTAATGTCCCCTGTCATGTGCTCTGTCCCATGTAATGTGTTCTGCCCCATGTAATGTCCCCTGTCATGTGCCCTGTCCCATGTAATGTCCCCTGTCATGTGCCCTGTCATATGCTCTGCCCCATGTAATGTACTCTGTCCCATGTAATGTCCCCTGTCATATGCTCTGCCCCATGTAATGTCCCCTGTCATATTCTCTGCCCCATGTAATGTCCCCTGTCATGTACTTTGTCCCATGTAATGTGTTCTGCCCCATGTTATATCCCCTGTCATGTGCCCTGTCCCATGTAATGTCCCTTGTCATGTGCCCTGTCCCATGTAATGTCCCCTGTCATGTGCTCTGTCCCATGTAATGTCCCCTGTCATGTGCCCTGTCCCATGTAATGTGCTCTGCCCCATGTAATGTCCCCTGTCATGCGCTCTGTCCCATGTAATGTGTTCTGCCCCATGTAATGTCCCCTGTCATGTGCCCTGCCCCATGTAATGTCCCCTGTCATGTGCCCTGTCCCATGTAATGTGTTCTGCCCCATGTAATGTCCCCTGTCATGTGCCCTGTCCCATGTAATGTCCCCTGCCCCAAGTAATGTCTCCTGTCATGTGCTCTGCTCCATGTAATGTGCTCTGTCCCATGTCATTGTAGTGATATAAGACCTTCAAAGAACGGGTCACGGCACCAATGTAGTGATATGATAATATATATAGCGGGTAGATAATCAATGAGTAATTATTATAATGATGATGAAAATACTCTTCCGCAGCAACCCAATTCTTCCAGAGAGATGCACTTTATTGACTTCCAACACAGAACAAAGTCCAAAGTCCACAGATGACAAAAAAATCCGACAGAGCAGATATAATTCAGAATACCATGTTCCTAGATATGTGTCTTCAAACACAGACAAGCCTAACTTAAAACTAAAGACTGAATGCCGTGTTATATTCACGAGACACTGAATGGCTGAGCAATTTGATTGGCCGTTTCAATTTAGGACTTTGATTTGCTTTTAGTCTTTCAGACAGACAACAACCCCCAGCCGTGAACAGCTGTAGTCATAAACCGCCCCAATTTGCACTCCCGCATATCAGCATCAACAAGTCCCCTTAGATATGTGTAATTAGATTAGATTAACAGATACCACCTGAACACCCTTTTGAGCCCTTGGAATACCTACATTCCTAATCTGTATTCTTGCATATTAATATCAACAGGTCCCCTTAGATATGTGTAATTAGATTAACAGATACCACCTGAACACCCTTTTGAGCCCTTGGAATACCTACATTCCTAATCTGTATTCTTGCATATTAATATCAACAAGTCCCCCTGATATATTAGCCCCCCAAGAGGGAGCCTCTGCTAGGCCAACCCAAAACACTCCTTGATCCCATTGTTACCCCCTCAAGTCTAATTACCATCAATAAATACTTCTTCTATTGTCCTTTAAACAATGTACCCTTTGAAATGTTCAATTAGGTTAACAGCCCATACCTCACACCCCTAGGTAGACTTGCATAAGACTAACACATCAAAGGCTCTTCAGCTGTTATATTAAAATTTAGTTGGCTTGGACAAATCGACCATTGTCAACTCAATTCTGGCCTGGTTAATATCGACTGTATGTGTACATACATATAATAATGTCCACATAAATCGGTGAACATATTACAACACATACAACATATACCCCCACTTGGGTCGGTTCTAACTACTAGAACTGACCCATAAATCAAACAACAACAAAAAATATCATTTTGATTTAAGGTACTGGATGCTTTACAATGGCTCATATAAAATATGAAGTTCAAACTGGTTACATCTCTCTTCGCCAGCCTCTAAAATATCCCCATGAAACAGTTATTAGATAATATAACTTTTAGACCATGACTAGAAAAGGATTTGGTAAACATCAGTGGCCCATATAGCTGTTAGGCTTTATTATATCACATCAAGATCTTTAATATTGCGCAAAGACGAGCTGATGTCACAGTCCATCCTTTGGTCTGACTTCATCATATCTCTCACCATCTCACTGAAAGTAAACTTGGTATGCTCTGGGAACTCCAATCCACATAAGTCCAGGATTTTTTTCATCTCCAGGCTCAAGCTTTCCATTTTTAAAGATGCTTTTACGCAAACACTCTGCTTTCATCTTTATAAGAAGAAGAACTATCAATGTACCAGCACTCACTTTCAAGGTCAAAAGGTTTGGATATGGCAGTAAAAACTGTGCTGCAAACTATTTCCTTGCACTTGACATTCATGAGTCCATCTTTATTGATTGCCAGTCACAATTTGCTTTTGTAATTTGCTGTAGGCCGACCCCTCATTGCCTTCAATAAAGCAGTTACTTGGATCATTCAGTCCACAATTACACCTGAATGGTATACCAACATATACATATACCCCCACACGATGGTTCAGATAGAGTCAGCTTGACATCAGTGTTTATCAGATCTTCTATCCAGACAAAGCGGCAGTGGAAATTCTTGCCAGTATCTTCACCATGAAAGGTAGAAAGGTCTTTTTCATCCATATATGTCATAGCCTTTAGCATATTATAAACAACTGATTCAACAAAGTTTCAAATCATGACTAGAGTGATGAATTTCACTCACCCCTCTTATAAATTTAGGAAAACCACCCAACATACTAAAATTTATGCTATGCCAAGCCATTGTGCAGCATCTCACCTTAGATGTCAAATATATTGATCAATAAGCATTATGTAATATGTACAGATGTCATGAAAATTATTTTAGGTTTAAATGCTTCTCTTTGGTTTTAAGATAAAGTTCAAGAAAATAAAACATAAAGAAAATAAAAAATGAAAAGCAAAATATATCAGGAAAAGGGAGAAAAATTAAAAATTAGGGGTTGAAGAAAAAAGAAAAAAGGTCCATTGCTTGATAAATTTCGAGAGAGTCCATGAATTCTTTATAATTCTTTATTGTCTATTCAGCATTTCTTCCATAATTCTCCCCCACTAGCCAGCAATTTCAGACTGTGCTTCTGCTATTCACCGTCATATAAATGTCAATATCTGAAAGACAAAAAAACTCTCCAACAAAACGAATTAGCAAGGTCCTTAAACGTTGTTTGAAGTTAAAACAAAACACTATTTACACATATACAGTTCGGAGCTAATTCACCCCCACTGCTAGAGAAGTGTCATCTGCATTCAAAAACAGATCTGGAGAATGTATATCTTGTACCCGCTTCAACTGCTCTAATAATTTATCACGTTCCCCTCTCATTTTGTCATACTCAATCTTCAGGTGGTCATATTTCTGTTTTAACTGAGAAAATGGTATCCAGGTTTTGGACCTTTTCTTATTATTATTTTGGTCAGCTCTGTTTTTCATATAATTATCACCTATATTTGACCCGGTGTGTCCTCTCTGGGTGTTATCATAGGATATTATCTTCTGTTCAGTATTTGTCCTAAACAATGTGGCTAAATCAATTTTGACAGTCTGCTCATTTGACTTTCTCCATAAATGGTCTGCTCTCAACAATATGTCTTTTAAATCATGAGGATTTGGGGTAACTAATAAAATATTTTGTTTGATATTTTCATGCAACGCATCTAGAAACATACTCATATGTATCAAGCCCCCACGCTCAAATGCAAGATTATTACCAACCAATAATTCCATAATAGTTGCTATCCTGTGTGACAGTTCATATGAAGATTCATTTTGCATCTGTTGGATCCTCCCATGAATAGTAACATCAGAATGTACACCATACAAAACACATAATAATTCCAGTAATATGTCCCTTATCCGCAGAGGCTGAATACAGATCTGTTTAATTCTCATCCAAAGACCACTTCCTAAAGAATGTTGCAAAACTCTTTCTAAGTCAGATGGGTTGAGATTGTACATATGTCTGACCTGCTGCACGTCACAAAACCATTTTAAAAATCTGTTTAAATCATGGGAATCATTCCTATTTCTTTAAGAATTGCATCTAATTCTTTTGGTTTCAAAGGCTTCATTAAAAGCTGAACTTCACCTGTATTATTATTATTGTTGTAAACTGTGGTAGTCACAGTGGGGGCAGCTGGTAATGAATTATCAGATTTAATATGAGGTTCTGTTTGCTGCAAATTGCTGAATCCAAGATTTGATGCATATCTGCATTCCTGAGATCTCTTCTCTAATTCCATAATTCTTAATTTTAATCTCTCATTTTCCTCTGATAATTCATCACAACGTTTAGATTTCTCAAGCAAAGCTCCCCCAATGGTAACTGCATGCAATTTTAAATTTACTGTCTCGGTGTCTGATTGGTTTTGTAACCTCTCACAAACATTGTTGCTATTATCAACTGCCTTCTGTAACTGGGTAATTTCCTCAACCTTAGCCTTCAAAGAACTTTCCATTGTTAAACAGCAAGATAACAAGCCCTGCACAATACAACCTTTCCTTTTACTTTCTGAAACTTTGCTATCAAAAACATTTTTTCCTTCATCATAGTCCACGTCTGCTTAAATTTTTCTGCAATATCATAAGGACCACCATGGCGCTAAATACATTTTAATACCCTACACAAAGAAAGGCTGCGCTGCTGTGAATAAGTGAGTGTGGTCATGAACCATTTATATGACCATAACATGTACACCTATATATGATAAAGAACGATTAATGATATTTGGAAAAGAGATGATGATACCTGGAACATACATAAGTTACCACAAATATGTGACATATAGGATTACTCCTTATGTATATGTGCAATCAGACATCAAGTATGTTGAACAAGGTCCATATAAAAACGTTCCTTTGCTAGAAATGTCTTTCACCAGTAGAGAAATGAAAAAGCATCAATAATGTTGGTATAAATTAAAACACCACTCTTCTGCTGATGTGAAGCATGCACTGTTGTCACCCTGAAGAATGTGATGATAGGGAAATTCCTCCACCAAACAAAACGATCTGCCCCTTACCAGATATTTTGATCACTTGTTTAAGGAGATCGTATATGCAGGTGGCTGTGTCCCCCAGCCACTGGGTCTTTATCAGAAATATGGCTCCAAGGGTCACCTCTCAGGGGGTCCGCTGGATGCTAAACTGGCACTCAAATCCCAAGAATGAAAGAAAGAGCTCCATAGCGTAATACTGACATTTATTGGTAAAAAAATCATAAGAAATGCACTTACAATGTTGTAGATTTAAAATCGCGTGTGTACACAAACAATGCCGGCCGGCTCACAGCTGCTGCCCGTCGCTTCCGGGATCAGCGGTGGATGGTGGTGACGTCAGCACGTCGCTCCTCCCTACGCCGTTCCGACAAACTTGTCGTCTTCCTGGGGTACGGGCGGCGTGCTGACACACCACCTTTATAAGTCAAACAATTGTACAGGAACGCCCTCTTCTGAGGTCAAGGCATCCGAAACTAGATTCGCCATCTTTAAAATGGGCTGAAAGACTCCTATTCCATTCTAGTGACTGGTTGTATACTCTAAAATCTGTTCACATCTAATACCTCATATCTGAACTTCCGCACTGAGATCGAAAGTTACTATACTGAAAGCAAACATAAATAAAAATATAAATACAAATAAAAGATGTTATTAAAAATAAAAATATAGGAAAAAAGCCCTGCGAGTGTGGGGATCCCACCACACCTGTTCATAAAACATAGTGGGTCGATAATAATTTACACCCCCACTCCTGCATGGATTATGTTCTGACAGTTCAACTCCTATAAGGGTAAATTTCTGAAAAATATTAAATTAAAAAATATAAGTAAAATATAACTCTTCTCCCAGGACAAGGGAAAAGGAGGACACTAGTCCCCCATGTCCCAACCGTACTGGTAATATTGAGACCAGAAATGGTCAGTCAGACGTCTAAAAAAAGAGAGAGAAAAAAAGGGCACATATATGCATGAATATTAATTGTATCTAATTGTGTATCTAAAAAGACACATTGGCTATTTGCCCGCACACAGGTGATGAATTCACAAAAAATGGCAGTCTTGCATCAGGAGACGCAAAACATAAACGAATCAAGACTGACTATAGAGCAGCATATCTCTTGAAACAGGGGCACGTTAACATCTAAAATGGACCTGCATAATAGGTCTAAACGTTACCTATCTGTTTAAATAGGGGCTTCCTAGAGATTAATGGTATATAGAACGCCATAGGCTGTAGGAGGAAGGGTACACCCTATAAGGTGGGTCCCTGATAAACTGAGCTCACCAATGCTCCAATAAAAGCTAGATAGAGGAGTGTCCTGTGTGTCATATTCACCCGAACCGGACGCCTTGATCTCAGAGTGAGGCCAATATCATAAATGTTAACCATTATCGATGAATGCATTTACATCAGTATCAATGTTCAGGCCATGGGGGGTGTAACATCGAACACGGTGGATCCAAGCCATTTCTAATCTAGACAGTTCCCTGACTAGAGATCCACCTCTCCAGTGGGCACTGTATCTGTCTATCCCTAAAAATAGGGTATTGGCCGGATTTCGATTATGGTGTAACGCATAGTGTTTCGACACCGAGTGGAATTGGAAACCATTTTTGATGTTTGTGATGTGTTCCCCTAGGCGGACTTGCATGGGGCGTTTGGTCCTGCCTATATATTGCAGCCCACATGGGCATTCCAATAAATAGACCACCCCTTTTGAGCTGCATGTAATAAAAGGCTCTATTTTATGCACCCTAGAAGTACTGAAAGATGTGAAAGACTCGGTTTTCCTCTGCTTGTTCTTGTTTAGTGAGCAGATCTGACATCTGCGACACTGATGGTAACCAGATAAATTTTGAAAAAAAGACACTTTTTGGGTGGGTGGGTCCACTACGTTGGGAGCAATTCTGTCTCGCAATGAAGGGACCCCCTTAAAAACAATTTGTGGTTTTTCAGGTAAAATTGTTTTGATAACTCTATCATTTGCCAGAAGGTGCCAGTGTTTCTTTAGGATCTTAGTGATTTGGTAATGTTGTGTGGAGAAGCTGGTGATAAACGGTAAAGAGGGTCCCCCCGAATCGCCCCTAGGGGCCTCCCTCAACAAGGTGGCTCTATCAATAGCTTCCACTTGATTCATTGTTTCTACCAGCAGGTTCTTATTGTATCCCTTTTCCTCCAACCTTCTCAAAATGATACCTGCCTGCACTCTATAATCCCTAATGTCTGTGCAGTTGCGCCTCATGCGTATGAATTGGCTCTTTGGGACAGACCTAAGCCACGGATCATGATGGCAGCTCCCGATTGGAATGAAAGCATTCCGATCCGTTTTTTTAAAAAAGGACATTGTTTTAAAAGAGCCTTCCTCTTTCAATATGGTAAGATCAAGGAAGTTGATCCTTTCATAACTGCCTTCATGCACAAATCTTATCCCCCTATCGTTATTGTTAATTGAGGAAAAGAAATCATCAAGTTGGGAGATGGATCCATCCCAAAGGAGGAGGACGTCATCTATATACCTGGCCCAAAATTTGAGGTGAGGATCTTGGTCCTTATAGATGACGTCCTCCTCCCATTTGGCCATAAATAGATTGGCCAAACTGGGGGCGTACTTTGCCCCCATGGCCACGCCACGCTGTTAGCGATAATATTGATGACTAAACCAAAAATAATTATGGCCCGCTGCGTATTCTAGCAGTTCGATTATATGCGTCTGTTGTTCTTCATGCAAAGGTGACAGTTTATTCAAATAATACTTGACTGCAAAAATCCCTAGATGATGAGGAATGACAGTGTACAGGGATGTGACGTCCGCTGTCACCAGTAATGTCTGGTCACTGGGCCTTAAGTTAGATAACAGATTTAACACATGCCGTGTATCCTTAACATAAGATGGTATTCTATGTACAAGTGGTTGGAGAAAGTGGTCGATATACTTGCCCACCCGGGACGTGATGGAATCAATTCCACTGACAATGGGACGTCCCGGAGGGAAAGTCAAGCTCTTATGAATCTTTGGTAAACAATACAATATGGGAACTCTTGGAGCCTTTGGAATGAGGAAAAGTTTTTCCTTTTCGTTGAGGATACCCATCCGAAAACCTTTTTCGACTATGGGTACGAGAGTCTTTTTATACTCACGAATGGGGTTACCAGGTAATCGGACATAAGTGTCCTGATCTCACACTATGTTTTGCATCTCTAAAAGATATGCATCTCTATCTAACACTACAATCCCCCCACCCTTGTCCGCTGGGCGGATCACTATGTTTTTCTTGTTACAAAGTGAATCCAACCCTTCTTCCAGAGTCTTTTCCATACGAGGGTTGGGGGTTTTTATACGCTCCAAGTCGCGTTTTAGGACATCCCTAAATGCCTTTAGTGAAGGGGCTAGGGTTCCAGGGGGGTTAAATGTTGAGGCATTTGACAACCCAGAATGTTGAATATATTGCTGTTTGTTCATATTATGCGTCGTTTGATTAATCGCAAAATGACGTTTGATATTAATTTTACGGACGAATCTATGTATGTCCATATAGGTTTGAAATTTATTGAGTTTCCTCGGGGGTGCAAATTTCAAACCCTTATTAAGTAAAGAGGTTTCTGCTTTCGTAAGGGGTTGGGAACTTAAATTGAAAATCCCGTAATTTTTTACTTCCTTGATTTTTTTTGACTGTGCTCTCCTCCCCCCTCTGGTTCCTCTTTGTTTTCCACCGGTCTTTTGATTCCCTGGTTGGGCCTGGGAAAACCCCAATTTTGTTGTTGATAGTTTCCCCCATTTGAATTATTGGAGTGTTCCCTGGAGGGACCCGGTCTTACATGGTCGAAATCTCGATTGGTGTTTACCGAGACAGCAGATCCATGTTCAATAGGGCCCTCTCTGTCCCTTAGGGGAAAGAAACGGTTCTGGGTGTCAACTTCATAGCTGTAATCCCAATCGTCATCTCTTTCTCTGTAGTGAGTTGTAGGTCCATGCTGTACTGTTGTGGGGATTGTTCTTGAGGGAAGAAACCTCAAGAACAATCCCCACAACAGTACAGCATGTACCTACAACTCACTACATACAACAAACGCCTAAAAGACCACCCAATAGTGGCAGAGGTGACAGGAAGGCGAGAAGAGTCTCTTATCAATCCCCACACAGAGGGAAGGGTCCATTGAAGGGGGGATTCCCGAAAAGACCTACAGGTGGAAACCCACCACCTCTTCAGAGAAGGAACGATAATCAAGATTATGGTCCTTCACAATATTCAGGCCCATACCAGGATTATAGGAGGGAACTGCAGTATTCCAGGAGGGAATACGACAGAATACCACACTATTATCAAGGCCCTAACAGATATCATGACTATGATCACCATAATAGGAATCGCAGGTACTCTGAAAGAGATGACGATTGGGATTACAGCTATGAAGTTGACACCCAGAACCGTTTCTTTCCCCTAAGGGACAGAGAGGGCCCTATTGAACATGGATCTGCTGTCTCGGTAAACACCAATCGAGATTTCGATCATGTAAGACCGGGTCCCTCCAGGGAACACTCCAATAATTCAAATGGGGGAAACTATCAACAACAAAATTGGGGTTTTCCCAGGCCCAACCAGGGAATCAAAAGACCGGTGGAAAACAAAGAGGAACCAGAGGGGGGAGGAGAGCACAGTCAAAAAAAATCAAGGAAGTAAAAAATGACGGGATTTTCAATTTAAGCTCCCAACCCCTTACGAAAGCAGAAACCTCTTTACTTAATAAGGGTTTGAAATTTGCACCCCCGAGGAAACTCAATAAATTTCAAACCTATATGGACATACATAGATTTGTCCGTAAAATTAATATCAAACGTCATTTTGCGATTAATCAAACGACGCATAATATGAACAAGCAGCAATATATTCAACATTCTGGGTTGTCAAATGCCTCAACATTTAACCCCCCTGGAACCCTAGCCCCTTCACTAAAGGTATTTAGGGATGTCCTAATACGCGACTTGGAGCGTATAAAAACCCCCAACCCTCGTATGGAAAAGACTCTGGAAGAAGGGTTGGATTCACTTTGTAACAAGAAAAACATAGTGATCTGCCCAGCGGACAAGGGTGGGGGGATTGTAGTGTTAGATAGAGATGCAAATCTTTTAGAGATGCAAAACATAGTGTGAGATCAGGACACTTATGTCCGATTACCTGGTAACCCCATTCGTGAGTATAAAAAGACTCTCGTACCCATAGTCGAAAAAGGTTTTCGGATGGGTATCCTCAACGAAAAGGAAAAACTTTTCCTCATTCCAAAGGCTCCAAGAGTTCCCATATTGTATTGTTTACCAAAGATTCATAAGAGCTTGACTTGCCCTCCGGGACGTCCCATTGTCAGTGGAATTGATTCCATCATGTCCCGGGTGGGCAAGTATATCGACCACTTCCTCCAACCACTTGTACATAGAATACCATCTTATGTTAAGGATACACGGCATGTGTTAAATCTGTTATCTAACTTAAGGCCCAGTGACCAGACATTACTGGTGACAGCGGACGTCACATCCCTGTACACTGTCATTCCTCATCATCTAGGGATTTCTGCAGTCAAGTATTATTTGAATAAACTATCGCCTTTGCATGAAGAACAACAGACGTATATAATCGAACTGCTAGAATACGCAGCGGGCCATAATTATTTTTGGTTTAGTCATCAATATTATCGTCAACAGCGTGGCGTGGCCATGGGGGCAAAGTACGCCCCCAGTTTGGCCAATCTATTTATGGCCAAATGGGAGGAGGACATCCTCTATAAGGACCAAGATCCTCACCTCAAATTTTGGGCCAGGTATATAGATGACGTCCTCCTCCTATGGGATGGATCCATCTCCCAACTTAATGATTTCTTTTCCTCAATTAACAATAACGATAGGGGGATAAGATTTGTGCATGAAGGCAGTTATGAAAGGATCAACTTCCTTGATCTTACCATATTGAAAGAGGAAGGCTCTTTTAAAACAATGTCCTTTTTTAAAAAAACGGATCGGAATGCTTTCATTCCCATCGGGAGCTGCCATCATGATCCGTGGCTTAGGTCTGTCCCAAAGAGCCAATTCATACGCATGAGGCGCAACTGCACAGACATTAGGGATTATAGAGTGCAGGCAGGTATCATTTTAAGAAGGTTGGAGGAAAAGGGATACAATAAGAACCTGCTGGTAGAAACAATGAATCAAGTGGAAGCTATTGATAGAGCCACCTTGTTGAGGGAGGCCCCTAGGGGCGATTCGGGGGGACCCTCTTTACCGTTTATCACCAGCTTCTCCACACAACATTACCAAATCACTAAGATCCTAAAGAAACACTGGCACCTTCTGGCAAATGATAGAGTTATCAAAACAATTTTACCTGAAAAACCACAAATTGTTTTCAAGGGGGTCCCTTCATTGCGAGACAGAATTGCTCCCAACGTAGTGGACCCACCCGCCCAAAAAGTAAAAGTGTCTTTTTCAAAATTTATCTGGTTACCATCAGTGTCGCAGATGTCAGATCTGCTCACTAAACAAGAACAAGCAGAGGAAAACCGAGTCTTTCACATCTTTCAGTATTATTATTATTATTATTATTATACGAGATTTATATAGCGCCAACAGTTTACTCAGCGCTTTACAATGTATAAGGGGGACAACACAATTACAGTACAATACAAAAGGTACAGGAGGGCCCTGCTCGTAGAGCTTACATTCTAAAAGGGAGGGGGTGGTGGTACAAAAGGTAATAGCTGCAAAGAATGATTTGATGATTTCAGTACTTCTAGGGTGCATAAAATAGAGCCTTTTATTACATGCAGCTCAAAAGGGGTGGTCTATTTATTGCAATGCCCATGTGGGCTGCAATATATAGGCAGGACCAAACGCCCCATGCAAGTCCGCCTAGGGGAACACATCACAAACATCAAAAATGGTTTCCAATTCCACTCGGTGTCGAAACAGTATGCGTTACACCATAATCGAAATCCGGCCAATACCCTATTTTTAGGGATAGACAGATACAGTGCCCACTGGAGAGGTGGATTTCTAGTCAGGGAACTGTCTAGATTAGAAATGGCTTGGATCCACCGTGTTCGATGTTACACCCCCCATGGCCTGAACATTGATACTGATGTAAATGCATTCATCGATAATGGTTAACATTTATGATATTGGCCTCACTCTGAGATCAAGGCGTCCGGTTCGGGTGAATATGACACACAGGACACTCCTCTATCTAGCTTTTATTGGAGCATTGGTGAGCTCAGTTTATCAGGGGCCCACCTTATAGGGTGTACCCTTCCTCCTACAGCCTATGGCGTTCTATATACCATTAATCTCTAGGAAGCCCCTATTTAAACAGATGGGTAACGTTTAGACCTATTATGCAGGTCCATTTTAGATGTTAATGTGCCCCTGTTTCAAGAGATATACTGCTCTATAGTCAGTCTTGATTCGTTTATGTTTTGCGTCTCTAGATGCAAGACTGCCATTTTTTGTGAATTCATCACCTGTGTGCGGGCAAATAGCCAATGTGTCTTTTTAGATACACAATTAGATACAATTAATATTCATGCATATATGTGCCCTTTTTTTCTCTCTCTTTTTTTAGACGTCTGACTGACCATTTCTGGTCTCAATATTACCAGTACGGTTGGGACATGGGGGACTAGTGTCCTCCTTTTCCCTTGTCCTGGGAGAAGAGTTATATTTTACTTATATTTTTTAATTTAATATTTTTCAGAAATTTACCCTTATAGGAGTTGAACTGTCAGAACATAATCCATGCAGGAGTGGGGGTGTAAATTATTATCGACCCACTATGTTTTATGAACAGGTGTGGTGGGATCCCCACACTCGCAGGGCTTTTTTCCTATATTTTTATTTTTAATAACATCTTTTATTTGTATTTATATTTTTATTTATGTTTGCTTTCAGTATAGTAACTTTCGATCTCAGTGCGGAAGTTCAGATATGAGGTATTAGATGTGAACAGATTTTAGAGTATACAACCAGTCACTAGAATGGAATAGGAGTCTTTCAGCCCATTTTAAAGATGGCGAATCTAGTTTCGGATGCCTTGACCTCAGAAGAGGGCGTTCCTGTACAATTGTTTGACTTATAAAGGTGGTGTGTCAGCACGCCGCCCGTACCCCAGGAAGACGACAAGTTTGTCGAAACGGCGTAGGGAGGAGCAACGTGCTGACGTCACCACCATCCACCGCTGATCCCGGAAGCGACGGGCAGCAGCTGTGAGCCGGCCGGCATTGTTTGTGTACACACGCGATTTTAAATCTACAACATTGTAAGCGCATTTTATGATTTTTTTACCAATAAATGTCAGTATTACGCTATGGAGCTCTTTCTTTCATTCTTGGGATTTGAGTGCCAGTTTAACATCCAGCGGACCCCCTAAAAGGTGACCCTTGGAGCCATATTTCTGATAAAGACCCAGTGGCTGGAGGACACAGCCACCTGCATATACGATCTCCTTAAACAAGAGATCAAAATATCTGGTAAGGGGCAGATCGTTTTGTTTGGTGGAGGAATTTCCCTATCATCACATTCTTCAGGGTGACAACAGTGCATGCTTCACATCAGCAGAAGAGTGGTGTTTTAATTTATACCAACATTATTGATGCTTTTTCATTTCTCTACTGGTGAAAGACATTTCTAGCAAAGGAACGTTTTTATATGGACCTTGTTCAACATACTTGATGTCTGATTGCACATATACATAAGGAGTAATCCTATATGTCACATATTTGTGGTAACTTATGTATGCTCCAGGTATCATCATCTCTTTTCCAAATATCATTAATCGTTCTTTATCATATATAGGTGTACATGTTATGGTCATATAAATGGTTCATGACCACACTCACTTATTCACAGCAGCGCAGCCTTTCTTTGTATAGTATTTTGTAATGGAGGTTGTCTCACATTTAGGGTTGCAGCAGCATTAACATTTTTTGAGTTTTTCACAGACACAGGTTTTTTGTTTTTTTGTTTATTGAACACTTTATGGGATAGCGCAGTATATACCTTTTGACATTTTAATACCCATCTGTTAACTTTATCAGAACTGACACTAGCTTCACACTGAGTAAGCATTTTGACTATATTACTAACAAGTTTAAAAAAAGGAAATATTTTACTCACTGCATTAGTTACTCCTTCAGCTTCTAGTTCAGGTCTTCTGGTACACGACACAGTCCTTTTTTTTTTGTTTCCAGTCTCCAGAGAATAATTCTGGGGTTCCCAACTTGATAAATTTTGTAGATCAGACTCTCTTATGTCACAACCAGACATCAGAGTCACAGCATAGTTCTTGGTTCTTCATCAGACTTCTGTCCAACTCACAGGATTGTTGTCACCACCGACTTCTGTTACTAAGTCTGAAAATGCTCTTCTGGTCACTTGAACGGCACCAATGTAGTGATATAAAAATATCGGGTGGTCGTATAGTGTAGAAGTATCGTGGGTATGATAATTAGTAAGTACTCTTCCGCAGCAACCCAATTCTTCCAGAGAGATGCACTTTATTGACTTCCAACACAGGACAAAGTCCAAAGTCCACAGATGACAAAAAAATATGACAGAGTATATAATTCAGAGTCCCATTTCTTTCTAGGTTTGCCTGTTCATACACAGACAAGCCTAACTTAAAAACTAAATGCTGAAGGCCGTGTTATATTCACTAGACACTCAATGGCTGAGCAATTTGATTGGCCGTTTCAATTTAGGACTTTGATATACTCTAGTCTTTCAGACAGACAACAACTCCCAGCCGTGAACAGCTGTAGTCATAAACTGCCCCAATTTGCACTCCCGCATATCAACATCAACAAGTCCCCTTAGATATGTGTAATTAGATTAGATTAACAGATACCACCTGAACACCCTTTTGAGCCCTTGGAACACCTACATTCCTAATCTGTATTCTTGCATATTAATATCAACAAGTCCCCCTGATATATTAGTCCCCCAGGAAGGATCCTCCACTAGGCCAACTCAAAACACTCCTTGATCCCATTGTTACCCCCTCAAGTCTAATTACCATCAATAAATACTTCTTCTATGGTCCTTTAAACAATGTACCCTTCGAAATGTTTAATTCACACCCCTAGGTTGACTTGCATAAGATTAACACATCAAAGGGTCTTCAGCTGTTATATTAAAATTGAGTTGGCTTGGACAAATCAACCATTGTCAATTGAATTCTGGCCTGGTCAATATTGACTGTATGTGTACATACATATAATATAATGTCCCACATAAATCGGTGAACATATTACAACATATACAATAGTCATGTGCCCTGTCCCATGTAATGTCCCCTGTCATGTGCCCTGTCCCATGTAATGTGCTCTGCCCCATCTAATGTCCCCTGTCATGCGCTCTGTCCCATGTAATGTGTTCTGCCCCATGTAATGTCCCCTGTCATGTGCCCTGCCCGATGTAATGTGCTCTGCCCCATGTAATGTCCCCTGTCATGTGCTCTGTCCCATGTAATGTGTTCTGCCCCATGTATTGTCCCCTGTCATGTGCCCTGTCCCATGTAATGTGCTCTGCCCCATGTAATGTCCCGTGTCATGTGCCCTGTCCCATGTAATGTGTTCTGCCCCATGTAATGTCCCCTGTCATGTGCCCTGTCCCATGTAATGTCCCCTGCCCCAAGTAATGTCTCCTGTCATGTGCTCTGCCCCATGTAATGTCCCCTGTCATGTGCCCTGTCCCATGTCATGTCCCCTGTCATGTGCCCTGTCCCATGTAATATCCCCTGTCATATGCTCTGCCCTATGTAATGTCCCCTGTCATGTGCTCTGTCCCATGTAATGTGTTCTGCCCCATGTAATGTCCCCTGTCATGTGCCCTGTCCCATGTAATGTGCTCTGCCCCATGTAATGTCCCCTGTCATGTGTTCTGCCCCATGTAATGTCCCATGTAATGTGCCCTGCCCCAAGTAATGTCTCCTGTCATGTGCTCTGCCCCATGTAATGTCCCCTGTCATGTGCCCTGTCCCATGTAATGTCCCCTGTCATGTGCCCTGTCCCATGTAATGTCCCCTGTCATGTGCCCTGTCCCATGTAATGTCCCCTGTCATATGCTCTGCCCCATGTAATGTCCCCTGTCATGTGCCCTGTCCCATGTAATGTCCCCTGTCATGTGCTCTGTCCCATGTAATGTATTCTGCCCAATGTAATGTCCCCTGTCATGTGCCCTGTCCCATGTAATGTCCCCTGTCATGTGCTCTGTCCCATGTAATGTGTTCTGGCCAATGTAATGTCACCTGTCATGTGCCCTGTCCCATGTAATATCGTCATAGGAAAGGGAAGTTGGGACTTTATATAACATCATATGGTCAGAATGATGAATCTATATATACATAAGAATGACATGTTTGTGCCAATAGCAGCAGGCCTAACACGGGCACATGCGCCGACATGGTACATCTGTATCCACCAGATGGTATAAAAAACATCATGTATTAATAATGAATAAATAAATCTCAATCCGTATGGGGTATATGGCTGCGGCATCAAAATAAAGCTCTACGCGTTTCGTGGGTTTTCCCACTCGTCAGGAGCGGATGCGCCAGGCATTTCTATGGATTAAAAATATTTAAGGAACCGTACTTCTCAGAAAAATTAAAAAATTCAACATTTTTCTGAGAAGTACGGACCCTTAAATCTTTTTATTCCATAGAAATGCCTGACGCATCCGCTCCTGACGAGTGGCAAAAATTACGAAACGCGTAGAGCTTTATTTTGATGCCACAGCCATATACCCCATACGGATTGAGATTTGTTTATTCATTATTAATACATGATGTTTTTTATACCATCTGGTGGATACAGATGTACCATGTGGGCGCATGTGCCGGTGTTAGGCCTGCTGCTATTGGCACAGACATGTCATTCTTATGTGTATATAGAATCATCATTCTGACCATATGATGTTATGCATATATTTTTCCACTCTACATACTCAGCCCTTGTGCACGCCTCTTGCGTATATATGATGTGAAATATTTTCTAATGTATGTAGACCCATGTTATCAAATAAAGATGTTTATATTGTAATCCACCTCCACTACTCAATTGCTTCATATAAAGTCCCAACTTCCCTTTCCTATGACGCTGTACAGGGATGGAGGCACCTTAGGGTGCTTCATATAAAGTCCCGCGGGATGGAGGCACCTTAGGGTGCTTCATATAAAGTCCCAAACTCCCCCCTTTTTTATACACCTGTCCCATGTAATGTCCCTTGCTCCAAGGAATGTCCCCTGTCATGTGCTCTGCCCCAGGTAATGTGCCCTGCCCCAAGTAATGTCTCCTTTCACGTGCTCTGCCCCATGTATAGTCCCCTGTCATGTGCCCTGTCCCATGTAATGTCCCCTGTCATGTGCCCTGTCCCATGTAATGTGCCCTGTCCCAAGTAAAGTCCCCTGTCATGTGCTCTGCCCCATGTAATGTGCTCTGCCCCATGGAATGTGCCCCGTCATGTGCACCGCCCCATGTAATGTGCCCTCGTATTTTTTGAATATGTTCAGGTGTTTTTAACTAGCCCTGCAGGAAATGTCATTCTTGTATGTGTGCGCTGTAAAATATTTTGTAATGTAATGTGCCCTGTCATGTGCTCTGCCCCATGTAATGTGCTCTGCCCCATGTAATGTCCACTGTCCCATGTAATGTTCCCTGTCCCATGTAATGTCCCCTGTCATGTGCCCTGTCCCATGTAATGTGCCCTGTCCCAAGTAAAGTCCCCTGTCATGTGCTCTGCCCCATGTAATGTGCTCTGCCCCATGGAATGTGCCCTGTCATGTGCACCGCCCCATGTAATGTGCCCTCGTATTTTTTGAATATGTTCAGGTGTTTTTAACTAGCCCTGCAGGAAATGTCATTCTTGTATGTGTGCGCTGTAAAATATTCTGTAATGTAATGTGCCCTGTCATGTGCTCTGCCCCATGTAATGTGCTCTGCCCCATGTAATGTGCTCTGCCCCACGTAATGTCCACTGTCCCATGTAATGTTCCCTGTCCCATGTAATGTCCCCTGTCATGTGTTCTGTTCCATGTAATATCAACTGTCCCATGTAATGTCCCCTGTCATGTGCCCTGTCCAATGTAATATGCCCTACCCCAGGTAATGTCCCCTGTCATAAGCTCTGCCCCATGTAATGTGCCCTGTCATGTACCCTGTCTCATGTAATGTGCTCTGCCCCATGTAATTTGCCCTGTCATGTGCCCTGTCCCATGTAATGTGCCCTGTCCCATGTAATGTGCTCTGCCCAATGCAATGTCTCCTGTCCCATGTAATGTGCCCTGTCCCATGTAATGTCCCCTGTCATGTCCCCTGTCCCATGTAATGTGCCCTGTCCCATGTAATGTCCCATGTAATGTGCCCTGCCCCCAGGGCCGGATTAGCCACAAGGCCACCGAGGCCAGGCCTCGGGGCGGCAGTGGTCTAGGGGCGGCGCCGCTCCTGCAGCGACTTCGCGGCTGCCCCCCCTTTCGTGCTGCCGATTACAGTCTATTATGGGCACCAGTGCCCATAGAAAAGATGGCCACGAGCCGACCACGAAACTGCGCATGCGCCATTCCGAAGCTGGCCGGGCTCGGGAAAGCTCGTAAGCGCTCGGCCGGGCGGCGCATGCGCAGTAGCGTGATTGCGCCGCCCGGCGCCATTTTTGAAAAAATTGAGAGTAGCAAGTAATGTCAGCGGTGCGGTGGCGGGGGAGAAAGATGACATCTCTCATTGCCCGCACCGCTGTTTCGCCCTCCTCCTTCTGGTGGCAGGCAGCATGGCAAGGGACATCCCAATCTGGTGGCAAGTGACATCCCCATCTGGTGGCAAGTGACATCCCAATCTGGTGGCAAGTGACATCCCCATCTGGTGGCAAGTGACATCCCCATCTGGTGGCAGGCATGGTGGCAAGTGACATCCCCATCTGGTGGCAGGCAGCGTGGCAAGTGACATCCCCATCTGGTGGCAAGTGACATCCCCATCTGGTGGCAAGTGACATCCCCATCTGGTGGCAGGCAGTGTGGCAAGTGACATCCCCATCTGGTGGCAGGCAGCGTGGCAAGTGACATCCCCATCTGGTGGCAGGCAGCGTGGCAAGTGACATCCCCATCTGGTGGCAGGCAGCATGGCAAGTGATATCCCCATCTGGTGGCAGGCAGCGTGGCAAGTGATATCCCCATCTGGTGGCAGGCAGCGTAGCAAGTGACATCCCCATCTGGTGGCAGTGTGACAAGTGATATCCCCATCTGGTGGCAGGCATAGTGGCAAGTGACAAGAGATGGTGGCAAGTGACACGCTCAGGGCTCCCAATGATTCTGCATTATGGTGAGTTGAACTATTTCAGTTTATATTACAAAGTAATGATAGAAATAATGTGTTTCAATCATCCTGACACCATAACAACCATGGTGCCGGGGATGATTGAAGCACTAACAACAGCCATTGCCTTGAAAATTTGCCTGCGAAAAATCCTTACCCCTCGCGCGCTTACCCTGAAGTATTTTTAGTCTGTATAATTAAAGCCAGTTATTTTCAGTGTTCTCGTGTGTGGAGATATGTTTTTAATTGATCTATTGTAGAAGTCATCGATAAAGGACGTGGTGTGTGTGCGTGTGTGTGTGTGTGGGGGGGCGGCATTGAAGGACCCGGCCTTGGGGCGGCAAAGGGAGTAAATCCGGGCCTGCCTGCCCCAAGTAATGTCCCCTGTCATGTGCTCTGTCCCATGTAAGGTGCTCTGCCCCATGTAATGTGCCCTGTCATGTGCCCTGCCCCATGTAATGTGCCCTGTCCCATGTAATGTCCCCTGTCCCATGTAATATCCCCTGTCATGTGCTCTGCTCTATGTAATGTCCCCTGTCCCATGTAATGTTCCCTGTCCCATGCAATGTCCCCTGTCATGTGCTCTGCTCCATGTAATGTGCTCTGCTCCATGTAATGTCCCCTGTCATGTGCCCTGTCCCATGTAATGTCCCCTGCCATGTTCCCTGTCCCATGAAATTTCCCCTGTCATGTGCTCTGCCCCATGTAATGCGCTCTGTTCCATGTAATATCACCTGTCCCATGTAATGTCCCCTGTCATATGCCCTGTCCTATGTAATGTGCCCTGCCCCAAGTAATGTCCCCTGTCATAAGCTCTGCCCCATGTAATGTGCCCTGTCATGTGCCCTGTCTCATGTAATGTGCTCTGCCCCATGTAATGTGCCCTGTCCCATGCAATGTGCTCTGCCCCATTTAATGTGCCCTGTCATGTGCCCTGTCCCATGTAATGTGCTCTGCCCCATGTAATGTCCCCTGTTCCCTGTCCCCTGTCATGTGCTGTCCCATGTAATGTGTTCTGCACCATGTGATGTGCCCTGTCCCATGTAATGATGTAATGTCCCCTTTCTCATGTAATGTCCCCTGTCATGTCCCCTGTCCCATGTTATGTCCCCTGTCCCATGTAATGTCCCCTGTCATGTGCTCTGCCCCATGTAATGTCCCCTGAATAAATCAGCTCTGCAGGAAAAGAAAGCACAAGCTTCACATTAAATAGGTACATTTTAATATTTTTTCTTTTATTTAATGCTATTTCTACAAATAATTTTTGTTATCAACAGCTCACTGATCATACCAATGTTCCGTGAGCTGTAGATGTGAACATTATTTCAGGGGTTCCTTGAGATCTAAAACTTTTTTCCAGGGGTTCCTCCAAGGTAAAAAGGTTGAGAAACACTGCTTTAAGCCCTCACAGTTACTCTTGGTGGGTGCAGGAATGGGCCCTGCTGTGAAAAATTATATCAAGAATTTTAATCACATGCCACTGTTAAACAGGGGCAGAAAAATTGGGCCTTTGGTGGTGGTGCCACAACACTGTAAGCCCTCACAGTTACTCTTGGTGGGTGCAAGAACAGGCCTTGCTGTGAAATATTATATCAAGAATTGTAATCACATGCCCCTGTTAAACAGGGGCAGAAAAATTGGGCCTTTGGTGGTCGTGGTGGTGGTGCCACAACACTGTAAGCCCTCACAGTTACTCTTGGTGGGCGCAGGAATGGCCCTGCTGTGAAATATTATATCAAGAATTGTAATGACATGCCCCTGTTAAACAGGGGCAGAAAAATTGGGCCTTTGGTGGTGGTGGTGCCACAACACTGTAAGCCCTCACAGTCATTGTTGGTGGGCACAGGAACAGGCCCTGCTGTGAAATATTAGATCAAAAATTGTAATTACACGCCCCTATTAAACAGGGGCAGAAAAATTGGGTCTTATGCAGTGGTGGTGGTGTCACAACACTGTAACCCCTCACAGATTCTCTTGTTGAGCACAGGAACGAGCCCTGCTGTGAAATATTAGAGCAAAAATTGCAATTACTTGCCCCTGTTAAACAGGGGCAGAAAAATTGGGCCTTAGGCGGTGGTGGTGGTGGCACAACACTGTAAAGCCTCACAGATACTCTTGTTGAGTTCAGGAATGGGCCGTGCTGTGAAAAATTAGAACAAAAATTGTAATTACGCACCCCTGTTAAACAGGGGTAGAAAAATTGGGCCTTAGACAGTGGTGGTGGTGCCACAACACTGCAACCCCTCACAGATACTCTTGTTAAGTGCAGGAACAAGCCCTGCTGTTAAATATTTGATCAAAAATTGTAATTACACGCCCCTGTTAAACAGGGGCAGAAAAATTGGGCCTTAGGCAGTGGTGGTGGTGCCGTGAACAAAAAATATTCTTAGAAGCTATCATCATGAAAATTGAGGAGGAATAGGATAGTCACTCAGCATAGGCAGTCTTCAAGGGATCCCACATCCATAGAAAAATCAATCGGTTACATCAGCACCAGGTGCTTGGTAGCTGGTGATCCAAGACTGATTAATTTTTATGAATGCGAGCCGATCAACAGAGTCTGTGGACAGGCGCACTCTGTAATCGGTTACAAAGCCTCCAGCAGTACTGAATGTGCGTTCAGAAAGAACTCTGGATGCAGGACAGGCCAGTAGCTCAATTGCATTTTGAGCAAGTGCTGGCCAGTGGTCCATCCTCAAGACCCAGTAACCCAGTGGATGTTCTGTTGGAAAGGTTTCCAAGTCTGATCTTTTCCCTAGATATTCCTGCACCATGTAATTCAGACGCTGGCGATGGTCGTGGGAACTGATCAGATCTGGGCGCTGAGGACTGAAGAATTGTCCAAAGGCATCGGTCAGCCGGCCACCTTCTCCACCGCTCTTTCTGTGACTGAACAAAGCCTCAGCAACACGTTGTCCAGCACCAGAAAATTGTAACCTCCCAGGCTCTGGAAACGCATTGCACAAACCTTTCTGCAAGGCCTCCCGAAGATGTTTTATCCTCTGCTCCCTCTGCGAAGGCTGGATAAGTTCTGCAACCTTACCCTTGTAACGTGGATCATGAAGGGTTGCCAGTCAGTAATGATCCCTCTCCTTGATACCACAAATCCTATGGTCCTTTCGCAGGCTTTGCAGGATCAGGGAGGCCATGCAGCATAAGTTTGCAGAGGCATTCGATTCTGAGTCCTCTGGGTCACTAAGGATCATATGATCCACAACCACCTCCTCCCAGCCAAGTACAACTCCATGGCTTTTTGGGGACTGAAAAATGAAGGAATGAATGAATAACTTCTATAGCACTAGATATATGAACTAAATCGCCTCAAGCGCTTTTGCTGCCAGTGTTCGTCTGGGTCTTCAGAAGAGATGGGTCTTGAGCTTCTTCCTGAAGGCCAGATGGTTTTCTTCCGAGCGGATGTCCGCGATTAGAGCGTTCCATAGCCGTAGTCCTTGGACTGTGAACCTTCGTTCGCCTTTTAATTTATAATGAGTCTTGGGGATGTGGAGGAGGTTCTGGTTTGTTGACCGGAGAGGGCAACCTGGGGTGTAGTGTTTTTTTTTGTCGCAGAGGTATTGCAGGGCTTTTCCTTGTGTACATTTGTATGTGAGGCAGAGGGTCTTAAATGTAACCCAGTCCTTCACGGCTAGCCAATGAAGGGTCCTCAGGGACGGGGTGATTGATTCCCAGGGTTTTTTTTCCAGTTACCAGTCTGGCTGCTGTGTTCTGGACGATTTGTAGATGTGAAATTTAGTATTTTGGAAGTCCTAGGTAGAGGGAATTTGCGTAGTCGAGTCGGGAATTGATGATTGTTTCAACTACTACAGCTGTATCTCCTTCCGGGATGAAGGGGATGAGTCTACGCAATAGGCAAAGAAGGTAGTGGGATCCACTGACTACTGATTCTATTTGTGCATCCATCATCATTTTTGATTCAAAGATGTCTCCGAGGCTTTTGGCTTTAGTGCTGGGGGTGATGGATTGTCCGAGGATGGTGAGTGGTGTGGCCATCGTGCCAGGGTTTTTGTTTCATTTATTTGTTGGATAGTGTAGTTTTGAAGAGTTGTGAGTATAGTTTCTTCTGTGATCTTGTCCAGTGTATTGTCGTTGAGTGTGTTGGTATTTGGTAAGTGATGTTTATTTTGAATTTGATAATGTGGCGGTCAGTCCAAGGCAATGGCATGTTATCAAGTGTGTTAATATCAATGTTTTGTTTGAAGATGAGGTCGAGGGTATGGCCCGAAGCATGCGTGGGAGCATTTATCAGTTGCGCAGACCTAGTGCTTCCAGTTGGTTGATGCAAGCAGTAGCAATGGAGTCCTGGGAGGAGTTTGCCCAGAGATTAAAGTCCCCAAGTAGCAGGAGATTTTTGGTTTTCAAACTGTATGTAGGGATGAATTCGGTAAAAGGTGTAAGGAAGTGTGGCTTTGGTCCTGGTGGTCTGTAGCACAGTAGTATGTGAATGGTCAGGTCTTGGGCACCCCCCCTCTAGGCTCACAGTCAGGTGTGAGCCAGCTTTCTTGTGATAAAGAGACAGTCGGTATTGTGTTGAGTGATAAAATCTTGAATTTCGTGTTTGTGCTTGACTGCTGATCTAGTGTTGATAGGGGGGGAAGATAGGTGTTGTCCTGGATGTGGTGTATTCCTGTTGTGGATGGTTGGTTTTAAATTAGTTCTTAAAAGTTGTTCTTTTCGTAATATTGTTTGGGTGGTGGTTGGTAATGTTGTAGCGGTATTCCTTAGGCTGCAGAGGATGTCAACTAAATAATTGATGGCGCACCTGATGGGCGAGTGCTCTGGGGTGAGTGTTATGGAGTGAGTGGCTTGAGGTGCCATGGCGCAGCTCGGGCTCTGCCCCAGGGCAGAGTTGGCTGTGGCGGTGATCGGTTGTGTGGTGATGGAAGGAGTAGCGTCGGCGGGTGCTGCAGGCTGGGGTAACCCGGGTAACGTTGGGAGGAGATGAGAAGTTAAAAAGTTAGTAGAATTCTATGTCCTTTTATCTGTTCAGGGTGTAGCAAGGTGACCGCCGACACTTTCTATGTCCTTTTGGCTGGTCCGGGTGTAGCAAGATGGCCACCATCAGTATCTATTTATGTTCTGCAGGCTGGTCGGGGTGCAGCAAGATGGCCGCCGTCATTCCCTTTGTCCTCTCATGCTGGCTTGCAGGGTCCACCCAGGGAGGATTGCAGGGTGCGGAGTGCGGCGAACAGTTTGGCGTGGGACAGTCTGGGAGGCCCAGAGGCAGCGTGGGTACAGTGTGGGCACAGCCGCCAGATGGAGCAAGATGGCCTCTGCTCCCCGTGCTACGGCCGCGGTCCGCCACTCAGGCGGCTGAGGCAGAAAGAACGCTGCGCCACATCAACGGGAAGATTGCCATGCCAATGGTCTCTGGAGGCTCCCTGACCGTATGGGGAACCCCAGGGTCCCTGGAGGAGGCAGGGCAGGTCCGTGGGGGTCCGTGGGGAAGCAAAGGAGCCAAGGTGTCCTAAGGTGTCCTCCGGATCGGCTGAGCTCTTTTTTGTATATAATGGTGTCACCATTAGGGATGAGCTTCGACTTCGAGTCGAACCCATGTTTGACTCGAACATCGCATGTTCAACCATTCATCGAATTTCGAATGTTATGGGCCGTTCGCGCCAAATCTGAGTGGCGCGTCACAGCCCATAATTCACTGCGGCATCGCAATGCTTTGCTGGCTGATGATTGGCCAAGCATGCACTATGACCCGCATGCTTGGCCAATCACAGCGCCATCTGTACAGAGAGCCGTAATTGGCCAAAGCCAGGGTGGCTTTGGCCAATTATGGCTCAGGGGGTTTAGTACACGCCCCACATTATATAAGGCCACCTGCGTGGCAGCCTTGTGTAGTGTGTTGCAGCAGCAGCGGAGAGATAGACAGAGAGACAGTGTCATTTGATTTAAGTAAGATAGAGTAGGCAGGCGAGTCAGTTAGCTGCACTTACAGTGTATTGTGTATATATATGCATCCTAGGTGTTGTGTGTATGTATATATATATATATATATATATATATATATATATATATATAATTATATATATATATATATTGTTTTGGAAATGTTTATACCTCACTTAAATGATTAACGATACAAATATAAGTGATTAAACCTTTGTCTATATAAGAATAAAAAAACGAGCGATAACAGGGCAAACAGATAAATATTTACATTTATTTACACAGAGAAGAAAGTTAGAATAATTAGAATTTATCATATATCTCCAATGATACCACAAGTACAGTGTTGCTTTAGGTTGCAAAGATAATCTAGGCCAAACTCAGAAATGGTTGCAATGGACATACCCAGGATATACAATATCATAAGACAACTCCTAGGATACAAAAGGTTAGGAAGAAACAGAAAGAGAGATACAAGTATACATTACTCGGACAGCATGTCCCCTCGATGGTCTGGGGCGGGATACAGAGAGAAAGACCCTTTAGCTCTCTGCCTCTTTTATATGCATTCTCCGCCAATCAACAGATGTAACCTATTCATTGGTTCAGAGGTGCATCAAATTCTGATTGGCTACCTTTGAAGTCTACTGCTCATTGGTTAACAATTGCCTCCAATTCTGATTGGTCACATCTGAAGTCAAGCTAAATACCATGCTAGGACATTGCTGGAACATTAAAACCTCCGGTGCCTCACAGTCTATGAATTAATGAACAATCTCCTTTGATCCCCCAGCACAAGCAGGTTGGACATTAGCATGTTAATGGACCCCTGATGAATTGAAGCCTTAAGGTCTGCCAATACTCTTTGATTCAATTAACACCTGGGGACCTTCTCTGGTTCCCACTAGTGTAACTACATTCGTAACAAGGCGAGCTATGCTGTATCATGATATTAAAAAACATATACCCATATGTATATATATATAACTACACATAGATACATACATATACACATATATATATATATATATATATAGTCATGCCCGCATACCTACACACCTATATACATACATCCTATGGGGCAAGGCAGTTTAATTGGAGTCCTTGCAATGGTCCACTTGGATCTCATTAATATAAATATGGAATTCAATATCTCCATCACAATATATATATACACTGTATTCAGTTTAGCTAGATCCCTTACTGTTATTCTCTTCCTACTGACAGGCAGGCAGGTGTTTTTACAGTATTTACAGCTACCTGAAGAAAATTGCTGGTGTTCTTCTGATCCTATTAGTACCACAGGCAGGCAGCTACAGTATTTACACTTAGTGTAGTGCGTCCTCTGCACAGTGTGCACCTAAAGCTACCTGAAGAAAATCGGTGGTGTTGTTCTGATCCTATTAGTACCGCAGGCAGCTGCAGTATTTACAGTTAGTGTAGTGTGTCCTCTGCACAGTGTGCACGTAAAGCTACCTGAAGAAAATTGGTGGTGTTCTGATCCTATTAGTACTGCAGGCAGCTGCAGTATTTACAGTTAGTGTAGTGCACCCTCAGCACAGTGTGCACCTAAAGCTACCTGAAGAAAATTGGTGGTGTTCTTCTGATCCTATTAGTACCACAGGCAGGCAGCTGCAGTATTTACAGTTAGTGTAGTGCGTCCTCTGCACAGTGTGCACCTAAAGCTACCTGAAGACAATTGCTGTTGTTCTGATCCTATTAATACCACAGGCAGGCAGCTGCAGTATTTACAGTTAGTGTAGTGCGTCCTCTGCACAGTGTGCAGCTAAAGCTACCTGAAGACAATTGCTGTTGTTCTGATCCTATTAATACCACAGGCAGGCAGCTGCAGTATTTACAGTTAGTGTAGTGCGTCCTCTGCACAGTGTGCACCTAAAGCTACCTGAAGACAATTGCTGTTGTTCTGATCCTATTAGCACCACAGGAAAGCAGCTGTAGTATTTACAGTTAGTGTACTGTGTCCTCTGCACAGTGTGCACCTAAAGCTACCTGAAGAAAATTGGTGGTGTTCTTCTGATCCTGTTAGTACCACAGGCAGGCAGCTACAGTATTTACAGTTAGTGTAATGTGTCCTCTGCACAGTGTTCACCTAAAGCTACCTGAAGAAAATTGTTGGTGTTCTTCTGATCCTATTAGTACCACAGGCAGGCAGCTGCAGTATTTACAGTTAGTGTAGTGCGTCCTCTGCACAGTGTGCACCTAAAGCTACCTGAAGACAATTGCTGTTGTTGTGATCCTATTAATACCAAAGGCAGGCAGCTACAGTATTTACAGTTAGTGTACTGTGTCCTCTGCACAGTGTGCACCTAAAGCTACCTGAAGAAAATTGGTGGTGTTCTTCTGATCCTATTAGTACCACAGGCAGGCAGCTACAGTATTTACAGTTAGTGTACTGTGTCCTTTACACAGGGTGCACCTAAAGCTACCTGAAGAAAATTGGCGGTGTTCTTCTGATCCTATTAGTACCACATGCAGACAGCTGCAGTATTTACAGTTAGTGTACTGCGTCCTCTGCACAGTGTGCACCTAAAGCTACCTGAAGACAATTGCTGTTGCTCTGATTTTATTAATACCACAGGCAGGCAGCTACAGTATTTACAGTTAGTGTACTGTGTCCTCTGCACTGTGTGCACCTAAAGCTACCTGAAGAAAATTGGTGGTGTTCTTCTGATCCTATTAGTACCACAGGCAGGCAGCTGCAGTATTTACAGTTAGTGTACTGCGTCCTCTGTACAGTGTGCACCTAAAGTTGCCCAAAGACAATTGCTGTTGTTCTGATCCTATTAATACCACAGGCAGGCAGCTACAGCATTTACAGTTAGTTTACTGTGTCCTCTGCACAGTGTGCACCTAAAGATACCTGAAGACAATTGCTGGTGTTCTCATACTAATAATACTACAGGCAGGCAGTTGATTCTGCTAGGTGCAGTATCAGTATATATATACATCCCAACTTTGTGCAGCTACATCTCACTGCAGGCCATTAGTATGTCTGGAAGGCCAACAAGGAGAGGCAGACAGTCACAAGCCAATAAAAAAGGGCAAGCAGGCTCTGTGTCTAGAGGCAACAGTGCTGGTCGTGGAGACGGTGCATCCTCATCAGCACGTGTCTGTGGGACACGTGTGTCCTCTTTTTCAGCAGCTGGCCGCATTGAGCCGCAACATGCAGAAGACTTGGTAGAGTGGATGACCAAGTCGTCCTCATCCTCTCTCACCCAGGTTCAGGGTACTTTGTCTGGCAAAGCAGCTCCCAACGCGTCCTCTTCCCTCGGCTCAATGGCATCAATCACTCCTTCCCTAGCCCCACCATGTCCTCCTGAGGAGTCCCCCGAACTGTTTGACTACAGTGTTGGGTACATACTCCAGGAGGAAGCCCAGCATTTTGAAGGCTCCAATGATGGTACCCAGCAAGAAGAAGGCAGTAACTTGAGCCCAGAGAAGAGGGGGTGCCCAAGAAGGACAGCAATCTGGCAGTCATGTTCCCCCAGCTGCAGCATACTGCCAGCTTTGCTCCAGTGTTGAGGAGGGATGATGAGGTCACTGACTCCACGTGGGTGCCTGATAGGAGAGAGGAGGCTCTTAAGGGCAGCACACCAACTGCATCACACTGCAGAGCTCCACATGTGCAGGGCACTGCTGTCTCTGTGCGTTATTCCAAAAGTTCTTTGGTGTGGGCCTTTTTTGAGATGAGTGCATCAGATCCCACCGCTACTATTTGCAACATATGTCTCAAGCGTAGCGTGGCCAAAACATCACCCGCTTGGGCAACACATGCTTGACCAGACATATGTCGACCTGCCATGCAGTTCGTTGGCAAGCGTACCTAAAAGACCCACACCAAAGAACAAAGCGGACCTCTCCTTGCTCCTCATCAGCTGGGATCTCCAACCCCACTATACCTTCAGTCCTCTCTGAAACCTGCACTGAGAGGAATGAAGGTGTAGAATTAGGTGTGTCACAGCCAAGTATTTGCGTGCAACCTGCTATCGGTACACCCACGTCAGATTGTACCAGGCAAATTTCCCTGCCCCAGCTGCTGCACCGCGGAAAGAAGTTCGCTCCCAGCCATCCACATGCCCAGCGGTTGAATGCTAGCTTGGCTAAATTGCTAGCACTTCAATTGCTGCCTTTTCAGTTGGTAGACTCTGCCCCCTTCCGTGAGTTTGTGGAATGTGCGGTTCCTCAGTGGCAGGCTCCCAAACGCCACTTTTTCTCACAGAAGGCGGTTCCGGCTCTCTACCGGCATGTGGAAGGCAATGTCTTGGCCTCGCTGGACAGGGTGGTCAGCAGTAAGGTGCATATTACTGCTGACTCATGGTCCAGCAGGCATGGACAGGGACATTACCTATCTTTCACCGCGCACTGGGTGACTCTTCTGGCAGCTGGGAAGGATGCAGGACAGGGTGCAGTAGTGTTGGAGGCTGTTCGGCCACCATGCCTCCAAAATTCTACTAGTGGTGATTCTGCCACACCTCTCTCCTCCACCCCCTCCTCTTCTTCTTCCTCCATGGGCTTTTCCTGTGCTGATTTGTCCTCGGAACGAGCAGTGCTCCATAGGCATTCAAGGGGCTACGCAAGCACGCAGGCAAAAAGATGCCATGCGGTGCTTGAGCTGGTGTGCTTGGAGGACAGGAACCACACTGGGGCCGAGATTCTGTCAGCTCTGCAGGGGCAGGTTCAGAGGTGGTTGACGCCAGGCCAGCTTAAGCCAGGTATGGTGGTTTGCAACAATGGCACCAACCTCCTCTCCGCCCTCTGACTGGGACAACTGACCCATGTGCCCTGTTTGGCTCACGCCCTTAACTTGGTGGTGCAGCGGTCCTTGGGCAGGTACCTGGGCTTACAGGATGTCCTGAGGCAGGCCAGGAAAGTCTGTGTGCATTTCCGCAGGTCATATAATGCCAGTGCTCGGCTGGCTGACCTCCAAAAGGAATTTAACCTGCCCAAGAACCGCCTAATCTGTGACATGCCCACCAGGTGGAACTCAACGTTGGCCATGCTGCAGCAGCTGCACACGCAGCAGAGGGCCCTCAATGAGTACCTATGCGACTATGGCACCAGGACAGGGTCAGGGGACCTTGGTTTTTTCCTACGCCAGTGGGCTATGATCAGGGATGCGTGCACTGTCCTGTCACCATTTGAGGAGGCCACGAGGATGGTGAGCAGTGACAGTGCAGGCATCAGTGACACTGTCCCTCCTGTCCACCTGTTGGAGCACATGCTACGTGGAATAATGGGCAGGGCACTTGAGGCAGGACAGAGGGAGGAAGAGGAGGACTTCCTTACCTCTCAAGGCCCCCTTTATCCAGACAGTGTTCCTGCGTGCCTGCCGTTCACACAGGAAGAGGATGAGGACAAGGAGGAGGAGGTGGATTGTGTCAGCATGGAGGTGGAGCCTGACACTCAGCATCAGCAGCAGTCTTTAAGGGATCATTTACAGTCCGAAGAAACCCATGGACTTGTACGTGGCTGGGAGGAGGTGGCTGCGGATCATGTTGTCTTTAGTGACCCAGAGGACTCTGGACCGAATGCCTCAGCAAACCTACACTGCATGGCCTCCCTGATCCTGCAAAGCCTGCGGAAGGATCCTCGTATTCGTGGTATCAAGGGGAGGGATGATTACTGGCTGGCAACCCTCCTTGATCCACGTTACAAGTGTAAGGTTGTGGACCTTATCTTGCCATCGCAGAGGGAGCAGAGGATGAAACATCTTCAGGAGGCCTTGCAGAAAGGTTTGTGCAACGCGTTTCCAGAGCCTGGGAGGTTACAATTTCCTGGTCCTCTTGGACAACGTGTTGCTGAGGCTTCGGTCAGTCACAGAAGGAGTGGTGGAGAAGGTGGCCATCTGACCAATGCGTTCAGACAATTTTTTCGTCCACAGCCCCAAGGTCTGATTGGTTCCAGCAACCATCACCAGCGTCTGATTCGAATGGTGTAGGATTACCTAGGGCAAGATCAGACTTGACACCTTTCCCACCGAAAATCCTCTGGGTTACTGGGTCTTGAGGATGGATCACTGGCCAGAGCATGCACAGTATGCAATTGAGCTACTGGCCTGTCCTGCATCCAGCGTTCTTTCAGAACGCACATTCAGTGCTGGGTACGATCACAGGGTACGCCTGTCCACCGAATCGGTCGATCTGCTGACCTTCATAAAAATGAATCAGTCTTGGATCACCAGCTACCAAGCACCTGATGCTGATATAACCAATTGATTTTTTTTTAATGTGAGATCCCTTCGAGACTGCCTATGCTGATGCTGAGTGACTATCCTGTTATGCTGAGTCACAATCCTCTTCCTCCTCAATTTTCATGCTGATTGCTTGTAAGAACATTTTTGGTTCTGGGCACCGCCACCAGTGGCCAAGGCCCAATATTTCTGCCCCTGTTTAACAGGGGCGTGTAATTACAATTTTTGATGCAATACTTTACAGCAGGGCTCATTCCTGCACTCCAACTAGAGTATCTGTGAGGGGTTGCAGTGTTGTAGCACCAGCACCAGTGGCCAAGGCCCAATTTTTCAGCCCCTGTTTAACAGGGGCATATAATTACAATTTGTGATGCAATACTTTGCAGCAGGGCTCATTCCTGTGCTCCAACTATAGCATCTGTGAGGGGTTACAGTGTTGTGACAATCTTTCTGCCCCTGTTTAACAGGGGCATGTAATTACAATTTTTTCTGCAATACTTTGCAGCAGGGCTCATTCCTGTGCTCCAACTATAGCATCTGAGAGGGGTTGCAGTGTTGTGGCAGCAGTGGCTAAGGCCCAATTTTTCTGCCCTTGTTTAACAGGGGCGTGTAATTACAATTTTTGATGCAATACTTTGCAGCAGGGCTCATTCCTGTTTTCCAACTAGAGTATCTATGAGGGGTTGCAGTGTTGTGGCACCAGCACCAGTGCCCAAGGCCCAAATTTTCAGCCCCTGTTTAACAGGGGCGTATAATTACAATTTTGCAGCAGGGCTCATTACTGCGCTCCAACTATAGCATCTGTGAGGGGTTGCAGTTTTCTGGCACCAGTGAGTAAGGCCAACATTTTCAGCCCCTGTTCAACAGGGACATGTAATTACAATTCTTGATCCAATATTTCACAGCAGGGCCCATTCCTGCACCCACCAAGAGTAACTGTGAGGCCTTATAGTGTTGTGGCAACACCACCACCACCAAAGGCCCAATTTTTCTGCCCCTGTTCAACAGGTGAATGTAATTACAATTCTTGATATAATATTTCACAGCCGGGCCCGTTCCAGCGCCCACCAAAAGTAACTGTGAGGACTTAGTGTTGTGGCACCACCACCACCAAAGGCCCAATTTTTCTGCCCCTGTTCAACAATGGCATGTAATTACAATTCTTGATCTAATATTTCACAGCAGGGGCCGTTCCTGCGCCCACCAAGAGTAACTGTGAGGGTTTACAGTGTTGTGGCAACACCAACACCTAAGGCCCCATTTTCTGCAGAGTATATAGGGCAGGCCCCTACTTTCAAACATCCAACTTACAAACGACTCCTACTTGCAAACGGAAGGAGACAACAGGAAGTGAGATGAAATCTACCCCTAGGAGGGGAAATTCTCTCATGTAAGAGTTAATATGGGAAAAACGTGTCTCCTCTTCACTGATGCTTTATCACCAATCCTTGTTTCACTAAAAACCCCAAATTTAAAAAAAACGTTTGTCATTGGGACAGAAAGTGAGGTGAAATCTTCTGCAGAGGTTCACAGACCGTAAAACAAATGTTACAGGGGTGATAACCCTTCCCTATGTTTTCCAAAAAGCTTAAAAATAGATTTTTTGGCTGGAGCTACACTTTAAAAATGTACCAGTTCAAAATTAAAAACAGATTCTACTTAACAACAAACCAACAGTCCCTGTCTTGTTTGCACCGCCTGTATACTACTGTTCAGAGTATATAGGGCCTGGGGGCCCCACACCCTTCCTTTCTTTAATTTGGGTGTGGGGTTCTCCTTAATATCCATACAAGACCCAAAGGGCCTGGTAAGGGACTAGGGGGGGGGTTTACCCATGCCATTTGTCTCACTGATTTTCATCCATATTGCTGGGACCCGACATTACATTAAAGCCGCAAGCAGTTTTAAATGACTTTTATTCCTTTAAAAATGTAATTTTGTGCAGGGACTGTTCTAAGCACGGGAAACATGCGCCACTTTACAGGCATACTATAGACACCCCCCAGGTATGATATTTAAAGGAATATTTCACTTTTATTTTTTCACTTTAAGCATCATTAAAATCACTGCTCCTGAAAAAACGTCAGTTTTTAAAACTTTTTTTTGCATTGATACATGTCCCCTGGCGCAGGACCTGGGTCCCAAAACCCTTTTTAGGACAATACCATGTATATTAGCTTTTAAAATTAGCACTTTTGATTTCGAACGTTTGAGTCCCATAGACTTAATGGGGTTATAAAGTTTGCGCAAACTTTCGGTCCGTGCGCAGGTTCTGGTGCGAATTGAACCGGGGGGTGTTCAGCTCATCCCTAGTCACCATGATTCCTTCCATGAAAAAGATCCTTTGAAGACTGCTGCTGATGCTGTTGTTATCCTCCACCTCCATGCTGACACAATCCTCCTCCTCCTCCTCCTCCTCTTTTTCTTCCTGTGTGATCGGCGGGCCCGCAGGAATACTATCTGGATAAAGGGGGCCTTGAGAGGTAAGGAACTCCTCCTCTTTCTCCCGCTGTTCTACCTCAAGTGCCTTGTCCATTATTCCATGAAGCATGTGCTCCAACAGGAAGACAAGAGGGACAGTATCACTGATGCATGCACTGTCACTGCTCACCATCCTTGTGGCCTCCTCATATCTTGACAGGACAGTGCATGCATCCTTGATCAGTAGCCACTGGCATGGTGAAAAAAAGCCAAGCTTCCCTGACCCTGTCCCGGTGCCATACTGATACAGGTACTCATTGATGGCCCTCTGCTGCGTGTGCAGCCGCTGCAGCATAGCCATTGTTAAGTTCCACCTGGTGGGCATGTCACAAAAGAGGCGGTTCTTGGGCAGGTTGCATTCCCTTTGAAGGTCAGCCAGCTGAGCACTGGCATTATATGGCCGGCGGAAATGACCACAGACTTTCCTGGCCTGCCTCAGGAGATCCTGTAAGCCCAGATACCTTCTCAAGAACCGCTGCACCACCAAATTCAGGACATGAGCCAAACAGGGAACATAGGTCAAGTGTCCCTGATGGAGGGCGGAGAGGAGGTTGGTGCCATTTTCGCATACAACCATTCCTGGCTAAAGCTGGCATGGCGTCAACCACCTCTGAGCCTTCCCCTGTAGAGCTGACAGAATCCCTGCCCCAGTGTGGCTCCTGTCTGCTAAGCAGACCAACTCAAGCACCACATGGCATCTTTTTGCCTGAGTGCTTGCTTAGCCCCTTGAACGCCTACGGAGCACCGCTGGTTCAGAGGACAAATCTGAAGAGGAAGAGGCCATAGAGGAAGAAGAAGAGGAGGGTGTGGAGGAGAGCGCTGTGGCAGAATCACCACTAGCATTTTGGAGGCATGGTGGTGGCATAAGCTCCAACAATACTGAACCCTGTCCTGTATCCTTCCCAGCTTCCAGCAGAGTTACCCAGTGTGCCGTGAAAGAAAAGTAACGTCCCTGTCCATACCTGCTGAACCATGAGTCAGCGGTAATATGCACCTTACTGCTGACCGCCCTGTCCAACGAGGCCAAGACATTGCCTTCCACATGCTGGTAGAGAGCCCGAATGGCCTTCCGTGAAAAGAAATAGTGTTTGGGAACCTGCCACTGCCACACATTCCACAAGTTCATGAAAGCGGGCAGAGTCTACCAGCTGAAAAGGCAGCAGTTGCAGTGCTAGCAATTTGGCCAAGCTAGCATTCAGACGCTGAGCATGTGGATGGGTAGGACCAAATTTCTTTAGACAGTTTAGCAACTGGGGTAGGGAAATTTGCCTGCTAAAATCGATGTTGGTATACTGCTAGCAGATTGGCTGCAAGTACTTGGGACACCTATTTCTAAAGCTTCATTCCTCTCAGTGCAGGTTTCTGAGAGGACTGGAGGTATGGTGGGGTTGGAGATCCCAGCTGATGCGGAGCAAGGAGAGGTCAGCCTTGTTTTTTATGTGGGTCTTTTAAGTGCTGTTGCCAACGGACTGCATGGGAGGTCGTCATATCTCTGGTCAAGCATGTGGTGCCCAAGCAGCTGCTGTTTTGGCCACACTTGATACGCTTCAGACATATGTTGCCAACAGCAATGGTGAACACGTGTCAAAAAAGGCCCACATCAAAGAACTTTTCAAAATATGCGGGGAGTCAGCAGTGCCCTGCACCTGCTTAGCTCTGCGGTGTGATGCAATAGGGTGGCTGCCCTTAAGTTGCCCCCTGGAGGGCACCCTGCCACATTGGAGATGTGCCTCTTCCCCCTCCTCCTCTCTTCTATCAGGCATCCAAGTAGAGTCAGTGACCTCATCATCCCGTCCCCCCTCGTCACTGGAGCAAACTTGGCAGTATGCTGCAGCTGGGGGAACATGACTGCCAGTTTCTTGTCCTTCTTGGGCACCCCCCCTCTCTAGGCTCATGTTACTCCCTTCCTCAACCTGTGTACCATCATCAGAGCCTTCAAATCGCTGTGCATCCTCCTGTAGCATGTACCCAACACTGTGGTCGAATAGTTCGGGGGACTCCTCCATCCATGATGGTGGGGCTAGGGAAGGAGTGACTATTGAAATGGAGCTGATGGAATAGGCTGCTTTGGCAGCTGCATTGGCAGGCAAACTACTCTGAGCCTGGGTGACAGAGGATGAGGAGGATGAGGACGGCTTTGTTATCCATTCCACCAACTCTTCTGCATGTTGTGGCTCAATAACACGGCCAGCTGCAGAAAAAAAGGACAAGTGTGCCCCACAGCCACATGCTGAGGATGCACCATGTTCACGATTAGCACTGTTGACTGTAGACACAGAGCCAGCTTGCCCTCTTTTAGTGGCCTGTGAGCGTCTGCCTCTCCTTGGTGGCCTTCCGGACATGTTGTAAATTTTGTTTAGCAAAACCACACTACACTGTATTATGTACTGTGTACACCACCAGAAAAGTAGTAGCAACTGCACTATAGGTGCACGGTACTGTGTACACCACCAGAAGTGTAATAGCAACTATGGGTGCACTGTATTGTGTACTGTGTACACCACCAGAAAAGTAGTAGCAACTGCACTATGGGTGCACGGTACTGTGTACACCACCAGAAGTGTAATAGCAACTATGGGTGCACTGTATTGTGTACTGTGTACACCACCAGAAAAGTAGTAGCAACTGCACTATGGGTGCACGGTACTGTGTACACCACCAGAAGTGTAATTACAACTATAGGTGCACTGTATTTTGTACTGTGTATACCACCAGAAAAGTAGTAGCAACTACACTATGGGTGCACGTACTGTGTACACCACCAGAAGTGTAATAACAGCTATGGGTGCATTGTACTGTGTACTGTGTACCCTGCCAGAAAAGTAGTAGCAACTGCACTATGGGTGCACAGTACTGTGTACACCAACAGAAGTGTAATAACAACTATGGGTGCACTGTATTGTGTACTGTGTACACCTCCAGAAAAGTAGTAGCAACTGCACTATGGGTGCACGGTACTGTGTACACCACCAGAAGTGTAATAACAATTATGGGTGTTCTGTATTGTGTACTGTGTATACCTCCAGAAAAGTAGTAGCAACTGCACTATGGGTGCAGGGTACTGTGTACACCAACAAAAGTGTAATCACAACTATGGGTGCACTGTATTGTGTACACCGCCAGAAAAGTAGTAGCAACTGCACTATGGGTGCACTGTACTGTGTACTGTGTATACCGCCTGAAGTAAAAGTACACCAGGAATGGCCTGCAGTCAGATATAGGCTTGGCTACACTGGATGCAGTGTGTATGTATATACCGTATTTATCGGCGTATAACACGCACCCCAATTTAGGAGGGAATTTTAAGGAAAAAAAAACTTTTAGGAGGGAAGTTGAAGGGAAAAAAAACTTACATTTAAACGCCCATCATTGCAGCCTTGTCAGTGCAGCCTTGTCAGTGCAGCCATGTCAGTGCAGCCTTGTCAGTGCAGCCATGTCAGTGCAGCCTTGTCAGTGCAGCCTTGTCAGTGCAGCCTTGTCAGTGCAGCCATGTCAGTGCAGCCATGTCAGTGCAGACTTCCCCAGTGCAGCCTTGTCAGTGCAGACTTCCCCAGTGCAGACTTCCCCAGTGCAGCTTTACCCAGTGCAGCCTTCCCCAGTGCAGTCTTCCCCAGTGCAGCTTTACCCAGTGCAGCCTTCCCCAGTCCAGTCTTCCCCAGTGCAGCTTTCCCCAGTGCAGCCTTCCCCAGTGCAGCCTTCCCCCAGTGATCCCAGCCATTCTGGGCTTCAAAATCGCCGATCGCGATTTGAAAATGGCGCCGCCGGCGCCGAAATACACAGTGCCGGTCCTCGGCTCTTTCCGGCGGCTGTCGTTCATTTTCGGCTCCACTCGTAGTCCCGAGCGGAGCTATCCGAACCTAGCCGAGTAGGTTTGGATAGCTCCGCTCGGGACTACGAGTGGAGCCGAAAATGAACGACAGCCGCCGGAAAGAGCCGAGGACCGGCTCTGTGTATTTCGGCGCCGGCGGCGCCATTTTCAAATCGCGATCGGCGATTTTGAAAATATGACAGGTCGGATCGCATGGGGATCGGCGTATAACACGCACCTGCGACTTTCCCCTGATTTTAAGGGGAAAAAAGTGCGTGTTATACGCCGATAAATACGGTATATATATATATATATATATATATATATATATATATATATATATACACACACAAGACTGACTATATATATATATATATATATATATATATATATATATATATATATATATATAATATATATATGTATATATTAAATACACTGCAGCTAACTGAATAACCTGCCTGCCTGAAGTATATTAGAAAAAGTACACCAGGGATGGCCTGCAGTCAGATATAGGCTTGGCTACACTGGATGCAACGTGCGAGTAAATATAGAAACTGCTGCGCCAACTCCAAAAAGGAAAAAGCAGCCAATACAACAATCAGACTAAATATACTGTAAATAATAAGTGAAACGGCAAAGTGTGGCACTAATAAAATGTGCTGGAAATCTATGATGATGAATGCAGAGTCACAGTGAGTGATAGTGACACATAAGGTGACCGAAATGAGGAGAAAGAGGGGTGTGACCCCCAAAAAGGTCATTAGTGAGGTTAAAAATGGTATAATATTATACTCGTGAGAATATAGTAAAAACTAGGCTACGTGTAACCTCTAGTGGTAAATTTCCCATAAGTGAATAGGTCATGGTGAATATGACCTTGGAATATGACCTTGGAAATAAAAAACAAAAGAGAAAAAAATTGTGAATAAACACCAAATAGAATAAAAGTAAACAACACCATACAAATAAACTAATATGGATATAGTTGAAGTGAAATCAACAATAATATGTGACTGTCAGACCCAACTATTGGGATGTAAAATCCATAACATATAGATGTGGTATGATAAGTCTAATGTCCGTATGTAGAATATAGGCTCATTAAGATGCCAATATAACACTGTAGGTACTCCAAATCTTCATGCGTATTTCTACAGGACTATTAGGAACATCTCAGCATGCAAAGTGATATCTTCTCCAGACATGACCATATATTTTCAGGCAGATAGAAATATAATGCCCTTACCAGAGGAGGTGGACTCACAGGCCGTCGGCGGTGAGTCAAAAGAGCTTGTACCGTCAAATAGTAGAGTGGATCTGGTTCCAATCGAACAGGTAGGCTTGGCTTGGAGGAGCAGAAAGCCTCAAAGGCTGGTATATCCCTGGAGGAACTGAGTTGGACCTGGACGTCCTGTTGGACTATGTTTTCAGTCCAGGTACTGACTTCGATCATCAGCTGGATTCCACTCAATCACCAACTATCCTCATGGTATGAAAAGGAAACAAGAAAAAAGCTTCCACATAGTGTAAATCCGTTGAGGAGATAAAAAATGGATTGGTATAAAAATTGTAAAAAGTTAATCCAACAAATAGTAAAAACTGGGCGGTAAAAATTGGGTTCAATTGAACTGGGCAGCGCAGTACATGGTGGCTAAGGTAGCAAAATGAACCCGACGCGTTTCGTCCTCTAAGACTTCTGCTGGGGTGTAAGTTTACCTGCCATCTACTGCACTTTATATAGAAAATGAATCAAAATCATAAAAACACCTGATCGGAATGGTGTACGGCGTGACTTCCGATTTCGTCAGCATCACTGGCAATCTGCGGACATGTGATCGATAGGAAGCCAATCCTGTGTAGCAAAGTTGGTCAGGAGCCAAGCCTCTATGTCACCCTCCAATCAACACTCACGAGTATACGTTCAAGGGGATGGTCCCATAATCACCACATGACCTGACGTGGACGCAATGACGTATGAACCACTCGGAGACTGCGTATCATAGGAGGCTGGAAGAAGAGACTGACTGCAACGAGATTTGGAACGAAAACATGCTCCAAAAACTCATGTGATCGAAAGTGGTTTTGTAATGGGTAGATCTAAGTCCTGAACTGAATGTCAATAGGCATGACGGCAATACTATGAATAACCAGAATAACTGGAAGTTAAGCCGCACACCCATCTTAAACAAATAACGGTCTCACATGCATATGACACGCATACATATGCAAACAATAATCGCATGTATATCAGCACATGTATGCACCTCACACGCACACATACATATGTGCAAACGTGTCATGGAGATAAGAAATGATTATATGAAATCTAAAAAGAAGAACGTGGATATATAAATGAGATACAACAAATGTCAGCTATGAAAAGATGAGGTAACACTTACATAATTAAGCAGTACCTGTGACATGATAGAACTCTATGGTGATAATCGACAATGATTAAGCATAAATGCATATGTCAAATCACCATAAGAGTTAGATGAAACACAGTGAATCGTAAAAATACAAAATAAAAATTATAAGAATTATACAAATGAAAAAAGAAGAAGGAACCAGAGCAGGAAATGATATTCTTGAATATAAACAGAGGCAAAAAAGCCTTATTGATGCTCAAGATGGCAATCTAATATCTAATCCCAATAAAATATAACGGGTAAAAGAAATATAATGGATACATAGAAAAGTGGTTCTCTGGTGTATATTATGCAGCATATAGACGGTGAAATCTGTATACAACTGATGGGGGGTGGCTGGGGGAACTGCAAGAAAATGTAAATGAATATACACAAAGATGTAAGTGACATAGTGCTTCATTCAATTGGTGAAAGTTTTTAAAAGAAAATAAAAACAAAAATTGTGCTGGCAGTGGTGACAGTGCTCCCCTCTTGTGTTTTCAGTCACCAGAGCGCTTCACCCCTGCAGCCCTATATGTGTATAAATCAAATTTATACAAATCCAAGAAAGTTAAAAAGAAGGAGAGAGCTCACATGCTCTAACACTCTCCAAATGCAATGGGGAAGCAACGCTCTCCTTGCTCGGAGCTCCGAGCGAGGAGAGCGTTGCTTCCCCGTTGCATTTGTATAAATTAGAATTTTATTAAAAGAAGCAATACGGAGTCACGCTATGCGGATCCTTTTTTCTTCTTTTTTATAATACATATATGTGGATGTCTGGCCGGGAATTATGATGCAGAGGGGAGGCTGTAGAGTATCCTTTCTTTTTCACCCGTGGATGGTCCTTTACCCTGATGCTGTGAGCAAGGGGGATATTCGAGGTCCGTGACCGGGATCACATCATCTTTACTTCACGCTTGTACCCCTGCAGGGGTGAAGCACTCTGGTGAGTGAAAACATAAGAGGGGAGCACTGTCACCACTGCCAGCACGTTTTTTGTTTTTATGTTTTAAAAAAAACTTTCACCAATTGGATAAAGCACTATGTCACTCTCTATGGACACTAATTTTGATTTTTTTCGTTTATATTTACATTTTGTATAATAGGTATATTGTAGTATTCTAATAGGTTCACAATTAGATATCACCAACAGCAGCTATACTAGTCACTTAACACAGTAACTTAACTATTTTATACATGTTAATTTTTAAATACTTATTGAGTAGTTTGTTAGTGCTGATTGATGGTCGTTATTAGCACTAGTTGATGATTTTTATTTATTCTTACACGTTAATTGTATTTTTATATACTTTTTATTTAATAGCATTTTTCAGCACAAAATATTTTCTAGCACACGTCACTTTGTATGAATATTTATTCATTTATGACAGGAAGGATTTGTCCTTGCTGGACATACATAGCTTTTTCACTATACACATTTTTTTTATATCTCATGGTAAACACACATAGCTTTTTCATATAGAACAGCACCATTCCCTACTTTGTCTCTTATACTTTGACTGGGTTCCACCTAGGTGGAATCTTTTTATTGGGAGACAGCAGTTCCTAACATCCTAAGCGCGGATTTCTCTGACAGTATTTGCATTTAGAATCTGTTGCTGTCAACTCCCAATATGAGAACCAAAGAGCTGTCATTATCAGTGAAGCAAGCCCTCATTAGGCTGAAAAAACAAAACAAACCCATCAGAGAGATAGCAAAAACATTAGGTGTGGCCAAATCAACTGTTTGGAACATCCTTAAAAAGAAAGAACGCATCGGTGAACTCAGCAACACCAAACAACCCGGAAGACCACGGAAAACAACCGTGGTGGATGATCGAAGAATTCTTTCCCTGGTGAAGAAAACACCCTTCACGACAGTTGGCCAGATCAAGAAAACTCTCCAGGAGGTAGGTGTATGTGTGTCAAAGTCAACAATCAAGAGAAAACTTCACCAGAGTGAATACAGAGGGTTCCCCACAAGATGTAAACCATTGGTGAGCCTCAAAAACAGGAAGGCCAGATTAGAGTTTGCCAAACAACATCTAAAAAAGCCTTCACAGTTCTGGAACAACATCATATGGACAGATGAGACCAAGATCAACTTGTACCAGAGTGATGGGAAGAGAAGAGTATGGAGAAGGAAAGGAACTGCTCATGATCCAAACCATACCACCTCATCAGTGAAGCATGGTGGTGGTAATGTCATGGCGTGGGCATGTATGGCTGCCAATGGAACTGGTTCTCTTGTATTTATTGATAATGTGACTACTGACAAAAGCAGCAGGATGAATTCTGAAGTGTTTCGGGCAATATTATATGCTCATATTCAGCAAAATGCTTCAGAACTCATTGGACGGGGCTTCACAGTGCAGATGGACAATGACCCGAAGCATACTGCGAAAGCAACCAAAGAGTTTTTTAAGGGAAAGAAGTGGAATGTTATGCAATGGCCAAGTCAATCACATGACCTGAATCCGATTGAGAATGCATTTCACTTGCTGAAGACAAAACTGAAGGGAAAATGCCCCAAGAACAAGCAGGAACTGAAGACAGTTGCAGTAGAGGCCTGGCAGAGCATCACCAGGGATGAAACCCAGTGTCTGGTGATGTCTATGCATTCCAGACTTCAGGCTGTAATTGACTGCAAAGGATTTGCAACCAAGTATTAAACAGTGTAAGTTTGATGGATGATTGTTAATCTGTCCCATTACTTTTGGTCCCTTAAAAAGTGGAAGGCACATATACAAAGATTAAAATTGTGCCGATGTCCTAATATTTATGGACCTGACTGTATATACGAGACTGACTGTATATATGAATTAAATACACTGCAGCTTACTGAATAACCTGCCTGCCTGCTCAATCTAAATCACACTCTCTCTCTCTCCGTCCACGCCAACAACACACTACACAGGACCAACGTGCAGGCATTCTTATATAGTGTGGGTCGTGGACTTAGTCCCCCTGAGCCATAATTGGCCAAAGGCACCCTGCCTTTGGCCAATTATACCTCTCTTAGCTGAGGGTGCTGGAATTGGCCATAGCATGCAGGTCATGGTGCATGCTTTAGCCAATCATCATACAGCAATGCACTGCGATCTCGCAGTGCATTATGGGGCGTTATGCGGCGCTCAAATTTGCAGCGAACGCCCCATAATGTTTGTTTTTCGACGAATGGGCGAACACCCAATGTTCGAGTCGAACTCATATAGACCCGAACATAAAGCTCATCCCTACTTTACATATACATTGTACATTCACATGAGTCCCTACGCTCAAGGAGCTTACAATCTAAGGTCCCTAATTTACATTCATATACTAGGGCCAATTAACCTACCAGCATGTTTTTGGAGTGTGGGAGGAAACCAGAGTACCTGGAGGAAACCCACGCAGGCACAGGGAGAACATGCAAACTTGTCAGGAACTGTGTCATTATTGGTTTCACCTGCTGGTGGCACTCAGGAGGCGCTCAGCACCTAAGGGTGTAATTCCAGTGGCCACTAGCAGGTTTCTCCCTGCCTGGACTTCAGACCAGCCATCAAGCACACCTGGTATGGGTCTGCTGGTCTATATAAACCCACCCTGAACTAAGCTCATTGCTTCAGAATTCCTCTGCTAGCCCTTGTCCCTGCCAGTACCTGCTTTTGTGCCTGCTTGTACCTACTTTTGTTCCTGTTTGTTCCTGGACCCCGTTTTGTGTATCCTGTCCTTTTGTCCTGTTCTCTGTTTCTTATGGTCTGCTTCCTTATACCTGGTTTCTGTTCCCCTGTTGCTTTTGTCCCTGCCTAGTTTATTCCTTGTTTGTTTCCTTGCTCATGTATATATACTAGTTAGATAGATAGGTGGTTTGGGGTTTGCTATGCTTTTCACTTATATACTTGTTTTGGTTTGCTGTTTGGTTACACGTGTGTCTTTATCTTTATTAATAAAAATACTTTTTTCATTTACTTGTTTGACCCTGATTTCTTGGTGCAGCCCAGTGATATGATCAGACGACGTCATCGTATGACGAAACGCACGTCGGGAGGAGCTGACGTGCTGACGTCCCGTGTGTTCCGTCTGTAGGACGGGTGTTCCCTGTAGCCGGCCAGCTCATACGATTCATGTTGTTTGTCTTCATTTTAAATGTAAGTGTGTTTCCTATTTTTACAATAAATACCTATATCAGGATTACGCTATGTCGATACTTCTTTTCCTTTTGGGGAACTCTTGAATGGTAAACTGTTCCGGTGCTTTGGAGGTGCGCATGGAGGGCTTCTTGCTGTAGCTGATCCTTCCAGATGGTGTAGTGGATTATCGCCGTTCAATCATCCCCATTGGCTAAAGGCCCGGGCTTATCTAAGCTTGCCTTGTGGTAAGCACATTATTGTATTGGTGTTAACACAGTGGTGCAGTGGAGGAATCAATTAGCTATCTATCCTTGCATCATTAAGAAGAATCTGATTTACATCTTTGGACTTTTCTTACCTGCACTTAGATGGACTTTTCTATTGTTCATTTACAAAGTTGTTGTTTTTACATTTAAATTCACGCGAATGGGGTTTATGGAATAGTCTATCACCATTGTTTATTATTAATGGTTATACCACATTTAATATTGATATTCACTTATTAATATTGCAATTTTTGTAGTTTATTTAGCGCTGTTATTTATTATTATTTATATGATCACCTGCATTGGATGTTTGTGTATAACATCCCCTGACAGAATTCTGAAGCCATACAATCAGATCGGTTTTACCTTGGGAATTGGGCCTGAACACTTGCTATTGTTGAAAGATGGATTTTGAAAATATTTTGTATTTATCGTTCCTGGAAACTGATGACAGAGATTTTTGCTATCAGACATTGGGTGAATACACTAGGGAACAATTGTTAGAATGCATCCGCCTAGCTCATGTTTTTATTGATCAAGGCAGTTTTTTGTTTGAAAATGTGCAACCATTAATTAAGATCTGTGCTGAGTTGGCCCTGTCTGATGTCACTGGGGAGGTGATGACTATACACCCCCTTTTAGTGCAGCTCAGGTAAAATCTTTGGTTTGGCTTTTGGAGGATGACTTTTTCTTTAAACAATATTCAGCTTGTCCTCAACAGGTGTTTGCTCCCTGCTGATGGTGGCTTGCTGATGGTGGCTTGCATGTGGATTTTGTGAACATAAGTGGAATTTTGAACTAAAGTGGGCAGTTAATAACCAGGGGTTGTGTTTTTGACTGCTTCTGCTTGCAAGTGTTGTTTTTGGTTTTTTTTTTCCTCCTTTATTTGATACATTTGCTATCAGTTTGTAAAATACTTTCTTTACCTCCTTTTTTCTGACACTTTTTAAACAGCTTTCTTTTTTTTTTTTCTTCCTGCTATATAAGAGAAGTGGTTAATTGTTCACAGGTGTGTAAAGGTGTCCACACAAACTCCCCTAGGAGCTTGCTCCCTGCAAGAGTCTTCTAACCTGTAAGTAACATCTTAAACTTCCTTTTAACTAATTGTATTGTAACTGGGACATGAGTGTTAGCAGGGTTGAAGGTTTTGCTCAGAGCACAGTGTGCCACATGTATGCAAAATTGGTGCAACAGCTCCAGGATGGATACCACTGTGACAGATGTGAGTAGGTTGCCCTTCTGGAAGCTCGCATTAGAGATCTGGAGGAGCAAGTTGCAACACTGGGCAGAAAGGACAACCTTGAAAGGGTCCTCTGCTCGCTGAGCAGGTGGTCAGTAGGGTTGATGTGGAGGGTGGAGGGGCAAGTCAGGATTATCAGATAGGAAGATGGGTTAATGTCGTTAGGGGGAGTGGAAGGGGCTCGCAGAAAAGGAAGGCCAGTCCTGTATATGTGCATCAAAACAAATTTGCCAAGTTGGGTGAAGATGTGGTGGTGGCAAACACAGAGGTGGCAGCCCTGCTACCCCTAACAGCCGGGAGAGCAGCCCATCTAGTAGAGGTGGTGAGGGGAGTGCAGGTAGGCCTAGACAGTTGGTGGTAATAGGGGATTCTATAATCAGAAGGACTGATAGAATAATTTGTCGCCAGGATCGCCTCAACCGAATGGTTTGCTGTCTCCCTGGTGCTAGGGTTCGGCATCTGGTGGACCGGGTGGATAAATTACTGGGATGGGCTGGGCATGACCCAGCTGTCTTGGTCCACGTTGCAACCAATGACAGTATACATGAAAGGTGGAGGCTCCTTAGGAATCAATTTAAAGAACTAGGCTGCAAATTGAAGGGAACCTCCAAGGTGATATTCTCTGAAATATTGCCTGTGCCTTGCGCAACACAGGAAAGGCAGGGGGTGATTAGAGAGCTGAATGCATGCTAAAGACCTGGTGGAGGGAGGAGGGATTTGGGTTTTTAAAGCACTGGGCTGACTTTTCATTGGATTGCAACCTATATGCTAAAGACGGTTTGCACTTGAATGGAAGGGGGGTCTGCTGTGCTGGGGGAGAGGTTTATGGGAAGGCTGGAGGAGTATTTAAACTAGGATTGAGGGGGGATGGTGAACTAGAATTACATCGGGCAGACAGCTCAGTTAGGAGTCAGACATTAATGGAGGGTGGAATGGGAATAGATGCGAGGAGGATTATGGCAGGTGACAAAAAAGTTCCCTGTCACGGTACTACTTACAGCGAGCCCACAGGCGAGCAGGTGACACGGGATCCCCTAGGGCGTGGAGTCTAAGGGCTAGCTGGCACTCTGCCAGGGACCCCCTAACGAGGGTTTGGGCTTAGCTGCATGCTGACCCCAGGTCACGACCCCCGGGTTCACCCCTCTCGCTAGGGAGGTACCAGAAGACACTGTCAGACAAGGATGGATGGATGAAGCAAAGGAGAGCCGGATAGCGAGCCAAGGTAAGGGCAGGCTGCAGACAACGTAATTCAGAACAAGCCGAGTCGGTACACAAGAGATCAGTTCACAAGAGGTCAGGTTAAGGCAGGTTACACGAAGGGAGCTCAGCTCAGAAACAAATGTTGCTTAAGCAACCAGAACTAGCCTGAGAGGGTTTTAAATAGAGAAGCACGTGAGGGGCTGAACAGGAAGTAGCAGGAAGGAATCATATATTAAGCAACAGGTGAGATTGGCGACACCCATAGCTGCAGAGTGCAGCCAAGCTGAACAGAAGCTAGTGGAACAACAGGTGCCAGCCGGCCTACAGGAGTAAAGGTGAGACACAGATCAGCTCCGCAGCTGATCTGTGACATTCCCATGTTGCAAACAGCCATAAGAAACTATAGGGCCATTTGTACTACTAAAAATGATATGAAAAACACCAGAGCAAAATGTAATAATGCATTAAAGTGTTTGTTCACCAATACCAGAAGTCTGCCAAGCAAAATAGGTGAGTTGGAAGCTCTGGTGCATGAGGAGAGCTATGATGTAATCGGTATTGCTGAAACTTGGCTTCAATCCTCACATGACTAGGCTATTAATATTCCTGGCTATGCACTCTTTTGGAGAGACAGGGTAATAAGGGAAGGTGGCGGGGTCTGTCTCTATATAAGAAGTGATCTCAAAGGAAGTGTGAAAGAGGATCTGGTTGATGGAGAGTGTGATGAGTCTGAAGCATTATGGGTGGAACTGCATATAGATGTGCGTAGTTCAAAGTTAATCATTGGAGTTTGTTATAGACCACCCATTGTTAACGAGGAGGTGGAGACTTAGCTCCTTTCACAGATGGAAAGGGCTGCAAGGGCTGGGACGGTGATAATAATGGGGGATTTTAACTACCCAGAAATTGACTGGACTAATGGCACTGCTGGGACAGTTAAAGGGCAAAAATGTATAAACCTATTACAAGACAATTTTATGGTCTAGTTTATTGAGGCCCCAACTAGGAATGACGCTCTGTTGGACCTGGTAATCTCAAACCATGCAGAGCTTATTACTAATGTTCAGATAAAGGAACACCTGGGTAGCAGTGATCCTAACATGATTTCATTTGATGTTAGCTGTAAACAAGAAATACATACGAGAAAGAAAAAAACACTTAACTTCAAGAGAGCAAATTTTCCAAGGATGAGGGCTGCTCTCCAGGATTTAGACTGGGAGGGAATATTGGCATCGATAGACACAGAACAGAAATGGGAATTCTTCAAAAATACTTTTTGGGACCTCACTGCAAAGTATATTCCCATGGGCAATAAGTTTAAAAGGCTAAAAATAAAACCTATGTGGCTCATGGTCAAAGTTAAAAAAAAGCTATAAACAATAAGAAAAGAGCTTTTAAAAAAAATAAAAATGAAGGAACACTAGTGTCGTGTAAATGTTACAAAGAATTTAAAAGAATATGTAAAAAGGAAATCAAGGATGCAAAAATTCCAAACGAACGACAGGTTGCAAAAGATAGTAGGACAAGCCCCAAAAAGCTCTTCAAATATATTAAAGTGGTTGTAAACCCTTACAGACCACTTTTACCTACAGGTAAACCTCTAGATTAAGGCTTACCTGTAGGTGCAAGAAATATCTCCTAAACCTACATGGTTTAGGAGATATTTCCAAAAGACAGGCACCGATGTCTATGGCGCATGCGCCGTAGACAACGGCGCACTGAGTGTGCCGTCTCTAACGCGGGAGTGACGTCATCGCTGCTCCGCCCAATCACAGCGCCGGAGCCACGATACCCAGAAAGAAGATGAACGCTTTGTAGGAGAAGGGACAGCGGTGACATCGCAGGCTCCCTTGTCAGGTAAGTGACACATAATGGGCTACTATGCGATGCATAGCAGCCCATTATGCTTTACCTTTGCAGGGATAAAGTAAAGTAAAAGTAAACTCATCAGGGTTTAGTTCCTCTTTAATAATAAAAAGGTCAGGTCTGAGCATGTAGGCCCTTTACAAAATAATCTAGAGTGGGTGACTGGGGACAAAGAGAAGGCTAATTTATTAAATACTTTCTTCAGCTCTGTGTATACAAAAGCGCATGGGGGAGTTTTTGTCCATGATGAGGGTGGTATTGACACAGCCCCAAATGATCCACAATGGCTCAAAAGTGATATGGTCCAGAAATATTTAGACAGAATAAAGGTGGATAAAGCACCTGGACCTGATGGCATCCACCCACGGATCCTAAAAGAATTGAGCTCTCTAATTTCAAAGCCCATGTATTTCATTTTAAGGGACTCAATAATGACGGGAATAGTACCACTGGATTGGCGCAGGGCGAACATGGTGCCTATATTTAAAAAAGGATCAAAATCTTTACCAATTAACTATAGACCTGTTATGCCCCGTACACACGGTCGGATTTTCCGATGGACAATGTCCGATCGGAGCGTGTTGTCGGAAATTCCGACCGTGTGTGGGCGCCATCGGACATTTTCCATTGGATTTTCCGACACACAAAGTTGGAGAGCAGGAGATAAAATTTTCCGACAACAAAATCCGATCGCGTCAATTCCGACCGTGTGTGGCCTGTTCCGACGCACAAAGTGCCACGCATGCTCAGAAGAAATTCCGACACGGGACAGCTCGTTCTGGTAAACTTAGCGTTTGCAATGGATACAGCACTTTCGTCACGCTGCAATGTTAAAAATGGTTTAATACAGCGCACTCTCTTCTTCTTTATAATGTGACAAGAATAAAGTAGTTTTGCTGCTCATATTCACACACACTTCTCACAAACTTTTATTTGTGTTTTTTTAGTGGGATTCCCTGAATATATTGTTATTAGTTGTCACATCTGACAGTTTTATTTTGTTTTGTTTTTTGGATTTTAAGCCTTTTTTTTTCTTTAATGTTTGGATTTTTTCCAAGGCTGATCTTTGTTCAATGTTATTTTTATTTTTACTCCAGAATATTTTTGGGTGTGTTTTGTGTGTCAAGTTACCCCAACACCATTGATATCTTTTATTATTTAATCTCCAGGAGATTGTTTGGTGTTGGTGACCCTTGTTCATTTCACATTGTATATTTGCAATGTACCTGAATCCTCACAAACCAACTGTCCTTTTTGAAGTAAAACACATAGGAGAGTATAATTCAAAACAAAAATCCTTTATTAAGGGATCAGAACCAAACAAAGAGGAAGGCAACACTGGATCAACAGCAGAAATTAGCAAAGCCTGGGACCCCCACGGCAGACAACAATTCTTCAACATCTTCTTACATATGGCCTGAGGAGTCCATATGTAAGGGAGGGCAGTCTGGTCCAGAATTCGCAGAGATCCGGATAGCAGCAGATGACATCTGTGTCCCCAGGCTGTGGTACCACAAGAGGCTGCATCTTTTGGCCGACCAGACTAGATCCAGGGCAATCACTGTCTGGTCTTCCTTCCACGCTTCCTTCCGGGCTGTGGCTGTGCAGTTGGAGATGTGGCAGGAGGAGGAGTAGGACCTGGAGGAGGAGGAGGACTGGGGGGACCTGGAGGAGGACTGGGGGGACCTGGAGGAGGACTGGGAGGACCTGAAGGAGAGGGAGGAGGAGGAGGAGGACCTGCAGGAGGAGGAGGAGGACCATCCCAAAGATGTGTCTGAGTTGTAATTTGGCCCCTCATACCTTTCTCCAGAGCCTCCGATATGAGGGCCTCACACAAGACTTTTTGGCCCTCCTCCATCCTCTGCATTTTATAGGCTATGAAGGCAGCAATGTTCTCCTCCATGGTGTGGGGTGCTCCCAGGACCTCTGTAGCCCTCCAAAAGAATGCTATAGCAGCCTCCTCTAGGGTACTCCTCCTACTGCCACTTTCTCTTTTCAGGGGGGGTGGAGGGACCGGCAGATCAGCCAGCCGGCTCGGCCCGGCCACCTCCTGGCTGAGACTTCCCTGTGTATGAAAAAGGGACATGGTTTTAGTTTTTGCTTCATCAATCACAATCCTAAATTAGTACTTCCAACTAACATCTAGTTAACATCATTGATTGGACAAGCAGAAATATTACAGGAATGCTATACCTGGCTCAATCTGGGCTCCTCCACATGTGGCCTGGAAGGCCCAGGTTGGGCTTTAGAAGCCTCAGCCAGGGGGGAAGGAAGCGTGGAAGGAAGACTGGAGAGGGATGGCCTGGGTTCAGTCTGGCCTGCCAGAAAGTGCAGCCTGTCGTAGTACAACATCCTGGGGACATAGATGTCATCTGCTGCTCCGGATCTCTGTGAATCCAGGACTTTCTTGCGCTCCCTCAGATATGTGCTCCTCAGGCCACCAATGAAAATCTTTAAATAGGTGATGTCTGCCGTGGGGATCACCTGCTTCACAATTTCACACAATTGCTCCAGTGCTGCCTTCCTCTTTGCTTGGTTCTTGAAATGGGGGTGGGTAATCTCCCACAGACAGGGCAGCTCACTTAGCATCTCTACGAATACTGACATGAAGTCATTGTCTTTCATTAAGATATCCATGTTCACTGCAAGACACAACACAAGACAAAGCCTAATGTCAGACAAAACTCTCCTAATCTTGTTACAATATATGCCTCAATCTAGAAGCAGTATAGGCACAAGTTTGTCTCTTACCTTCGTTCTTATGATCGGCGCGTCCAATGCTCCTTCCTCCGCTCACAGATCGTACGTAATATGCACGCGGGTTACGCTTTATACACACTGCGCATGCGTGTAACTCCGCCCGCCCCTGACATTCTTTCTAGTCTATTCCCGCCCCTTTTCGTTCGGCGCAGTGGGTGAAGAGCATGATGGCGGAGTTACAGCAGGTGAATGCTAATTCTAGCAACGAGGAGGAGGAGGAGGAAAGCCCGGATCCAGGCACGTCCCGATCCAGAAGGAGACGTTTTAAGGCCACAAATATGTCGTTTGGGGAGATGTTGGAGATGGTCGACATCATGAGGAAGTGCGACTATGACGGAAAATATGGGCCTTACCCCCACCCCAACATCTGAAAGGCAAAAATCATTGCTAAAGTGATCAAAAGCCTTCACAGGAATTTCGGGGTACGAAGATCTAAAGATCAGCTCAGGAAGCGGTGGTCGGACCTGAAGTTGAGAGAGCCAGAGCAGTACCGAAAGATCCGGAGAGTGCTGCAAAAAAGTAAGTAGTTGTGCTGTGTTCCTATTCTTTCTGTCTTTATTCCGTTCGTTCTGCTCCATATGCTTTTATTAATTGTAACGTTTAAAAGGGCAACTTTCATGTTCATGGGCCCATTATTCGTTCGTATCAAACATTTTTCTTTCGGCCTCTAGAACACCATTGTTTAGGCCATATGCATTTTCACACATTTTTTGGGGCCTACTTGGATGCCAAATATTTGTTTGTGTAGATGGGTTTGTTACTAGAATGAAATGCCAACTAGATTGTGTGTAAGGAGAGGACACTGAGCAGCTGTTTTCACATCTGGACACTGGAGCACTAGTGTGGGACACAAGAACACCATTTTTATTAGGGGGGGGCACACAGGTGCTCCAGTGTATACTATAGGGGGGGCTACATCTGTGAAGCTTGTACCAAACAGGTAAAGTATTGCAGCTTGACAAAGGGCAATAAAAAATATACATCTTGGAACTCGGCTAAAATAGACAATTGTACCCCACTTCCAAGCAATGTTTCCTATTTCTAGTTCTGCCATCAAATATCTGTGTGCTAATTATACCATTTTTGTTTTACATAGGGGAGAAAAGACTCGGAGGACACCCCTCATCCCAGGAGAACACAGACCCCCCACCTATGGAAGAAGGTGAAATACCACCAACACAAGAAGCTGAGCAGGAGGAAGAAGAAGATGTGGTGGAGATTGGCACCACAACAGGTGAGTGTCTGCGACCACAGGCTCAGGTAAAAGAGATGGATGTTGGCAGATTTTTGAGACCTTTTTTTTTGTTCTTTATCTCTTTTTAGGTGATCGTGATGTGAGGGAGAGAGAACGTTTCACATCTGAAAGTGCCCAGATACTGATCGGGGAGATCATGGGGTGTAATCTCGAATTGCACAACATACAGCAACAAATCAGTGATGTTATTTAAGAAAAATAATAATATCATTGATGTTTTGGGGCGAATTTAAACCCCACAAAATCACCTATTTTATTGTGGTCCAATCTTCCAAAAATTTTTTCTATGTTTAGATAAGTGTAAGGCTGACCGCAGGTCAGCCTGTTATTGTAGGAGGAGTCAGGCTGCATAAAGCTGCCCTCCTTCTTCTCTTTCTTGTGGTCGTAGGATCTCGTGTGCGTCTGACGTCACTTCCGGGTTTTCGTTTCAGCAGGAAGATGTGCGGCTGCGGGGAGCGAGTCTCCCTATTTCAGCGGCGGGGTTACAGGTTTGGGAAAGGGGGGGCACCGCTCGTAGTGACCGCTCTCCCTCATACAGCGCTACAAACTCAGAGCGACGCGGGCGGCCCTCTAAGTTCCGTCCTCCGTCATAGGCAGCTGTGCTGGTGTCCGCACACACACACTCACCTCTGTCCTCCTCGCTCAGCTTGTATCCGGCTGGTGAGAGGCAGTGTGTGCGCCGCGGGAAGCTCTTGGTCACTCTCGGAGCGCTCTCTCTCTCCCCTCCTCCTCGCCGGGGACCTGTTGCTGAGGCTGCCTCTGGCCTCGCCCCCTCCTCTGCTCTGTGTCAGTAGTGTCTGAGGTTCCTCACTTCACAGCTCCTCCTGTGTGCCAGTGTGTGCTGTGTGCTACGCATCGCTGTCATCCAGACACATGATCACCCTCCCCCTCTCCGATCATCACCTCCAGCTAACTTTTATTATTAATAACCATTTGTGTCCCCTACCACGAGATTCCCTTCACTTCCTGTCTACAACAGGAAGTCACTAGTGGTTACATGAACTAGCACTCCCCATTCACCCCTGTTCTGGTGATAATTCAAAATATGGAATCATGCCTCCTATTAATCAATTACGGTTTCTTATGCATTTCATGGTTTTCTTGCTATTTACGATTTCTCTTTCATTTTTACGGTTTCTTTCAATTTACGGTTTCTTAAGCATGTTACAGTTTTGCAGGTATTTTTGGTTTCTCATGCATTTTTCGGTTTTTCTCTTGAATTTTTGCGGTTTTCCCATACGTTTGTTCGGTTTTCTCATACAATTTACGGTTTCTCATGTTTTTTCATAGTTTCATGCAGGTTACGGTTTCATGAGAATTTACGGTTTCTCATGCATTTTACGATTTCTCATGCAATAGAAGGGGGGGCTGGGCAGATAAGAATATTCTGGCATACGCATTTGTGTTAGCACAGGGTTCAGGGGTTAATTCAGGCTGGGGGGTTGGCAGGACACTTGCTCGTTGCCTGTCATCTCATTATTTTCTGTGAGGGTCCTTTGGGGGTATGTAATTTACAATTTCTCATGTAATTTTGGTTTCTCATGCGATTCACAGTTCTCATGGGTTTCTCATGCATTTTACGATTTATATTTACGGTTTCTCATGTATTTTATGGTTTCATGGTTTTTTTTACGGTTTCATGCGATTTACGATTTCTCATGCAGTTTACGGTTTTCATGCGATTTACGATTTCTTATTCATTTTACGGTTTTCATGCTATTTACGGTTCTCATGCATGTTAGTTTCGCATACAATTACGATTCTCATGCATTTTACGGTTATCGTGCATTTTACGGTTTCTCATGCGATTTATGTATATATAAAGCACAAAGCGCTGTGATGCTAAATAGCTGATAATTACACATAAAACCAAGTGAGGCTGCTATCAAAAGAGAGTGTTTTCAGAGTCACTTAAAAAGAATAAATAATGATATTTGAAGCGCTTCACAATGTGCATGAAAATGAATATATAAGAATAAATATAAATAGTCAAATAAATCCAGCGGTGAGTAAAAATTTCCTAAAAAATCCAGCAATCAAAATAGTGTAAAATTATAAAAAAAAAAAAAATAAAAAAAAAAAAAAAATAATAAAAAAAAAAAAAATAAAAAATAAAAAAATAAAAAAATAAATAGAAAATTAGTGACACCAAATGTGTAAAAAATTCACATAAAAAAATCCACATAAAAATAAATAAATAGATAGGGATGTATTCAGAAGGTTCAATTATACAGGTGTAGAATCCTGATTGGTATAGAGCTTTTGATCACTAGCAAAGCTGTTTAAAAACACTTGCTTAATTAAGGTGCTCATTGATAGTAACAATGTGTTTTTTGCTTCTATTCACAACCAATGTGAGAATCATAAACAGGCAGATAAGAGAAAAAAACAATCATTGTGCAATAGTTAGGATACCAAGGTACACAGGTAAACTTCAATCCACTCACGTGTGCCTTATAATGATAAGGCATATGCAGGTTTTACTATAGCAGTCAGCCGCCTTAGACAGGAGCAGATTCAGTGCAGTACACTGTGTGAAACTGCTGATCTGCACAGAGCGTCCTTGGCTCCTCCAAGGACGCTCTGTGCAGATCAGCAGTTTCACACAGTGTACTGCACTGAATCTGCTCCTGTCTAAGGCGGCTGACTGCTATAGTAAAACCTGCATATGCCTTATCATTATAAGGCACACGTGAGTGGATTGAAGTTTACCTGTGTACCTTGGTATCCTAACTATTGCACAATGATTGGTTTTTTCTCTTATCTGCCTGTTTATGATTCTCACATTGGTTGTGAATAGAAGCAAAAAACACATTGTTACTATCAATGAGCACCTTAATTAAGCAAGTGTTTTTAAACAGCTTTGCTAGTGATCAAAAGCTCTATACCAATCAGGATTCTACACCTGTATAATTGAACCTTCTGAATACATCCCTATCTATTTATTTATTTTTATGTGGATTTTTTTATGTGAATTTTTTACACATTTGGTGTCACTAATTTTCTATTTATTTTTTTATTTATTTTTTTTTATTTTTTTATTTTTTTTATAATTTTACACTATTTTGATTGCTGGATTTTTTAGGAAATTTTTACTCACCGCTGGATTTATTTGACTATTTATATTTATTCTTATATATTCATTTTCATGCACATTGTGAAGCGCTTCAAATATCATTATTCATGCGATTTATGGTTTCTCATATAATTTTTGGGTTCTCATGCATTTTACAGTTTTCATGCATTTTTTACGGTTTCATTAAAATTTACGGTTCTCGTGCTTTTTACGGTTTCTCATGCATTTTACGTTTTTTTTTTCATGCATTTTACGGATTCTCGTGCATTTTATGGTTTCTCGTGTTTTTTACGGTTTCTCATGTATTTTACGATTCCTCGTGTTTTTTATTTATTTTTTTTACTGTTTCTCGTGCTTTTTACTGTTTCTCGTACATTTTACTGTTCTCATGCATTTTACACGTTTTTTAATGCATTTCACGGTTTTATTAAATTGCGGTTTCTCATGCATTTTTTTTTCAATCTCTCATGCTTTGTTACGGTCAATTTACATTTTCTTATGCAATTTATGTTTCTCATGCTATTTACGATTCTCATGTAATTTACGTTCTCATGTAATTTACGGTGTTCTCATGAAATGTTCGATTTCTTATGCAATTTGTCATTTCTCTTGCCTATTCATGTTTCTTACATTTCTCATGTTTCCCATGTTACTCACGTCTTACATGGTTCTCACGTGTTCTCTTGGTTCTCACGTTTTCCATGTTTCTTACGCTTCCCACGTTTTCCATGCCTCGCACATTTGTTCATGCTTACGTCTTCCCATGTTTCTCACGTCTTCCCATGTTTCTCACGTCTTCCCATGTTTCTCACGTCTTCCCATGTTTCTCACGTTTTCCCATGTTTCTCACGTTTTTTCCATGTTTCTCTCGTTTTCCATGTTGCTTTCGGGTGTTTCTCTCGTTTCCCATGCTTCTCTCGTTTTTTTTTTTTTTTTTCCATGTTTTTTCTTATTTTCACAGGTCATTACGTTTCATGTCATGTGTTTTCATGTCATGGTCTGTCATTTGTTTCACAGTGTTTTCATGCAGTTTACAGTGTTTTCATGCAGGTTACAGTGTTTTCATGCAGTTTACAGTGTTTTCATGCAATTGTTACAGTGTTTTCTTGCAATTGTTACAGTATTTTCATGCAATTTTTTACAGTGTTTTCATGCAATTTTTTTTTTTTCACAGTGTTTTTATGCAATTTTTACAGTGTTTTCATGCAATTACGGTTTCTCGTGCTGTGTGTCACTTCTTATGCCTTTTCATGTTTCTTACATTCATCATGTTGTTCTTACTTTTCATATGTTTTCACGTTTTTCCCTTGGTGCTCACGTTTGATTCTCTCATGTTTCCTTGATTCTCACGTTTTCCTTTGATTCTCGTTTTCCCAGGCTTCTCTCATTTTCCCATGCTTCTCTCGTTTTCTCATGCTTCTCTCGTTTTTCTCATGCTTCTCTCGTTTTTCTCAGGCTTCTCTCGTTTTCCCAGGCTTCTCTCGTTTTCCCAGGCTTCTCTCGTTTTCCCAGGCTTCTCTCGTTTTCCCAGGCTTCTCTCGTTTTTCTCATGCTTCTCTCGTTTTTCTCATGCTTCTCTCGTTTTTCTCATGCTTCTCTTGTTTTTCTCATGCTTCTCTCGTTTTCCCAGGCTTCTCTTGGTTTCCATGCTTCCCTCGGTTTCCCATGTATTTTACGTTTATGTCATATGTTTATGTCATATGTTTGTCACAGTTTTTTCGTTCGCTGCATTTCTGTTAGCTAGTGCACACATTCAGGGTCTGTCACGTTTACAGATCTGTACAGGCTGAGGTTTCGTTTTTAATTGATTGTTGTCCCACAATCTTCTCGCCTGTTTCCATACGTCATACGTGCACGTTCACCATTACACTTTTACCCACCTCGGTCTGTGGGTATCTTAGCCCTGAGTGTTCGTTTTTAATTTCCTGTCCAGGCGCTGCAGGGTGCTCAGGCTCACTCACTGCATACAGTAGGGGGGTGTCATCATTAGGTTCACATTCTTGCGCTATTGGTCTTGCCATTCCTGCACCCACATCATCATTGTCAGGTACCAGGGGTGTTATGTCTTGGGGCTGGTTGTATGTATGTTATTTGGTTGCTGTCAAACAGCTGGGTTGTTCATGTTCTACCACTGCAGATTACCCATCACGTCTATGGGTTGACAGATTGAGGTGATCGTTTTTAATTGGCTTGTTCGGTGGCAAGTCTCCTCATCTGTTCTTACGCTGTTTATGTATTTCATACAAACTCACGTCTCTTATGCAATTTACGTTTTTCATGCAATTTACGTTTCTCATGCAATTTACGTGTTTCATGCAGTCTACGTGTCTCATGCAGTCTACGTGTCTCATGCAATTTACGTGTCTCATGCTATTTTCGTGTCTCATGTAATATACGTGTTTTTTGCAATTTGTGGTTTTTATGATAATCTCACTTATGTTTCTCTCGTTCTTCTAGGTTTTCTCATGTTTTCCCAAGGTTACTCTTGTTCTCATGTTTCTCACGGTGTTCATCAATTCACGTTCTCGTGCTACCGGGGTTTTTCATGTAGTTTGCGGTTCCTTGCAGCTTCGGTGCTTAGGCTGCTTACGGTTCATAGCTCGCATTATACATGTGTTTCGTTCTTTCACGCAGCTTACGTTCCTGGCGCAGGTTCTCAGCATGCTCACGTTCTTTCGTAGTTCATGTTGCTGTCCCAGTGGCATGTCACTTACGCGGAGTAGGTTACCCAGGGGACTGGTTTTTCCCTCTGGTATGCACACGACCTTTTATTTCTTAGTTACTTTTGGCTAGGGTTGGCGGAAGCATGGAACTATGGTAAGTCAGCATGGCAGCTTCAGCAGCTTTTACAGGCTCAGGGGGTTAGTGGATTCTGAATTTTCTCAAGTCTCTAGGTCAGGATCAGTAGGCTTCCTACTTGGTTCGGTTTTTGGCCCTTTATCGCGTATCGGCATGGCATTGTCAGGGCGTTTCTGGTTGGACTCAGCTTTTCATGTTGTTGGAGACCCCGACAGACTTTCTTTATTTGCTGCGCATTCTATTAGCAATCCTCAGGGTTCTTGAAGAGTAGCCCTCCTGCTGTGTTCAGCGGACTTCTCACCATGGGTCAATTTTTTCCGTGTGGTATCTATCACATTCTCATGGTCTCCTTCATGTTGGGTACCAGCTAGGTGCTCAGGGCAGGCTTATACCCGGTTTGGGTCATAAGTGATAGGAGCAGGTTCGGTGTATTTGTGCCAGGGACCCCAGCCCGTTGGGTAGGTGGAGGTTGTCTTGTTTCTCTGGGTTTGGCCCAGAGCCACTTTTTGAGATACCATAAGCGTTGTAATTTGATAATTTATACGTAATTTCAGTGGGCTATAATTTGGCATCATATTCATCCTACTGGTCATTTTTGCCCCCTTTCAGGCATACTGACCATTTGACCAGGGCACAACTCAGGTCTATGTTTTTGTTGCTTTTTGTTCCTTGTTACACTATCACAGATTGACTCCGAGTACAAGTGTAAGGCTGACCGCAGGTCAGCCTGTTATTGTAGGAGGAGTCAGGCTGCATAAAGCTGCCCTCCTTCTTCTCTTTCTTGTGGTCGTAGGATCTCGTGTCCCACCCACCCATTCCCTTTTTCTTTTCTTTTTTTCATTTTATTTCAATTCATACTTGGGTATGCCCCCTTTCAGGCATACTGACCATTTGACCAGGGCACAACTCAGGTCTATGTTTTTGTTGCTTTTTGTTCCTTGTTACACTATCACAGATTGACTCAGAGTACAAGCCAAATTTGGAGGATGCACACAGTGTGCCAACATGTGCTATCTGCCATCACGGGAGATCAATGGGCGCGTTTTGGGGGTGCAACCCCTTCCTCAATTATAAAGTCGCGTTGAGGAAGGGCTTGCTCCCCCAAAACACGTCCCTTGATCCCCCCTGATGGCAGATAGCACATGTTGACATTCGTAAATTGGTGTGCATCTTCCAAATTTGGCTTTTCCAGGGGTGATTTCCACCCATCTGAACGCTATATCAAACCCAGTTCCTAAATACTGATGTCTGAAGTAACAGAACGCACTGAAGAACAGCAAGGCCTGTGAAGAGCGACCTGAAAACCAGTAACGAACGAACAAGAATACAATGACTAAAAGTCACGCGGAACTTGCTTGCACGCACTGAAGAGCAGATACAAACCCACAAGCACAAACTGAACGGCAGAAAACGATCTGAAAGCCACGAGTCTGAAAAAGCGCGAATCGTCTCACACCAAACTTTTACTAACACGAGATTTGCAAAAGGAGCCCAAAGGGTGCCGCGCTTGGTTCTGAACCGGCCTTTTCTAGTCTCGTCGTACGTGGTGTACGTGACCGCGTGGTTGTCGATCGGAAATTCCGACAACTTTGTGCGACCGTGTGTAGGCAAAACAAGTTTGAGCCAACATCCGTCGGAAAAAATCCTAGGATTTTGTTGTCGGAATGTCCGAACAAAGTCCGACCGTGTGTACACCCTATTAGTTTAACTTCTATAGTGGGGAAGATACTGGAGCGTTTAATAAAAGACCACATAGATGAGTTCTTGCTGAAAAAAAACATTTTAACCACTTCAATACCAGGTACTTAGACACCTTCCTGCCCAAGCCAATTTCAGCTTTCAGCGCTTTTGCAATTTGAATGACAATTGCGCGGTCATACAACACTGTACCCAAACAAATTTTTTATCATTTTGTTGCCACAAATAGAGCTTTCTTTTGGTGGTATTTAATTACCTCTGCGGTTTTCATTTTTTGTGCAACAAATAAAAAAAGACCGAAAATTTTGAGAAAACAAGTTTTTCTTTGTTTCTGTTAATTTTTTTTTTTAAATAAGTACGTTTTCTTCTTCAATGAAGGGCACTGATATGGCTGCACTGACGGGCACTGATAAGGCGGCACTGATGGGCACCGATGAGGTGGCACCAATGAGGTGGCACGGATGAGGTGGCACTGACAGGCAGCACTGATAGCCATATATGCCATTCTTCCGCTCTTCGCTAATACCAGCTGCTTCCACTACCTACACTCTGTAGCCACATAGAAATCCTTAGTGGCTAAAGCCAAAGAGAAGTGGAAGTTTTTCCCAACTCACACCAACATACCAGTATCCAATCCTGCCTCCTCACTAGCTGATCCGTTCCAGCCTGATGTTATGGTGCCCATATCCCAGCCTAAAGTTCCGGTGCCTGTGTTTCAGCCTGAAGTTCCTGTGCCCGTGTTCCAGCCTGAAGTTCCGGTGCCCATTGTCCAGCCTGAAGTTCCGGTACCCATGTTCCAGCCTGAAGTTCCGGTGCCCGTATCCCGGCCTGAAGTTCCGGTGCCCATATCCCAGCCTGAAGTTCCGGTGCCCGTATCCCGGCCTGAAGTTCCGATCCCCGTATCCCGGCCTGCAGAGCTGGTGCCCTTTATCCACTATTTACATATGAATGCTGCTGCTATTTACATATCAGTGCGGGTATTTACATGTAAACACATGGTCTGCAGGTGAGTCATCTGTACACAACAACAAAACAGAGCTGGGCAGCATTAATAACAGAACTTCACACTGAGATATTAGGACACAGCATGAGACTAAAACCTCAAGGGACAAGGGAATTAAAAACTGGGAAAGTTGGAAAGTATGAGGCAGCTGCATTGGGCCCCACAACAATGACAGGTCCCAGGACACCTGCCCTATTTGCCCTGTCTTAAAGACAGCCCCATGGGTCTGGGATCAAAAGTAACATTTCTGTCTTTGCAGATGACACCAAGCTATGCAGTGGAATAACGTACTTACAGGATGTCTCCAATTTACAAGCCAACCTCAATGCACTGTCTAATTGGGCGACTATGTGGCAGATGAGGTTTAATGTTGAGAAATGTAAAGTTATGCACCTGGGGGCTAAGAATATGCATGCATCATACATACTAGAGGGAGTACAACTGGGGGAATCCGTAGTGGAGAAGGATCTGGGGGTTTTGGTAGATCATAATCTCAATAATAACATGCAATGCCAAACTGTGGTTTCCAAAGCGAGCAAAGTCGTTTCTTAAGAGAGGTATGGACTCCAAAGAGAGAGATATAATTTTGCCCCTGTTCAAATCATTAGTAAGACCTCATCTGGAATATGCAGTTCAGTTTGGGGCACCAATTCTCAAAAAGGATATCGGGGAACTGCAGAAAATGCAGAGAAGGGCAACCAAACTGATAAGAGGCATGGAGGAGCTCAGCTATGAGGAAAGATTAGAGGAACTGAATTTATTCACTATTGAGAAGAAGAGAATAAGGGGGGATATGATCAACATCTTCAAATATATAAGGTGTCCATATAGTGAACTTGGTGTTGAGTTATTCTCTTTACGGTCAACACAAAGGACACAGGGGCACTCTTTACATCTAGAGGAAAAGAGATTTGATCTCCATATACGGAAAGGTTTCTTCACAGTAAGAGCTGTGAAAATGTGGAATAGACTCCCGCCATAGGTGGTTCTGGCCAGCTCAGTAGATTGCTTTAAGACAGGCCTGGATACTTTCCTAAATGTACATAATATAACTGGGTACTAACATTTATAGGTAAAGTTGATCCAGCGAAAATCCGATTGCCTCTTGGGGGATCAGGAAGGATTTTTTTCCTCTGCTGTAGCAAATTGAAGCATGCTCTGCTGGGGTTTTTTGCCTTCCTCTGGATCAACTGTGGGTATAGAATTGGGTATATTGGATTCTACGATATTTTTTATTTTATTTATTTATTATTTTTAAGGTTGAACTGGATGGACTTGTCTTTTTTCAACCTGACTAACTATGTAACTATGTGACTATTAAGTTAGTGCAGTCTCTGGTCAGACGAGCAATGGGCAAACCTGATTTTGTGCAACCATTATTACAGGCCTGGTCAAGTTTGTTGCACTCAGCCTCTGTCAGCTCCCAACCACTCATCTCTGTGGCTAGATACCAGCCTGCTGGGATATCTTCCTCTCCTTCCCCCAACAACCACAGTTGCCGCCCAATATACCCTTCTACCAATGAAATACCAGTACCCTGTTTCCTCCTGCTGCAACCACCCTGCCTTTAACCCTCCTGCTTCTTTTCGGCTGCCTACATCAGCTCCACTAAATCTCCCTTCAAAACCTGCTCCCTCTGCTTTGCCATTCTTCCGCTCTTCGCTAATACCAGCTGCTTCCACTACCTACATCCCTGTAGCCACATAGAAATCCTTAGTGGCTAAAGCCAAAAAGAAGTGGAAGTTTTGCCCAACTCACACCATCATACCAGTATCCAATCCTGCCCAGTTCCAGTGCCCGTATCCCGGCCTGAAGTTCCGGTGCCCGTATCCTGGCCTGAAGTTCTCATGCCCGTATCCCGGCCTGCGAAGCTGGTGCCCTTTATCCAGCCTGCAGAGCCGGTGCCCATTACCCGGCATGCGGAGCCGGTGCCCGTTACTCGGCCTGCAGAGCCGATGCCCGTCACCAGGCCTGTTGAGCCAGTATTCGTCATCCGACTTGCTGGGCCTCTGCCTGCTGCCCAGCTTGATGTGCCTCTGCCCTCTGCCCAGCTTGATGTGCCTCTGCCCGCTGCCCAGCTTGATGTGCCTGCTGTCCAGTTTGATGTGCCTGTGCCTGCTGTCCAGTTTGATGTGCCTGTGCCTGCTGCCCAGCTTTATGTGCCTGTGCCCAGCTTGATGTGCCAGCTGCCCAGATTGATGTGCCTGTGCCAGCTGCCCAGCTTGATGTGCCTGCTGCCCAGCTTGATGTGCCTGTGCCTGCTGCCCAGCTTGATGTGCCTGTGCCCGCTGCCCAGCTTGATGTGCCTGTGCCCGCTGCCCAGCTTGATGTGCCTGTGCCCGCTGCACAGCTTGATGTGCCTGTGCCTGCTGCCCAGCTTGATGTGCCTGTGCCTGCTGCCCAGCTTGATGTGCCTCTGTCTGCTGCCCAGCCTGATGTGCCTTTGCCTGCTGCCCAGCTCAATGTGCCTGTGCCCGCTGCCCAGCTTGATGTGCCCGCTGCCCAGCTTGATGTGCCCGCTTCCCAGCTTGATGTGCCTGCTGCCCAGCTTGATGTGCTTGCTGCCCAGCTCGATGTGCCTGTGCCTGCTGTCCAGCTCGATGTGCCTGCTGCCCAGCTCGATGTGCCTGTGTCTGCTGTCCAGTTTGATGTGCTGTGCCTGCTGCCCAGCTCGATGTGTCTGCTGCCCAGCTCGATGTGCCTGTGCCCGCTGCCCAGCTCGATATGCCTGCTGTCCAGCTCGATGTGCCTGTGCCTGCTGTCCAGTTTCATGTGCCTTTGCCCGATGTCCAATTTGATGTACCTGTGCCCGCTGCCCAGCTTGATGTGCCTGTGCCTGCTGCCCAGCTTGATGTGCCCGCTGCCCAGCTTGATGTGCCTGTTGCCCAGCTTGATGTGCCTACTGCCCAGCTTGATGTGCTTGCTGTCCAGCTTGATGAGCCTGTGCCCGCTGCCCAGCTTGATGTGCCTATGCCCGCTGCCCAGCTTGATGTGCCGCTGCCCAGCTTGATGTGTTTCTGCCCGCTGCCCAGCTTGATGTACCTGTGCCCGCTGTCCAGTTTGATGTGCCAGTGGCTGCTGTCCAGTTTGATGTGCCTGTGCCTGCTGCCCAGCTTGATGAGCCTGTGCCCACTGCCCAGCTTGCTGCGCCGCTGCCCAGCTTGAAGTGCCTCTGCCTGCTGCCCAGCTTGATGTGCCTCTGCCTGCTGCTCAGCTTGATGTGCCTCTGCTTACTGCCCAGCCTGATGACCTGGAGTCTGCTACCCAACCTGATAACCCGGGCCTCCTGCCCAACCTGATGACCTGGGGCCTGCTGCCCAACCTGATGACCAGGGGCCTGCTGCCCAGCCTGATGACCAGGGGCCTGCTGCCCAGCCTGATGACCCGGAGCCTGCTGCCCAGCCTGATGACCCGGGGCCTGCTGCCCAGCCTGATGACCCGGGGCCTGCTGCCCAGCCTGGTGACCCAGTGCCCTTTTCCCAGCCTGATGACACGGTGTCTGCTAAACCTGTCCCTGACTGATGCCCATCTTGCCGCTGTGTCAATCCTGTTTGTCGCCCAGTTTAAATGTAATTCCCCTGTGTGGTCCGCCTCTGATGGTTTCTTGCCCGTTACCCTGCTAATTTTCATCTCCAGGTCCAAACTTCCTGACCCGGGTGGTGGGGTGCGTGTCCTATTTTCGGACTCTGACGGCACGTCCCCCAGTGAACTAAAAGACTCTGGCCTTGGAAGTGCAAAGAAGTCCGCAGACTCAGTAGGGAAATATTTTAGGGTGTTTCTGCACCCACTCCGACTGTCGTACCTAGGGCTGAATGGAGCGTCCGGAGGCCACTCCTTTAGGAGGGGGAACTGTCAGGAATGGTGTCATTATTGGTTTCACCTGCTGGTGGTACTATTACGCTATTACACCAAAGGGTGTAATTCCTGTGGCCACCAGCGGGTGTCTCCCTGCCTGGACTTCAGACCAGCCATCAAGCACACCTGGTATGGGTCTGCTGGTCTATATAAACTCGCCCTGAACTAAGCTCATTGCTTCAGAATTCCTCTGCTAGCCCTTGTCCCTGCCTTTGTGCCTGCTTGTACCTGCTTTTGTTCCTGTTTGTTCCTGGACCCTGTTTTGTGTATCCTGTTCTTTAGTCCTGTTCTCTGCTCCTTTTGGTCGGCTTCCATATACCTGGTTTCTGTTCCCCTGTTGCTTTTATCCCTGCCTAGTTTATTCCTTGTTTGTTTCCTTGCTCATGTATATATACTAGTTAGATAGATAGTTAGGTGATTTGGGGTTTGCTGTGCTTTTCACTTATTTACTTGTTTTGGTTTGCTGTTTGGTTACACGTGTATCCTTATCTTTAATGATCCTAATGATCCTTGTTTAAATCATCAGGTAATTAGCAAGTAATCACTTCCAGCAGTGGACATCCCATTTGCGCTGCAATCCAATCAGGGTATCATTCACCACCAGTGCAAACATACAGTATCATACAGGGACGATCGGCAACTTAGTATAGATACATTTTTGATAAAAACATATATATCAAAGGGAAAACAGAAAGATCAACATAGAAAAGCGAGGGGGAATTCAGAAGAAGTAATTCAGCTATTTAAAGAGATTTTTAGTCATAGTAAAGGTGGATACAGGGTATCCATAAGTTAGTAAACAGTGTTGACACTGTTTATTAACTTTATGGATACCCTGTAGTGATTACTTGCTAATTACCTGATGATTTAAACAAGTACCCTAAACAACAGCACATGCTCTGAAGAAGCTTGAAGTCAAGCGAAACATGTAAGCAGCATGATGCCATCACGGTGTCCGCGGTGAAGACACAGTAACCCTTTCCATTCACCCTGATACCCCCTCAACCGTCCTCGAGCCGCCACCATCCACTGAAAGCTGGAAACTGGTGTTACAATCATCGGCAGTACTGCTCTGGTCCGTCACCTCCGGTGAGCTTCTGCAGTTCCTGAAGCCTCTTACCTCGCTTTAACCATCTCAGGATGGAACCATCCTTATTTCCTATTCCGTACCTGGCCTCCCTTGCAGCCGCTAGGATGATGGATCACGGACATTAAGACTAGATGCCTAAGGTTGTGACTAGCTACACACAAGAAGAAACGGTGAGCTGTATTTCATTCCTATTATTTGCCAAGAAATATTATCAGCATATTCCGTTCTGTATCTGTGTCAAGTCCTCTTGAAGCATACCCGCAATTAGTCTTTGATCTTTATCTACAGCGCTTGTATGATTGCTAAAATACGGACTTTAAACACAGTGTCTATAGCGGCTAATTACCGAGGAAGTTTCCACACTGCACAAGCACTTGGTTTTTTCTAAATCCCCTCTCCTTGAATGTCCTTAATGAACATTTCATAAATATTTGCTATGAAAAGTAACCTTTTCCATCTACATTTATTCAACAGTGTTTAAAGGACGCTATTCCCACAATCCGATCCGAGGATCGGTTCTAGTTTGCTTGTGTGTGTGTGTCTGTGAGGGATATTAATGGTATGATCTAGGAATGGTGGCCACCTGTGTCTCATCTAGACGTCAAGTCTTTTTAATTATGTGTTGGAGATAGTTGTAGCTTTTTTCAATATTTTTGTAATTGTTTAATATATTTTGGATAATCAATAAATAAGTAGCATTTCACCGGTTTGTCCTTTTTGAAGAATTGCTTTGGGGTTCTCCCATTTTTTTCTACACATGAAAGCCTGCATGGAGTTTGCTAAAAAAAACACCTGAAGGACTCCAAGATGGTGAGAAATAAGATTCTCTTGTCTGATGAGACCAAGATAGAACTTTTTGGCCTCAATTCTAAGCGGTATGTGTGGAGAAAACCAGGCATTGCTCATCACCTGTCCAATACAGTCCCAATAGTGAAGCATGGTGGTGGCAGCATCATGCTGTGGGGGTGTTTTTCAGCTGCAGGGACAGGACGACTGGCTGCAATTGAGGGAAAGATGAATGCGGCCAAGTACAGGGATATCCTGGACGAAAACCTTCTCCAGAGTGCTCAGGACCTCAGACTGGGCTGAAGGTTTACCTTCCAACAAGACAATAACCATAAGCACACAGCTAAAATAACGAATGAGTGGCTTCACAACAACTCCGTGACTGTTCTTGAATGGCCCAGCCAGAGCCCTGACTTAAACCCAACTGAGCATCTCTGGAGAGACCTAAAAATGGCTGTCCACCAACGTGTACCATCCATCCTGACAGAACTGGAGAGGATCTGCAAAGAGGAATGGCAGAGGATCCCCAAATCCAGGTGTGAAAAACTTGTTGCATCTTTCCCAAAAAGGCTCATGGCTGTATTAGATCAAAAGGGTGCTTCTACTAAATACTGAGCAAAGGGTCTGAATACTTAGGACCATGTGATATTTCAGTTTTTCTTTTGGCTCTTAACCCACCTTGTGGCGCAATCCATCGCGCCGAGCAGCATCCACTTGTAGCTCCAGAGACCAGATGGAAACCGTAAGTGACGTCAGCAGCTTTGTGGGACGCACGGCCCGAGCGGAGCTGCCTGTGTAAGGTAAGTATGCTGCCTGCGATACCATTAGAGATGTTGTATGGAAAGAAGGCTGTGTATTCCCTTATATACAAACATAAAGCTGGGAGTAAGGTGTTCGTGACATATCACATCACACATACTATAGATGCAACTTGGCTGTGAAATGCTTTGGCTGGGCTCTGGGGAGATGTCATACTAGACAAGAGGCCTGTTGCTCCTGATAGAAGGTGCTGTATGAGTCAGAGAAACTTTCCAGGAGTGAGAGTCACGGCTCAGGAATGATATTCTCTCTGCACACACCTTCAGCCATCAGTGTGTGGACCCTAGCCACATACTGACTTCACCCAGTCATTGGAGTCATTGCCAGTGCAATATACAGGACATAATCAAATTAAGATGACTCCTCTGACTGCAGGGGTATCCATTGTTGAAAAAATGGATGCATAATCGATGCGCTTCTATAAGATGTAAAAAAGAAGAGCTTTTTTGATTGTCCACAACAAGTCATTACTATGCCTTAATTTTTTAACCTGTGTTGCCCCATAGGAAATGGTTGCTGCTCACACAGGGATAACTCAGCCTGGTATATGATGTACAGAGCCCGGTTTATAATGTAGAGCCTGGTATATGATGTGCAGAGCCCTGTGTATAATGTAGAGCCGGGTGTATAATGTACAGCCTGGTATATGATGTGCAGAGCCCTGTCTGTGTATAATGTAGAGCCCGGTGTATAATGTACTACCTGGTATATGATGTGTAGAGCCCTGTGTATAATGTACAGCCTGGTATATGATGTACAGAGCCCTGTGTATAATGTAGAGCACGGTGTATAATGTACAGCCTGGTATATGATGTACAGAGCCCTGTGTATAATGTAGAGCCTGGTATATGATGTGCAGTGCCCTGTCTGTGTATAATGTAGAGCCCTATGTATAATGTAGAGCCTGGTATATGATGTGCAGAGCCCGGTGTATAATGTACAGCCTGGTATATTGTACAGAGCCCGGTGTATAATGTACAGCTTGGTATACGATGTGCAGAGCCCTGTGTATAATGTACAGCCTGGTATATGATGTACTACAGGGGAGGGAGTGGGTGGATTCTATAAGGGGTGGGGGTTATAAGAAGTGGGAGGGGTCAAAAAGGGTGGGCGGGTCTGGACCCCCATCTTAAAACATCACCAGTCTTCACTGTCTTGCGCATGCACAGGTAGGTAAACCCAAATTCTGTCAGAAAACAGGTAGTCAGGATTCCCATCACACAGCATAGCATGAGAACACTGCTATTAACCTCATGACAAAAAAGACCAGATAATTGCATGCATCAATTAGGTACATATATGCAATATACCTCCTGCAGATATCAAGATCACATGTCAAACACACATATTGCAACATAAACTCTAGAAAGAATGAATACATGCAAGGAAGCACATAGACGTGATCATGTCAGGAAGAAACTGTCAAAGACATATATATATATAGAAACATTCCATCTGATCTTTTGGGAACCGTTTATCTGTCTGACCCATCCAAAATTGATGTGACAGGGTTGCTTAATACACATTCTATATAACCCGTTGCCGACTGTACAGATGTCTTTCAGTCAAATGTCATTAGCTGACAGCATGCTACTCTCTAACATACGGCTACTGTAGATAATTAAAAGCCTCCATATTCACATTTGAGTACAATGACATTAAAGTCTAAGAAGTATACCCATTATTACTCATAAGAATGGGAAATGTCCCATTCATGATTCATTCCCCCGGTTTTCTGATGTTAACCAGTTGCCGCACGCCGATGTACGTCGGCACAATGGCACGGGCAGGCATAAGGGCTTACCTGTACGTCCCTGCCTGCCCACGGGCGGGGGGTCCAATCGGGCCCCCCCGTGCCTGCGGTGGTCGGATTCTTGTCAGGAGCGATCCGAGGTGAGGGTGAGGCCACTGATTCATGGCCTCCCCCTCACGATCGTTCCTGGCGAATGACAGGCTTCCTCTGCCTCTGTAATGTAAACAGCGGCAGAGGAAGTGATGTGTCGGTCTTTCCAGTTCCGGCGCCGCAGAGAGAAGACATCAAGCAAGTGCACCAAACACTACACATACAGTAGAACACTCTAGAAAACTCTAGGCACACTTATTACCCCCCGATCACCCCCTGTACCCCCGTCACAGTGACAGCAATAGCAGTTTTTTTTTTTTTTTTCTGATTATTGCATTGGTGTCATTTGTGACAGTTATAAGTGGTAGGGCAGTTAGTGTTAGGCCCCTTTAGGTCTAGGATACCCCCCCTAATAAAGTTTTAACCCCGTGATCACCCCCCGTCGCCAGTGTCACTAAGCGATCGTTTTTCTGATCGCTGTATTAGTGTCACAGGTGACGCTAGTTAGGGAGGTAAGTATTTAGGTTTGCCGTCAGCGTTTTATAGTCTCAGGGACCCCCATATACTACTTAGTAAAGGTTTTAACCCCCTGATTGCCCCCTAGTTAACCCTTTCACCAGTGATCATCGTATAACTGTTACGGGTGATGCTGGTTAGTTAGTTTATTTTTTATAGTGTCGGGGCACCCGCCATTTTTTTACCTAATAAAGATTTAACCCCCTAATCGCCCGGCGGTGATATAAGTTAAAGAAGATAAACAAGGAAAAGGGGCGCCTCTGAGTATATATCAATAATCATTTATTTCAACAAACAATATCCACTCACATGGAAGACTGTAATGTTGCGTTCCGGTACGTCTCTGAGTAGAGGAAAAGCTGGAGGACCACAAGTCTCAGCAAGTCCGTGCAGTGCTGATCCCACATCGGATCCTGGCGAGGATGGATAGTGGTAGCTGGACACAGCAGGGGCTCCCTCAGGTCTCCAGATGGCACTTCCGGGTTGAGATGGGTTAAAAATGACACAGACCATCTGTCTGCGGGTTCCAAGGATGAGGTTTTAAGGACGCCAAAGCCGATCGCCGGGCGTGCTGCAGTGTATGGTGAGGCTCGTACGGCTCCGTGGATGGAATAATTGTGGCCGTGTAGGGAGCCAAAACGAGGCCTGGAGGGCAAGCACAGCGCGGCGCTGGGCTGTGACGTCACAGCTATGCGACGCGTTTCTGAGTCTGCGCGCTATTGGTGGCAAGAATAGCGGCACTCCTTTCTCAAGCATGAGGGGCGGACACTATGGCAGTCATTTTTGTAGTCTTGGAGGGGGCGGGGCTAAGGATAATAAGCAATACACTACAACTAGAGGCAATACTAGACACAATGCATATGGAAGTGGAGCACAAATTAAAAAATATAAATAAACTGGAAGTTAATCCTGCCATTGGACTATTTAGGAACAGTTATTTGAGGTATACCTGCATTGCGCCTTTTTTACTTGTCTTATGTGATATAAGTTAAGTTTTAGTGTCAGATATGGTCTGCGTCGCCCCAAGCAGCATCAGGTTAGTGCCAGTACTGCTAACACCCATGCACGCAGCATAACCTCCCTTAGTGGTATAGTATCTGAATGGATCAAAATCTGATCTGATCAGATCTATACTAGCGTCCCCAGCAGTTTACGGTTCCCAAAAACGCAGTGTTAGCGGGATCAGCCCAGATAGCTGCTAGCACCTGCGTTTTGCCCCTCCGCCCAGCCCAGCCCACCCAAGTGCAGTATCGATCGATCACTGTCACGTACAAAACACTAAACACATAACTGCAGCGTTCACAGAGTCAGGCCTGATCCCTGCGATCACTAACAGTTTTTTGGCTGTGAGTCTCACTAGTGTACCACTAAATTAAGAGCCCAAAATGGCAAATCGAAGGTACACTAGTGAAGAGACCTACACGTTTCTGAGCATGACAGATAGTGAAGAGGAAGTCACTCAGCTTTCAGATTGAGGCTCAGAATATGAACCTGTAGACAGCAGCGGCTCCATGACAGATAGCTCTGACGACAGAGTTGTGGTCCCTGCCAAGGTCAGGCGTACCAGACTCCAATTTTCTTCTTCTGCTTTTGAGGTGCAAGAACCGCAGGTCCCTCGTATGGAGCAGAGAAGTACTAGCGCCGCTATTGCTTCTGGGGAACTGGCAAGCACCAGTGGCCTAGTACACCCTGGTCGTACATCCAGTACTGCAGTAACACTTGGTGACATGGCGAGTCCCATAAGTGTAGTTCGAGCTGGCGAGGTGGCAAGCGAATTGGGAACCCACCACTTCTGCAGCACCCGTACTTCCTCCATTTACTGGCCAACCCGGCATTCATGTAGAAACAGTTGATTTTACGTCCCTTGATTTTTATTCGAAGATCTCTATAGATCTATTGTGGACCAAAGCAATTTGTACGCTGGTCAACACATCGCCACTATTCCCCAGTCCTCCCTTGCCAGAGATTGGAAACCAATTACGGTTTCCGAATTTAAGATCTTTCTGGGCCTTTCCCTCCTCATGGGCATAACCAAAAAGAGTGAGTTGCGGTCATATTGGTCCACTGACCCAATTCACCATATGCCCGTGTTCTCTGCTTCCATGGCCAGGGCACGATACGAGCAGATTTTGCGGTTCATGCACTTCAACAACAATGAACTCTGTCGCCCTCGTGGAGACCCTGGATACGATCCGCTCTACAAAATTCGGCCCCTCGTAAACCACTTCAACCAACGTTTTGCAGACTTGTTTACTCCCCATCAAGTTGTCTGCGTTGATGAGTCCCTGATTAAGTTTTCTGGCCACTTGTCATTCAAACAGTACCTTCCCAGCAAGCGTGCCAGATACGGGGTCAAGATGTATAAGCTCTGTGACAGGGCCACAGGCTATACATGTAGTTTTATGGTTTACGAGGGAAGAGATAGCCACGTAGAGCCGACAAACTGCCCTGACTACATAGAAAGCGCTGACAAGATTGTTTGGAACTTGGTGCCACCCTTATTCGGAAAGGGTTAATGTGTGGACAATTATTACACGAGCGTGCCACTTTTTAGTCACCTTTTTGATCATCAGATCGGAGCATGTGGCACCGTGCGACCTAATCGCCGGGGCTTTCCCCAGCGGCTTGTAGATTCCCGTCTTAGGCTGGGGGAGAGAGCCTGCTTGCAGTGTAATAATTTGCTTGCTATGAAGTGGAGGGATAATAAGAATGTTTTCGTTCTTACCTCCCTTCATGCAGACACGACTGTCCAAATTACTACGGCGACTGGTGTTGTGGAGAAACCCCTCTGTGTCCATGAATTTAACCAAAATATGGGAGGGGTTGACCTCAATGACCAGTTGTTGGCGCCGTACCTAGTTGCCCGTAAGGCCAGATGCTGGTATAAAAAAGTGTCTGTATACTTATTTCAATTGGCTTTGCTGAACGCTCATGTGCTATACAGAGCTTCAGGACTGACTGGATTCTTCCTTAAATTCCAGGAAGAGATCGTCAGAGCCCTTCTGTTTCCAGACGGTGCTCCACCTCACCTTCCCCAACCAAATGCAGTTATCCGGCTGCATGAGAGGCATTTTCCTTATGTCCTCCCTGTAGTGATATATTATATAGTGGGTAGATAATTAATTAGTAGTTATTATAATGATGATGTAAGTACCCTTCCGCAGCAACCTAATTCTTCCAGAGAGATGAACTTTATTGACTTCCAATACAGAACAAGGTTCAAAGTCCACAGATGACAAAAATCCAACAGAGTAAATATAATTTAGAGTCCCATTTTCCCTAGCTTTATGCCTTCATAGTCACACACAGACAAGACTGACTGCCAGCTTGAATAGTCCCCCCTGAAATACTAGTACACTAGGAGGGAGTTTCTGCTAGGTCAACCCAAAATACTCTTTGATCTTATTGTTACCCCCTCAAGTCTAATTACCATCAATAAATACTTCTTCTATGGTCCTTTAAACAATGTACCCTTTGAAATGTTCAATTAGGTTAACGGGCCATACCTCACACACCTAGGTAGACTTGCATAAGATTAATACATCAAAGGGTCTTCAGCTGTCCCCTTGATATGTTAAAATTCAGTTGGCTTGGACAACTCAACTGAATTTCTGGTCAACATGGCACTCCAATACAACATTATACATAAATCGGCCAACATATTACAACACTCCTGAGTACCCCTACCCAACGAGCCCCCCAAAGAAAATGTGTCTGTAGAAAGCATGGATATAGGCGTGACACCCGCTATTATTGTCCCTCCTGTCCTGACAATCCTGGTCTTTGCATTGGGGAATGTTTTGAGCGCTACCATACACTAGTTGAGTTTTAGCGTAGGGTACAGCATTGCACAGACTAGGCACACTTTCACAGGGTCTCCCAAGATGCCATCGCATTTTGAGAGACCCAAACCTGGAACCGGTTACAGTTACAAAAGTTACAGTTATAAAAAAAATGTAAAAAAAAAAAAAAGATACACAAAAAAATATAAAATAAAAAAAAAACAAAAATAGTTGTTTTTTTATTGTTCTCTCTCTCTCTCTCTCTCTCTCTCTCTCTCTCTCTCTCTCTCTCTCTCTCTATTCTCTCTCTATTGTTCTGCTCTTTTTTACTGTATTCTATTCTGCAATGTTTTATTGTTATTATGTTTTATCATGTTTGCTTTTCAGGTATGTAATTTTTTTTATACTTTACTGTTTACTGTGTTTTATTGTTAACCATTTTTTTGTTTTCAGGTACACCATTCAGCTGCAGCGCGGATTTATTTATCTTGACAGCAACAGCGTTTGCTCCCACTATACATAAAGCCGTGACTCCAGCGCTGTCGGAGGTGATTTCACCACCACAGTTGAAAAAAAGAGCATATATGCCGAAGCATGGAGGCAGCAGGGGCAAAGGAGTGATTTTCTCCTACCTTTTGCGGGTGGATGCCCCCATGCTTCGGCATATATATATTTTAGGCACAGGTTGCGTTAAAAAATGTTTTATTTTTTACTATTTTTTTTTTTGTATTTGCTTTGCAGGTATGGTAAGTGTAATGCCCCGTACACACGGTCGGACATTGATCGGACATTCTGACAACAAAATCCTAGGATTTTTTCCGACGGATGTTGGCTCAAACTTGTCTTGCATACACACGGTCACACAAAGTTGTCGGAAAATCCAATCATTCTGAATGCGGTGACGTAAAACACGTACGTCGGGACTATAAACAGGGCAGTAGCCAATAGCTTTCATCTCTTTATTTATTCTGAGCATGCGTGGCACTTTGTGCGTCGGATTTGTGTACACACGATCGGAAATTCCGACAACAGATTTTGTTGTCGGAAAATTTTATAGCAAGCTCTCAAACTTTGTGTGTCGGAAAATCCAATGGAAAATGTGTGATGGAGCCTACACACGGTCAGAATTTCTGACAACAAGGTCCTATCACATATTTTCCGTCGGAAAATCCGACCGTGTGTACGAGGCATTACTGTTATACTGTAATGTTACTTTGTTTTATTGTTAACCATCATTTGCTTAGCAGGTGCTCCATTCAGTTGCAGCGCGGATTTATTTATCTTGACAGCAACAGCGCTTGCTCCCACGATACATAAAGCTGTGACTCCAGCGCTTTTAGACGTGATTTCACCACCACAGTTAAAAAAAAGAGCATTTTTTGGGGCGGATGCCCCCATGCTTCGGTGTATATAAATGGTGCATGTATGCCCATCATTGGAAGTGGATGGATGAAGGGAGGTATCTTAATGGTGGGCATACCCACCGATCAATCTCTTTTTTCGTTTAGCCCACAGGCTGCATGAAAAAAAAAGATTACAATATATGCCCAACAAGGACCAGCAACGTACTGGTATGTTGCTGAACTTTGAGTGGTTATACCAGAATGATGCCTGCAGGTTTAGGTATCATCTTGGTATCATTCTTTTCAGCCAGTGGTCGGCTTTCATGTAAAAGCAATCCTAGTGATCCTAATTAGCCTCTAGACTGCTTTTACAAGCAGTGGGAGGGAATGTCCCCCTCCACCGTCTTCCATGGTTTTCTCTGGCTCTTCTGTCCCAACAGGGAACCCAAGAATGCAGCCGGTGATTCGGCAAGCTGACCATAGAGCTGATCAGAGACCAGAATGGCTCCAATCACCTCTATGGCCTAAGAAACCGTAAGCTACGAACATTTCATGACTTAGATTTCGCCGGATGTAAACAGCGCCATTGGGAAATTGGGAAAGCATTTTATCACATGTGATGATGTGGTCAGATGCTTTGAGGGCAGAGGAGAGATCTAGGGTCTAATAGACCCCAATTTTTTCAAAAAAGAGTACCTGTCACAACCTATTGCTATCATAGGGGATATTTACATTCTCTGAGATAACAATAAAAATGATAAAAAAAAAAATGAAAGGAACAGTTTAAAAATAAGATAAAAAAGCAAAAAAAAAAAAATAAAGCAAAAAAAAAAAAAAAAGCACCTGTCCCCCTTGCTCTCGCGCAAAGGCGAACGCAAGCGTCAGTATGGCGTCAAATGTAAACAGCAATTGCACCATGCATGTGAGGTATCACTGCGAAGGTCAGATCAAGGGAAGTAATGTTAACAATAGATCTCCTGTGTAAATCTAAAATGGTAACCTGTAAAGGCTTTTAAAAATGTATGTAGTTTGTCACCACTGCACGTTTGTGCGCAATTTTAAAGCATGTCGTTTTGGTATCCATGTACTCGGCCTAAGATCATCTTTTTTATTTCATCAAATATTTGGGCAATATAGTGTGTTTTAGTGCATTAATATTAAAAAAAAAGTGTGTTTTTTCCCAAAAAAATGCGTTTGAAAAATCGCTGCGCAAATTCTGTGCGAAAAAAAATGAAACACTCACCATTTTAATCTGTAGGGCCTTTGCTTTAAAAAAATATATAATGTTTGGGGGTTCAAAGTAATTTTCTTGCAAAAAAAAAAATAATTTTCATGTAAACAAAAAGTGTTAGAAAGGGCTTTGTCTTCAAGTGGTTAGAAGAGTGGGTAATGTGTGACATAAGCTTCTAAATGTTGTGCATAAAATGCCAGGACAGTTCAAAACCCCCCCAAATGACCCCATTTTGGAAAGTAGACACCCCAAGCTATTTGCTGAGAGGCATGTCGAGTCCATGGAATATTTTATATTGTGACACAAGTTGCGGCAAAAAGACAATTTTTTGTTTTTTTGCACTAAGTTGTCACTAAATGATATATTGCTCAAACATGCCATGGACATATGTGAAATTACACCCCAAAATACATTCTGTTGCTTCTCCTGAGTACAGGGATACCACATGTGTGAGACTTTTTGGGAGCCTAGCCGCGTACGGGACCGCGAACACCAAGCACCACCTTCAGGGTTTCTAAGGGTGTACATTTTTGATTTCACTCCTCACTGCTTATCACAGTTTCGGAGGCCATGGAATGCCCAGATGGCACAGCCCCCCATCCCCCCAAATTACCCCATTTTGGAAAGTAGACACCCCAAGCTATTTGCTGAGAGGTATGGTGAGTATTTTGCAGACCTCACTTTTTGTCACAAAATTTTAAAAATTAAAAAAAAAAAATAATTTTTCTTTGCTTTCTTCATTTTCAAAAACAAATGAGAACTGTAAAATACTCACCATGCCTCTCAGCAAATAGCTTGGGGTGTCTACTTTCCAAAATGGGGTCATTTGGGGGGGTTTGTGCCATCTTGGCATTTTAAGGCCTTTAAAACTGTGATAGGTAGTGAGGAGTAAAATCAAACATTTACGCCCTTAGAAATCCTGAAGGCGGTGCTTGGTTTTCGGGGCCCCATACGCGGCTAGGCTCCCAAGAAGTCCCACACATGTGGTATCCCCGTACTCAGGAGAAGCAGCAGAATGTATTTTGGGATGCAATTCCACATATGCCCATGGCATGTTTGAGCAATATATCATTTAGTGACAAATTTGTGCAAAAAAAAAAAAAGTTTGTCATTTTCCTGCAACTTGTGGCAAAATATAAAATATTCCATGGACTCAACATGCCTCTCAGCAAATAGCTTGGGGTGTCTACTTTCCAAAATGGGGTCATTTGGGGGGGGGGGTTGTGCCATCTTAGCATTTTATGACCTTCGAAACTGTGATAGGTAGTGAGGAGTGAAATAAAAAATTTACGCCCTTAGAAATCCTGAAGGCGGTGCTTGGTTTTTGGGGCCCTGTACGTGGTTAGGCTCCCAAAAAGTCCCACACATGTGGTATTCCTGTACTCAGGAGAAGCAGCAGAATGTTTTTTGGGGTGCAATCAGGGCCGGACTGGCCTACCGGGATAGCGGGAGATTTCCCGGTAGGCTGGCTATCCTGTGGCCGCTGTCAGCTAGGAGCTGTGAACAGGATGCGGGGCTGGCTGAGGAAATGAATTCTAGCAGCGGAGGGACAGAGGAGCACGTTGCTATGTGCGGCAGGCAGGTCTGTGCTGTGCAGGAGGATAATTCAGGTGGGAGGGAGCATGGACACTGTGTGTTCTCTGGGCAGTGGACTGATCATTTCTCGTAGTAGGTTTAGTAGGGAACCCACAGCCAATAACACTGCTTAGGGGAGTACAAGGGAGGACTTGCTTCTCCTCCCATCCATCCACAGCCAATCAGCAGGCAGTGTAGCCCTCCCCCGCTCACACTGACTGTAAGTGCTGGAGTGAGACTGAATGGGGACGCCAGGAGGGAGATACAAGGAGGTATGACTACAATAATGCAAGTGCTCCAGGACACACAACTCTGGCTAAAAGGTAAAAACAGGATCGTCTGGAGCACAGTTACATGTTGCTGGTCAGCTGCAGTGTATTCCAGATATCTATGTGATCAGGCAGTGTGCAGGTTACTGATCAGCCTCCCCTCATTCTTGTCTCCCTGGTTACTTTTTTTTATCTGCCTAACCTGACCTGCACATTGTCTGATCACATTTATAAGATCTCTGGAAGACACAGCAGCATTCTATGAGACCAGGGACACATGGCTGTTAACCATTTCAGCTTATAATCAGCTATTTAGCCAGAGCTCTGTATGTGCTGCACAGATTGATGGCTTTTTTTTATTTTTATTTTTTCAGGATTTACTGCTGGATCAGGCTAAAAGCTTCACAGACCTATTAAATGGTTACTGTCCTCATCTAATCTTGAGCAGTTCAGTGTTTGCAAGAAAATTTGTATTTTGGAAACTGGGTGTGATGTTTTCTTCTGTCACTTGGTTGTATTTTCAAAGGAAAATGACTGACTTGATCTTGCAGAGATGGTTCAAATAGAGTGGAGCAACCCTGCAATACTATATACCTGTACACTGAATTCAGCTTTAAATGCAGTCTCTGACCATTTCCTGTACTATGTCTGCAGTCTCTGACCATCTCATGTACTATGTCTGCAGTCTCTGACCATCTCCTGTATTATGTCTGCAGTCTCTGACCATCTCCTGTATTATGTCTGCAGTCTCTGACCATCTCCTGTATTATGTCTGCAGTCTCTGATCATCTCCTGTACTATGTCTGCAGTCTCTGACCATCTCCTGTACTATGTCTGCAGTCTCTGACCATCTCCTGTACTATGTCTGCAGTCTCTGATCATCTCCTGTACTATGTCTGCAGTCTCTGATCATCTCCTGTACTATGTCTGCAGTCTCTGACCATCTCCTGTACTATGTCTGCAGTCTCTGACCATCTCCTGTAATATGTCTGCAGTCTCTGACCATCTCCTGTTGTATGTCTGCAGTCTCTGACCATCTCCTGTAATATGTCTGCAGTCTCTGACCATCTCCTGTACTATATCTGTAGTCTGTGACCATCTCCTGCAATATGTATGCAGTCTGACCATCTCATGTACTATATTTGCAGTCTCTGACCATCTCCTGTACTATATCTGCAGTCTCTGACCATCTCCTGTACTATATCTGCAGTCTCTGACCATCTCCTTTACAATATCTGCAGTCTCTGACCATCTCCTGTACTATGTCTGCAGTCTCTGACCATCTCCTGTACTATGTCTGCAGTCTCTGACCATCTCCTGCAATATGTCTGCAGTCTCTGACCATCTCATGTACTATATTTGCAGTCTCTGACCATCTCCTGTACTATATCTGCAGTCTCTGACCATCTCCTTTACAATATCTGCAGTCTCTGACCATCTCCTGTACTATGTCTGCAGTCTCTGACCATCTCCTGTACTATGTCTGCAGTCTCTGACCATCTCCTGTACTATGTCTACAGTCTCTGTCCATCTCCTGTACTATGTCTGCAGTCTCTGACCATCTCCTGTACTATATCTGCAGTCTCTGACCATCTCCTTTACAATATCTACAGTCTCTGACCATCTCCTGTACTATGTCTGCAGTCTCTGACCATCTCCTGTACTATGTCTGCAGTCTCTGACCATCTCCTGTACTATGTCTGCAGTCTCTGACCATCTCCTGCAATATGTCTGCAGTCTCTGACCATCTCATGTACTATATTTGAAGTCTCTGACCATCTCCTGTACTATATCTGCAGTCTCTGACCATCTCCTGTACTATATCTGCAGTCTCTGACCATCTCCATTACAATATCTGCAGTCTCTGACCATCTCCTGTACTATGTCTGCAGTCTCTGACCATCTCCTGTACTATGTCTGCAGTCTCTGACCATCTCCTGTACTATGTCTGCAGTCTCTGACCATCTCCTGTACTGTGTCTGCAGTCTCTGACCATCTCCTGTACTATGTCTGCAGTCTCTGACCATCTCCTGTACTATGTCTGCAGTCTCTGACCATCTCCTGTACTATGTCTGCAGTCTCTGACCATCTCCTGTACTATGTCTGCAGTCTCTGACCATCTCCTGTACTATGTCTGCAGTCTTTGACCATCTCCTGTAATATGTCTGCAGTCTCTGACCATCTCTTGTACTATATCTGTAGTCTCTGACCATCTCCTGTAATATGTCTGCAGTCACTGACCATCTCCTGTTGTATGTCTGCAGTCTCTGACCATCTCCTGTTGTATGTCTGCAGTCTCTGATCATCTCCTGTTGTATGTCTGCAGTCTCTGACCATCTCCTGTAATATGTCTGCAGTCTCTGACCATCTCCTGTACTATATCTGTAGTCTGTGACCATCTCCTGCAATATGTCTGCAGTCTCTGACCATCTCATGTACTATATTTGCAGTCTCTGACCATCTCCTGTACTATATCTGCAGTCTCTGACCATCTCCTGTACTATATCTGCAGTCTCTGACCATCTCCTTTACAATATCTGCAGTCTCTGGTCATCTCCTGTACTATGTCTGCAGTCTCTGACCATCTCCTGTACTATGTCTGCAGTCTCTGACCATCTCCTGTACTATGTCTGCAGTCTCTGATCATCTCCTGTACTATGTCTGCAGTCTCTGATCATCTCCTGTACTATGTCTGCAGTCTCTGACCATCTCCTGTACTATGTCTGCAGTCTCTGACCATCTCCTGTACTGTGTCTGCAGTCTCTGACCATCTCCTGTACTATGTCTGCAGTCTCTGACCATCTCCTGTACTATGTCTGCAGTCTCTGACCATCTCCTGTACTATGTCTGCAGTCTCTGACCATCTCCTGTACTATGTCTGCAGTCTCTGACCATCTCCTGTACTATGTCTGCAGTCTTTGACCATCTCCTGTAATATGTCTGCAGTCTCTGACCATCTCTTGTACTATATCTGTAGTCTCTGACCATCTCCTGTAATATGTCTGCAGTCACTGACCATCTCCTGTTGTATGTCTGCAGTCTCTGACCATCTCCTGTTGTATGTCTGCAGTCTCTGACCATCTCCTGTTGTATGTCTGCAGTCTGTGACCATCTCCTGTAATATGTCTGCAGTCTCTGACCATCTCCTGTACTATATCTGTAGTCTGTGACCATCTCCTGCAATATGTCTGCAGTCTCTGACCATCTCCTGTACTATGTCTGCAGTCTCTGACCATCTCCTGTATTATGTCTGCAGTCTCTGACCATCTCCTGTATTATGTCTGCAGTCTCTGACCATCTCCTGTATTATGTCTGCAGTCTCTGATCATCTCCTGTACTATGTCTGCAGTCTCTGACCATCTCCTGTACTATGTCTGCAGTCTCTGACCATCTCCTGTACTATGTCTGCAGTCTCTGATCATCTCCTGTACTATGTCTGCAGTCTCTGACCATCTCCTGTACTATGTCTGCAGTCTCTGACCATCTCCTGTAATATGTCTGCAGTCTCTGACCATCTCCTGTTGTATGTCTGCAGTCTCTGACCATCTCCTGTAATATGTCTGCAGTCTCTGACCATCTCCTGTACTATATCTGTAGTCTGTGACCATCTCCTGCAATATGTATGCAGTCTGACCATCTCATGTACTATATTTGCAGTCTCTGACCATCTCCTGTACTATATCTGCAGTCTCTGACCATCTCCTGTACTATATCTGCAGTCTCTGACCATCTCCTTTACAATATCTGCAGTCTCTGACCATCTCCTGTACTATGTCTGCAGTCTCTGACCATCTCCTGTACTATGTCTGCAGTCTCTGACTATCTCCTGCAATATGTCTGCAGTCTCTGACCATCTCATGTACTATATTTGCAGTCTCTGACCATCTCCTGTACTATATCTGCAGTCTCTGACCATCTCCTTTACAATATCTGCAGTCTCTGACCATCTCCTGTACTATGTCTGCAGTCTCTGACCATCTCCTGTACTATGTCTGCAGTCTCTGACCATCTCCTGTACTATGTCTACAGTCTCTGTCCATCTCCTGTACTATGTCTGCAGTCTCTGACCATCTCCTGTACTATATCTGCAGTCTCTGACCATCTCCTTTACAATATCTACAGTCTCTGACCATCTCCTGTACTATGTCTGCAGTCTCTGACCATCTCCTGTACTATGTCTGCAGTCTCTGACCATCTCCTGTACTATGTCTGCAGTCTCTGACCATCTCCTGCAATATGTCTGCAGTCTCTGACCATCTCATGTACTATATTTGAAGTCTCTGACCATCTCCTGTACTATATCTGCAGTCTCTGACCATCTCCTGTACTATATCTGCAGTCTCTGACCATCTCCATTACAATATCTGCAGTCTCTGACCATCTCCTGTACTATGTCTGCAGTCTCTGACCATCTCCTGTACTATGTCTGCAGTCTCTGACCATCTCCTGTACTATGTCTGCAGTCTCTGACCATCTCCTGTACTGTGTCTGCAGTCTCTGACCATCTCCTGTACTATGTCTGCAGTCTCTGACCATCTCCTGTACTATGTCTGCAGTCTCTGACCATCTCCTGTACTATGTCTGCAGTCTCTGACCATCTCCTGTACTATGTCTGCAGTCTCTGACCATCTCCTGTACTATGTCTGCAGTCTTTAACCATCTCCTGTAATATGTCTGCAGTCTCTGACCATCTCTTGTACTATATCTGTAGTCTCTGACCATCTCCTGTAATATGTCTGCAGTCACTGACCATCTCCTGTTGTATGTCTGCAGTCTCTGACCATCTCCTGTTGTATGTCTGCAGTCTCTGACCATCTCCTGTTGTATGTCTGCAGTCTCTGACCATCTCCTGTAATATGTCTGCAGTCTCTGACCATCTCCTGTACTATATCTGTAGTCTGTGACCATCTCCTGCAATATGTCTGCAGTCTCTGACCATCTCATGTACTATATTTGCAGTCTCTGACCATCTCCTGTACTATATCTGCAGTCTCTGACCATCTCCTGTACTATATCTGCAGTCTCTGACCATCTCCTTTACAATATCTGCAGTCTCTGGTCATCTCCTGTACTATGTCTGCAGTCTCTGACCATCTCCTGTACTATGTCTGCAGTCTCTGACCATCTCCTGTGCTATGTCTGCAGTCTCTGACCATCTCCTGTACTATGTCTGCAGTCTCTGACCATCTCCTGTACTATGTCTGCAGTCTCTGACCATCTCCTGTACTATTTCTGCAGTCTCTGACCATCTCCTGTAATATGTCTGCAGTCTCTGACCATCTCTTGTACTATATCTGTAGTCTCTGACCATCTCCTGTAATATGTCTGCAGTCTCTGACCATCTCCTGTTGTATGTCTGCAGTCTCTGACCATCTCCTGTAATATGTCTGCAGTCTCTGACCATCTCCTGTACTATATCTGTAGTCTGTGACCATCTCCTGCAATATGTCTGCAGTCTCTGACCATCTCATGTACTATATTTGCAGTCTCTGACCATCTCCTGTACTATATCTGCAGTCTCTGACCATCTCCTGTTGTATGTCTGCAGTCTCTGACCATCTCCTGTAATATGTCTGCAGTCTCTGACCATCTCCTGTACTATATCTGTAGTCTGTGACCATCTCCTGCAATATGTCTGCAGTCTCTGACCATCTCATGTACTATATTTGCAGTCTCTGACCATCTCCTGTACTATATCTGCAGTCTCTGACCATCTCCTGTACTATATCTGCAGTCTCTGACCATCTCCTTTACAATATCTGCAGTCTCTGGCCATCTCCTGTACTATGTCTGCAGTCTCTGACCATCTCCTGTACTATGTCTGCAGTCTCTGACCATCTCCTGTGCTATGTCTGCAGTCTCTGACCATCTCCTGTACTATGTCTGCAGTCTCCGACCATCTCCTGTACTATGTCTGCAGTCTCTGACCATCTCCTGTACTATTTCTGCAGTCTCTGACCATCTCCTGTAATATGTCTGCAGTCTCTGACCATCTCTTGTACTATATCTGTAGTCTCTGACCATCTCCTGTAATATGTCTGCAGTCTCTGACCATCTCCTGTTGTATGTCTGCAGTCTCTGACCATCTCCTGTAATATGTCTGCAGTCTCTGACCATCTCCTGTACTATATCTGTAGTCTGTGACCATCTCCTGCAATATGTCTGCAGTCTCTGACCATCTCATGTACTATATTTGCAGTCTCTGACCATCTCCTGTACTATATCTGCAGTCTCTGACCATCTCCTGTACTATATCTGCAGTCTCTGACCATCTCCTGTACAATATCTGCAGTCTCTGACCATCTCCTGTACTATGTCTGCAGTCTCTGACCATCTCCTGTACTATGTCTGCAGTCTCTGACCATCTCCTGTACAATATCTGCAGTCTCTGATCATCTCCTGTAGTATGTCTGCAGTCTCTGACCATCTCCTGTAATATGTCTGCAGTCTCTGATCATCTCCTGTAGTATGTCTGCAGTCTCTGACCATCTCCTGTACTATATTTGCAGTCTCTGACAATCTCCTGTACAATATCTACAATCTCTGATCATCTCCTGTACAATATCTGCAGTCTCTGGCCATCTCCTGTACTATGTCTGCATTCTCTGACCATCTCCTGTACAGTATCTGCAGTCTCTGATCATCTCCGGCACTATATCTACAGTCTCTGATCATCTCCTGTACAATATCTGTAGTCTCTGATCATCTCCTGTACAATATCTGCAGTCTCTGACCATCTCCTGTACAATGTCTGCAGTCTCTGACCATCTCCTGTACTATGTCTGCAGTCTCTGACCATCTCCTGTACTATGTCTGCAGTCTCTGACCATCTCCTGTACTATGTCTGCAGTCTCTGACCATCTCCTGTACTATGTCTGCACTCTATGACCATCTCCTGTAATGTGTCTGCAATCCCTGCAGGAGAGGACACACACATGACACACACACACACACTGTATACACTTCCCCACCTGCCACAGCAGAAGTATATTACAGCCCCCAGTCCTGGACCAGTACAGAGGGAGAATGCTTTATGGTGGGTGCTATGGCCAAGGCACATTTCACATTGGAATCCACCCTCCCCCAAAAGACAATTATTAATTCGGTGCAATATACATATAGGTGTAAATACGTACAGTGTATGTGTGTGTATAGATATAGAGGTGAGAGAGGGAAAAAAAAGAAAGTGGAGGAGAAGGAATGAAAAGAGGGGGAGGAACAAAGAAAGCGGGTGAGAAAGAACATGACAGATGGATAGAGAGCGATTATATAGGGAAGAAAAGGAGAACAAATAGAAAGAGTGGTTCATCCTAAGAGGTACCATAAGGGTACTTTATGCTAAATATACTGTATGAGTGGAAGGGACTCGGAGTGCTAAATGTCCGCGGGTTAGTGGCGCAAATTACTTGCCTTGGGTGCAGGCAACCAACGCTACGCCACTGGGGCTGCTATGAAATTATTTCCAGGGCTGGTTTTTATGCCCAGTCCGGCCCTGGGTGCAATTCCACATATGCCAATGGCATGTTTGAGCAACATATCATTTAATGACAACTTTTTGTAAAATATATATATTTTTTTGTCATTATTCAATCACTCGGGACAAAAAAAATAAAATATATTCAATGGGCTCAACATGCCTCTCAGCAATTTCCTTGGGGTGTCTACTTTGCAAAATGGGGTCATTTGGGGGGGGGGGTTTGTACTGCCCTGTCATTTTAGCGCCTCAAGAATTGAGATAGGCAGTCATAAACTAAAAGCTGTGTAAATTCCAGAAAATGTACCCTAGTTTGTAGACGCTATAACATTTGCACAAACCGAAAAATATACACTTATTGACTTTTTTTACCAAAGACATGTGGCTGATTTTATTTTGGCCTAAATTTATGACTAAAATTGAGTTTATTGGATTTTTTTTATAACAAAAAGTTGAAAATATCATTTTTTTCCAAAATTTTCAGTATTTTTCCGTTTATAGCGCAAAAAATAAAAACTGCAGAGGTGACCAAATACCATCAAAAGAAAGCTCTACTTGTGGGAAGAAAAGGACGCAAATTTCGTTTGGGTACAACATTGCATGACCGCACAATTAGCAGTTAAAGCGACGCAGTGCCAAATTGTAAAAGTGCTCTGGTCAGGAAGGGGGTAAAACCTTCCGGGGCTGAAGTGGTTAAAAAAGAAGATCGAATATACCTCTCTTTTACATAATATTCTGAAATTTGTCCCCTCCTCTGACTGACAAAGATATCTTCTCAACAACCTGGATCACTAAACTCGAAATGTTTATATGGTGTACCAAATTCCAATGATTAGCTACATTGGTATTGTGGCCTTTCTGAATGTCATACAAATGATCGTACAAGCGATCACGTAACCTGCGTGTAGTGCGTCCAACGTATTGTATATGACATGATTGGCATGTTACAATGTAGACCAGATACCTCGTGTTACAATTAACAAATGTGGTGATGTTAGACTGTTTGTTAATAGCGGTCGCTTGAACCGTGTCACCTCTGAGAATGTGGGGGCAACAAGGACAGCCATTGTGTCCACATCCAAATGTGCCTTTAAACTGCAACCAATGTCTACTAAGGCACTTACTGGTATACAGACTTGGTGATAGAGTGCCTCCTAATGTGGGAGCTCTGCAAAACACAGTCTTAACCCCATCAGGAAGAATCTTTGCATAAATCGGATCATTGAATAATACCGGTAAGTGTTTAGAGACAATGTTCCTGATTTTATAAAATTCCGTACTAAAAGGAGTAGAGAAAATCGGTGTGGAGGAAAAGGCAGAAAAATTACTTTTGGGTCCCGTTTCCCCTTTTTATCTTCTTCCTATCAGGGTTTTCTTGCAACAATTTTTCTCTTGGCGTTTTGTTAGCGATATTATTTGCTCTGTTTAGTATGGAGTCTTTTTGTGTGAAGATGCCTATCGCGACTACCCTTTCCAATAGTGGTGTTAATTCTTTTTTAAAGGGCTGTGTTGGATCACCTCTTATGCTGCGAACAGACGATTGGAAATTCCGCCAGCAAAACGCCGATGAGGACTATTTGTCGGAAAATGCGACTGTGTGTATGCTCCATCGGTCTTTTGCTGGCGGAATTCCAGCCACCAAAAGATTGGGAGCATGTTCTCTATTTTTCGGTCAGGAAAAGTTCCTATCCGAAAATGCGATCGTCTGTACTAATTCCAACACGCAAAATTCCTACGTGTTGGAATTCAACATGAATATCAGGTTTCTGGATTTTGTACACATATTTCATTACTCCCAAGAGAAGCCAGGCTCCCATGGTTTTTAAAAGAATGAGAGTTTCACACTTCCGGGAGGACAGGATGCTGCCCCCTAGGTTGGAATCTAGCCCATTAAGCTTCTAGCTGTGCATGACAATGCTGGCTCCGATCTGTCTATGAGAATTTCCTGATTAGCTGCTATGCAAGCAGACTTCAAAGAGAACTAAACTAACAGGAATGATAAATGAGTTGAGATACAGGAAATCAAGGACCCAGGTATCTGTGGAATTTGACATCTGTCGGATGATGGCAGTTCATGGACAAACACTGCCCCCCAGAGGCCAGTTATGGCAAGACGGTCAATGTTGTAGCCTGTTGAGGGAACGCCCCAGAGACAAGACACTGTGATTCGTCCAAAGACAAAGTTGGGCAGGCAATGGGGGGGGGTCTGGATGAGGTATGTTTGTGAAAAAGGAATGTTTGCAAGAAGAGCAGCCTCTTGAACCACCTGGAGACCAGCCGATAGGATGTGTTAAGTATATGCTTGTATTGTATTCTGATTGTAAGCTATGTAACCTTGTATTACCCTTTTAATACTTTTATGTTAGTTTCCTAATTCCTTGGGAAATAAATAAGATGTTGTTTTACTAGCAGCACTGTGTGTTTGGTTTCATAGCTAACCTGGTATTATTGTGATATTAACAATAACATGTGCTCAGAGTTTAATAGACCAACTAATTATAGGGACTAGACAAATTAATACACAGATATAATATTAATTATTATATTGATTACTTCATTTGGCACCCAGAGAGCGTGTGAATTTTATTTTTACACAGGATCCACAAAAACCTAATGTATTTTTTGTCTTGAGCTCCTGTAAGCATAAATCCTCAAATACACCCAGAACTGAAAATCATCTCAAGTGTGGACAAGATTGGCGCTGGCTCGCGAATTCTGAAACCACGCTTGGATGGTCATGAAGATTCTGTGAAATATTTCATCAGGGACACGGACTCGTAGAACCTGGTGAGATCTTTGGCTGATATATGTATATATGTTAAACATTTGTATCGTTAATGTGTTTTAGGCCTGTAACCAGTCAACGGTACTGGGGAGAGAGGGAGTGATCATCCCTAGTTCTGATGTAGCCTGCAGATTGACAGGATAAACCACACATCTTTGAGGAAAAAGTGGGAAAAATATAGATTTTTATTTTTTATTTTTTTTATTTTTTTTTATTAATTTTCATTTTTTCATTTTTATTTTTTTTAATTATTTTATTACTAGTTTATTCTTTTGAGATGAAGTGAGGAAATTCCTGGATAGCCGCACACTGGAGAAAAAACATCTTTATTGAAGTATAAAAATATATCTAAAATGCAGTCACATGGAAGGAAGATACAGGCTCAAAAAATAAAACGCATTTCACATCATAGGATGCTTACTCATAGCTAAGGAAGGACAAGAATATGAATGTGAATAAATAGATAAAAGGGTGGAGTACATGAGCCGGTAAAGCAACCAATCAGCGCACCGCACTCAAACCACACCTATTGCATGTGATTAAAATAATAGACATTCCCATGGTAGGACAATACCTGTAGATCGGGGTGGGGAGGCATCAACTTTAAACCCAAAAAGGGAAGAAAATGAAAACTGAACTAAAGCTCCGTATCAAAATATGCCAAATCGTATCAAATTAAACAAAATCTGCTCAATACCACACCACCCCGTCACAGGTGGAGACATATCAATGGGATAATAAAAACACCAAAAACGATATGGAAAAAGAAAGACAACATGTGTGTGTATGTCTGTTGAGATATTACTATGGAAAGACCATACACAAGTATGTGTACACCGTGTACTTCTTAATGAGAATGGAAACAAAATATGTATATATGTAGGAAGGCCAGTATGGTGGCCTGAATTTATGGGAGGAACCGGGGGGGTATTTAAGCAGCCCGCTCACCTGTGGTGCTTGTCGGTTTCCTGTGCGCGATATACGTCACTAGGCCGACTACTCGAATACCAGCGTCCGCAAATTCTTGTCTCGCAGGTTCCCACATTCGCAATTTCCGTGGTCGAGAGTTTCGAAGTCCGTGTTACCGATTCACAGTTCGTACCACGCGTCTGGCTTGGCTGTCGCAGGTAGGGTCCCGTCGGACTTTTGTCTTCATGCATTGTTAGATATCATGTCACTGTTACACCTGCACTTACCGCGCTCCGCTTCGAATCCAGTCGCATCCTCGATGCACCGATTCGTTACGGCGTGCCCCAGGGCTCGGCCTCATTTCTGAAACATGCTCCAGAGTCCGGATCGTAGCTAGTCGCAGATATCGGGCGACCGATCCGCATCTCTGTCATGGGAACTGCTACCATTCATTTCACTCCCACAGGGCATCACCGTTTCGAAACCAGTCGCATCCGAGATGCACCGATTCGTCACGGAATGCCTCAGTTGTTTCAGCCGTATCCATACCTATACCAGAGCTCGGTTCGTTGCCAGTTGCAAATGCGGCACAACCAATTCGAGCCAAGGTAAAAAACATTTCTCTCATTTCGTTTCATACTGCGCTCCGATTCGAATCCAGATGCATCAAACATGCACCGATTCGTCCAGGTGTTCACCAATGTTTTTCAGTTGCCTCATTTCAGTACATGCTCCAGAGCCCGGTTCACGGTCGGCGCAGTCACGGCACAACCGAGCCGGACCTCTGTCATGGCAAGAGATTTCACTCATTTCATAATTAAGGCAAACATTTCAAATCATTTCATTGTCACGAGATTGCAAGCACCATACAAGTCATTGCTTCAAGTTAGCCAGCAAACCCTTCACGAATTATCACCTTTCATTTTCCTCCAGGTCAGTCAAAGTTCAGTAGGTCCACCCTGCACCAGGTTGGACGATATCCCCCCAGGTAAAAAAAACAAAAAACAAAGGGAGAAAATAAGTTGGGTAAGTATGACTTAGGGAAACAAAGCAAAACTTGAAATTCATGTCACCCCCAATAGGTTACAGTCAACCAAAAAACACGAGCTCAAAGACAGGACATCTTCACCAGATGAACCATGTCCCAGGCCGGCAGCGAAGACTTCACGGCCCCTCTGTCACCTTCACTGGTCTCAGAGAGCGGCAGCGTGCAGTCCCTCAGGGGATGGACTATCCCCAAATTGACGGCAGAACTAAGACGCAGAGGCGTGCCCTTCCCCGCCACAGCAAGGAAAGGCGAGCTGTTCAAATTCCTCTTCCCCCCAACAGCAGCAGGACCCAGTACCCAGCACGCATCCCTCCAGTCGATATCTTCAGCCATCTCACAACTTCACACAATGGTGTCGTCCCTGTCTACCTCGGTCACAGACGTACAAACCAGGGTGGCACTCCTGGAGGCTCGGCCGGCCGCAGCTTTCCCCGACCCAACCGCAACCCAAGCTTTAACACCCCTTCCTGCAGGTACCACAGGCTGGAGCCCCATTGTCTACCCCTCCCATTTGGTTCCAACCAGCATCAGGAAGGACATTTTGGACGGCAGGGACATCAACCTGGCCTCTCTCCTGATTTCTGTGCACGATCTGGCAGAAAATAAGGCCTATACCTGGGGTGACATATCGGTGGTTCTTAAAGCCAAAGACCCCAGACTGAACCGTAAATTATCTGTCCCAGAGTTCACCTTGGCCCTTGGCATGCTGAGAGACGTCCTATGCTCAGCAGCTCCCAGCAGAAGGGAAGAGCTGGACTTGTACCTCCATATGGTAGTAGACCTGGGCTACAAGTATGGAGGATTTTCTTTTAACGACTACCACCGTTCCTTTTCCGCAAAGGTGGCAGCCAGACTCACACAATTCCAAATGTTCTGCCGCCATTTTGCCGGCTTATGCTCACCCCTGTGTACGATTTGCCAGTCCTCCACTCACACTCCCACCTGGTGCGCCAATGCGACAATTAGACGTCACTTCGAATTTCCCTCTACCTCCGGTGCACTTTAGGGTCAGTCGGTCCCTGAACAAACGCCTCAGGTGGACAAATTCGGACCCCCAGTCCGAACCGTGGGAGGGGCAGCCATCTGCAATAATTACAATTATGGGTCCTGCAACTTCAGTCAGTGCCGCCTGCTCCACATCTGCACCTTATGCCAAAGAGCGCACCCAAGAAACTTTTGCGAAGTCAAACAACAGAAGAGGGCATGACTAAGCCGGATCAACGTCGTGTGGCTAGGACTCTACCTCACTGTCAGAGAGCTCCCTTGGGCAGACGCGCTGTTGGTAGGCATCGCGGTGCGTTGGGGCACGTCGGCGTGCACGCGCGCCCGGTGTTTGGCGCCAACCTGCTTATTTAGGCCGTCTGCACAGGGGGCTCGGTGCTGTCCGATCTTCAGCTTCCTGTATCCCTGCACCTGCTTCCTGTTTCCTGTTGAACCTGATCTCCTGACCACCGGCCTGTCTTTGATTCCTCCTTGCTTGCTGCCTGCCACTGATCCCGGACTGTCCTGACTACGAATCTGCCTGCTCCTCTGTACTACGCTGCCCGCCTGTTGCCGACCTCTGCCTGTGACCCGACCTGCCTGCTCCACTCCTGCTCTGCATCTGCTGCCTGTGCTTCAGTTACTGTAGATCTCCATAACCACCTTTACCGGGATCCTTCTGCAGCTAAACCCGCCAGGTTCTCATACCATTCTGTGCTCCCGTGCCTCCTGTCCATACTACCAGGGGCCGGGAACCAAGATACGTAAGGGAGGCCTTCCCCTGCTACATCGGGCTCGCCTGTCTGCTACGTGGAAGCCTGACCGTATCGGACAGCCATGTCTGAGCCCGAGCAGGGGACCTCCCCCATGGAGGAACTGTGTAGACACCTGGCGGGTCTTACACAAGCCGTGAAGAACCTCCAGGAAGGCTACACAAGGTTGGAAGAACAAGTTCAAGTCCTGTCAGCTCCAACCTGTCCGCAAGCCTCCTCATCGGCCGGAGCAACATCCGCACCCTCAGTGGTTATGCTACCCCCAGAGCCTAGAGTACCCATACCCGAGAGGTTTACCGGTGACCGCAGTAAATTCCGGGCCTTTCGCAATGCCTGCGAGCTATACTTTGCCCTGCAACCCCGCACCTTCTCCCGGGAGGCAACCAAGGTGGGCCTCGTAATCTCTCTCTTATCGGGTGAACCACAGACCTGGGCTCATCGCCTCCTGGAGCAGAAATCTTGAGCTCTGGACAACCTTGTTGCTTTCTTTACCATCATGTCCCAGTTGTATGAGGACCCCCGGGTGACAGCGACTGCTGAAGCCGCCTTGCACGCCTTTCAACAAGGGCGTAGAGCCGCAGAGGACTATGTGGTGGAATTTAGGCGGTGGAACTCCGACACTGGTTGGAATGATGCGGCCTTACGTTACCAATTCCGCATAGGATTGTCTGATCCTCTGAAGGATGAGTTAGCACGGGTCGGTGTACCCCAAACCCTGGATGAACTCATCAACCTGTCTATCCAGGTCGCTCCGAGAGGTCTTCCAGCCAACTCCGCCCTACCTGGATGTTACCCAAGGTTCCAAGCTCTCCCAGCCAGCCCTTCCCGGCACCGGCCGCACCGGTTCTTGATACCTCTGAGCCAATGCAACTCGGTCTGTTCCGTCCCTCTCTCAATCCAGAAGAACGACAATGCCGAAGAGTTAACAACCGCTGCATGTACTGCGGGGAGCCTGGACACTATGTGAGGTCTTGCCCAAACAAGACACGTAAGTCACCTAAGTCGCTGCCAATATCTTCAATTTGTGCTCCTGCTCTCTCTAAACCTGCTAATCATCTTGCTCTCTCTATCACCCTACAGCTCCCAGGAAAGACTATGCCAGCTACAGTCATAATTGATTTAGGAGCCTGCAGCTGTTTCATTGACCTAACCTTTGCTGCCAACCATCACATCCCTCTCCAGTCTAAAGTTCGGGGACTTTCTGTACACCTCGCTGATGGTTCCTCTCTTCGTTCCGGTCCCATCACGCAGGAAACCGTCCCTTTGTTAGCCACCATGGGCTCTAACCATCAAGAACTCCTGCGCCTGGATGCCATTTCCTCTCCTCTTTTCCCCATCATACTTGGGATGCCATGGTTACAGGCCCATAACCCCAGCATTGACTGGTCTAGTGGAGAAGTCAAGTTCCTTTCTGACTATTGCCGGCAACACTGTCTACATACCAGTCCTGCTGAGACTACCCGACTACTCTGTTTGGACAAATGTTTCTAAAGAAAAAATTCGCGCTAGGTGTACAAACAGTAACTTAGTGAATATCACCCGTGAAGGAAAATCCTGCAGCTATGCACTATACCTTGATAAGGGCACTACTAAATAGATATAACAAAAAGCACAGCGCTGGATATAAATGCAAAAATACAACAAAAATTGATATTACTATTAAAGCACCAACAACTTTCATATGTGGTAAAAGAAAAAAATAAAAATAAACAATAACATGAATGCTTCACTATAGTGATATATATGCATAAACAATAACATGGATGCTTTACTATAGTGATATATATGCGTGACTATTCCCAGTTTTTTATCCACACATTTAGAAAAAGTCCAAAGATGCAAAAATTATGTCAAAACAAATGTCCAAAAAAGCAATTAAATGTGACTTTCTATGAATAATAAATCCGTGACTGTCACCGCGTTGAAATCCCGTCACCTGGTATAGATTGAAGGCTTACCAGATAGCCTCTGATCAGAGGCATAGAGCTAACAGCTTGGTGTTTGCCCTCCACAGCGGCTGGAACTTTAGCTGGGATGATGGATGTAGATCCACAAACGATCGCCACAGGCTTCCAGACAGCGGTACAATCAGGGAAGAGAGCTCTCACCGTGTTTAAAAGAAAAGAGAAAACTCCAATGGTGTAGAACGTTTTATCTCTTGTTTATTAAAAGTCGCCTCACTGGCATCGATAAAAAAACACTTTTCCTTGCAAGGAACCAATACAGCTTTAAAACGAAACTTCTCGCATGCGCCGTCGGTACGATGCCAGTGAGGCGACTTTTAATAAACAAGAGATAAAACGTTCTACACCATTGGAGTTTTCTCTTTTCTTTTAAACACGGTGAGAGCTCTCTTCCCTGATTGTACCGCTGTCTGGAAGCCTGTGGCGATCGTTTGTGGATCTACATCCATCATCCCAGCTAAAGTTCCAGCCGCTGTGGAGGGCAAACACCAAGCTGTTAGCTCTATGCCTCTGATCAGAGGCTATCTGGTAAGCCTTCAATCTATACCAGGTGACGGGATTTCAACGCGGTGACAGTCACGGATTTATTATTCATAGAAAGTCACATTTAATTGCTTTTTTGGACATTTGTTTTGACATAATTTTTGCATCTTTGGACTTTTTCTAAATGTGTGGATAAAAAACTATGAATAGTCACGCATATATATCACTATAGTAAAGCATCCATGTTATTGTTTACGCATATATATCACTATAGTGAAGCATTCATGTTATTGTTTATTTTTATTTTTTTATTTTACCACATATGAAAGTTGTTGGTGCTTTAATAGTAATATCAATTTTTGTTGTATTTTTGCATTTATATCCAGCGCTGTGCTTTTTGTTATATCTACTCTGTTTGGACGCTGAGTCCGAGTTACAACAGTTGGTCCCTGCACCCTACTGGGACTTTCTGGACGTTTTCAGTAAGAAAGGAGCAGAGACTTTACCTCCCCACAGGCCTTACGATTGCCCAATCGAGCTATTACCTGGAGCAGAAGTTCCCTTTGGGAGGATTTTCTCACTATCAGAGCAGGAGTTGGACACCTTAAAAATATATATCGATGAGAACCTGAAGAAGGGATTTATCCGTCCATCTACCTCTCCGGCCGGGGCTGGTATATTCTTCGTGGAGAAAAAGGACCATTCCTTACGTCCTTGTATTGATTATCGGGAACTGAACAAAGTAACAATCAAGAATCGTTACCCTTTGCCTTTAGTGCCTGAACTCTTCCAGAGATTGGGATCCGCAGTGATCTTTTCCAAGTTAGATCTCCGTGGTGCCTACAACTTGATCCGTATTCGTGAAGGAGATGAGTGGAAGACAGCTTTTCACACCAGATTTGGACATTACGAATACCTTGTTATGCCCTTCGGCCTGTGCAACGCACCTGCTACCTTCCAACACTTTGTTAATGACATTTTCCGTGACTTCTTGGATCTATATGTTATTGTCTACTTAGACGATATTTTGATCTTCTCCTCCTCAGTCTCCGATCATCGCAGGCACGTCAGAAATGTGTTGGCTCTTCTCAGGTAGCATGGACTTTACGCTAAACCAGAAAAATGCCAGTTTGAACTTCAAAGTATCCAGTTTTTAGGCCTAATCATTTCCATTGAAGGTATAAAAATGGATCCGCAAAAGGTATCAGCCATTCTGGAGTGGCCTGCTCCCTCCGATAAGAAAGGGGTTCAAAGGTTCATTGGCTTCTCAAACTTTTACAGGAAGTTCATTAGGGGCTTTTCTGCAATAATTGCCCCCATCACTGAAATAACCAAACAAGGGAACCGATTCCAGTGGTCCCCTAAGGCACAATCCGCCTTTGAAAAACTCAAGGAGCTGTTCACTTCTGCTTCAATCTTGAAACACCCAGATCCTGCCCTACCATTAGTCCTGGAAGTGGACACTTCAGAGGTTGCAGTCGGAGCTGTTCTGTCCCAACGGCAAGGCCCAAAGACCCTTGTCATGGACATACTACTTCCAGACCTGCAACAGGGCTCAGGCGCATCCCCACCAACAGGTTCCCAGTAACGAACAGGCAAGCGCCAATGCGCATGTGCTGATCGCAGAGATCGCACGCACAGTGATTCGGCTTTGGCGCCCAGTGGCCTTTAAGAGGGGCTTCCACCATTCAGCTCTTGCTGTTTGATCTGCAGCTTCACCTGTGACCTGTTCCTGTAATCAGCATCCGATCACCTGACCTGGCTCTCTGACCACGCTGCTGTCTCCAATCCTGAAACTTGGCTTTCCCTGACTCTGATTCTGTTTACCTGCCTGTCTGATCTCCTGTTACCAGAAACCAGCCCGAACTTGACTATTCCTTGCCTGCCGATTCTGTTGAACTGATCCACTGTGTATGACCCGGCTTGTCTGACCTTGCTTCTGCCTGCTGTGTGCACCTTGCTGACCTGCATCCAGCTTACCTGCATCCTGCTGACCTGCATCCAGCTTACCTGCATCCTGCTGACCTGCATCCAGCTTACCTGCAGCCTGCTGACCTGCATCCAGCTGACCTGCATCCAGCTTACCTGCATCCTTCTGACCTGTATCCAGCTTACCTGCATCCTGCTGACCTGCATCCAGCTTACCTGCATCCTGCTGACCTGCATCCAGCTTACCTGCATCCTGCTGACCTGCATCCAGCTTACCTGCTGACTTGTATCCAGCTTACCTGCACCCGGCACTCCAGCCAGTTCCAGTGTCTCCCAGTGGACATCATCTCCAGTTCCAGAGAATCCACCAGGCACTCATACCCCGCTGTGCTCCTACGGTCACTGTCCTCAACTCCAGTGATCTGGGAACCAGGGCTGTACGAGAGGTCTCCCTCTGCACGTCAGGCTCACATACGAGGTACGTGTCAACCCTTCTCTACCCAGTGGCCTTTTTCTCCCGCAAGCTCTCTTCCGCGGAGAGAAATTACGATGTGGGTGATCGGGAGCTTCTGGCCATCAAATCCGCCTTGGAGGAGTGGCGTTATTTACTGGAAAGTGCAGCATATCCTATCCTGGTCTATACGGACCATAAAAATCTGGAGTATATCTGAACAGCCAAGAGACTGAAACCTCGGCAAGCGAGGTGGGCCCTATTTTTCTCCAGATTTTAGTTCCATATAACATACAGACCTGGTTCCAAAAATACCAAGCCGGATGCTCTGTCCCGTATGTTCCCTGATTCCAGCAAACCTGTGCATCCGGACACCATTCTTCCATCCGGAAATTTTCTGTTACTCCAAGAAGATCTACTATCCCACATAAAACAAGCCTCTGCAAATTGGACCCCAAGTTCCGGAGAGGAAGTGAGGGCCCAGGATGGTCTTTTTTGGCACAAGGGTAAAATAGTGGTCCCTGAAGATTTGAGGGTGGCAGTGCTAGAGCTCTGCCATGATCAAAAGATGGCTGGACATTTCGGTGTGCTAAAGACAACCGAATTAGTGCAGCGCACTTTTTGGTGGCCTCTGTTGGCAAACGATTGCAAGAACTATGTTGAATCTTGTGCTACCTGTGCTCGAAGCAAAAATAGCCGAACTAGAGCCTGGGGTCTGCTAAAACCATTACCCGTCCCGGAAAGACCGTGGAAGATGATATCAATGGATTTTATTGTAGAGCTTCCTCAGGCAGAAGGCTTCTCTACCATTTTTGTCGTCGTAGACAGGTTAACCAAGATGGCTCACTTTTTGCCTATGAAGGGCACGCCTTCGGCCATGGAGACAGCAAGGGTCTTCATTAAAGAAATCGTCAGGTTACACGGAGTCCCAGCAAATATTATATCGGATCGTGGTGTTCAGTTAACCTCTCGGTTCTGGAGGGCTCTCTGTGATTCCCTGGAGATCGAGTTGGCACTCTCCTCTGCTTACCATCCCCAGACTAATGGGCAAACGGAGAGGACTAATCAAACTCTGGAGCAATACCTCCGCTGTTTTTCATCTTTCTCACAGGACGACTGGGTCTCTCTCCTGCCAATTGTGGAGTTCTCCTATAATAACTCTCTACATTCGGCCACATTCGGCCATTAAGCAAACACCCTTTTTTGCCAACTACGGTTTCCACCCGTCCTTCCTGCCCAGGTCTTTACCCGAATGTACGATCCCTGCAGTTTCTGACACCATGGACTTTTTTCTTTCTAACAACAAACTCTTGCAGGAAACCATGGCCAAGACCCAAAAGTATAATAAGAGGATGTTTGACAGGAAGAGGCGGGGAGAGCTCATCCTGGAACCTGGCAACCAGGTTTGGTTGTCCATGACCAATGTAAGAATGGCCTGTCCTTCTAGGAAATTGGGTCCCAAATTCATGGGCCCGTTCTCAGTCAAGAAGAGAATTAACAATGTGGCCTACAAACTCAACTTACCCAGTACTCTGAAGATCCATCCAGTCTTTCACATCTCATTGTTGAAGCCTGTTATACCCAACACCTTTGCTGGCCAAAGTACTGACCCACCAGAGCCCATAATTGTTGATAATAAAGAAGAATTCGAAGTGGAGGCTATATTGGATTGTAGGGGGAGACGCAACCAGTTGCAGTATCTGATCAAATGGAGGGGGTACGGACCGGAGGATAACTCCTGGGAGCCAGAGGGCAACTTACATGCCGAAGAGCTTCTGAGGACTTTCAGGAGTACTCATGCCGCCAGATTGGCACAGTTGGACATCCGGAGGCTGCCCTTGAGGGGGGGGCACTGTCAGAGAGCTCCCTTGGGCAGACGCGCTGTTCGTAGGCATCGCGGGGCATTGGGGCGCGCCGGCGCGCGTCGGTGTGCACGCGCGCCCGGTGTTTGGTGCCAACCTGCCTATTTAGGCCGTCTGCACAGGGGGCTCGGTGCTGTCCGATCTTCAGCTTCCTGTATCCCTGCACCTGCTTCCTGTTTCCTGTTGAACCTGATCTCCTGACCACCGGCCTGTCTTTGATTCCTCCTTGCTTGCTGCCTGCCACTGATCCCGGACTGTCCTGACTACGAATCTGCCTGCTCCTCTGTACTACGCTGCCCGCCTGTTGCCGACCTCTGCCTGTGACCCGACCTGCCTGCTCCACTCCTGCTCTGCATCTGCTGCCTGTGCTTCAGTTACTGTAGATCTCCATAACCACCTTTACCGGGATCCTTCTGCAGCTAAACCCGCCAGGTTCTCATACCATTCTGTGCTCCCGTGCCTCCTGTCCATACTACCAGGGGCCGGGAACCAGATACGTAAGGGAGGCCTTCCCCTGCTACATCGGGCTCGCCTGTCTGCTACGTGGAAGCCTGACACTCACCTCACACCCCACCCCCTCCCTGGCCACCTACCTTATCCAGGGGTTCACAGTAGGGTTTCACACCGGCCTCATTTCATTACCCCACAGTACTTACGAATGTGGGAATCTTCGTTCAGCAGCCATTAACGAACAAGCCATAGATCGGCTCTTACAAGCAGAAGTAGACCGAGAGTTCGTTATAGGCCCCTTCATTCAGCCCCCTTTCGGCACTTGGAGAGTCAGCCCTATTGGGCTTGTCAAGGGCAAATTCACAAATAAATTATGTTTGGTGTACGACCTGTCTGCGCCTCATTCTTCCCACATTCCCAGTCTCAATTCTCTGATCCTCTCCGAAGAATTCTCCCTAAAATATTCCTCCGTGGACATGGCAATTCAAGCAGTCATCAAAGCAGGGACAGGTGCCTGGCTCTCCAAAGCCGACATCCCGGATGCCTTCAAGCTTCTGCCTATCCACCCATCCCTTTGCTGCTGGCATGGCATCAAGTGGAAGGAGAATACTATCTAAACATATATGACCATTAATATGGATGATGCCAAATAATTAAACAGTGTTGATCACATGAAAAATGAAATAAACAATAATAGTACTTAGTTATCAGATGTACCAGTGATTAATAGAAACCCGTGCTGGTTCTATGAACCAAACACCAAAAAATCAAAAAATCATAAACATAACAGTCCATATTAGGTATATAAAAAATGTGTAGAAAAATAGTGAAGAGAACGTCAGCATAGGTCTATGGGGTGATGAATGGCCAGATGGAGGAAAGAAACTCCCAAATTCACAGATGGATGGTTTCACCAGATCTGGCGAGTGGGTAGAAAGAAGACCACAAGTGTGCAAAGATTTTACATCAGTGCCGTCACCAGAAGTAGAGGAGGCTTACCTGAACTACTTGACCTGAAATGGCGTACGCCAAACAAGTCAAAAAGGCTTAATAACCACCGATTCTGAGAAGTGCGTCTTGTCAGATGTCATCAACATATGGTGGAGAAAGGGGTAACAGCACGGCTTCCTCACCCATGGACAATCCAGCATAAGTCAAACGTATAATTCATATGCCCCGGTCTCCGAGATTTATGGTCAGGGCCGTTTTTAAGGCAGGGCAAAAGGGGCAGCTGCCCTGGGCCCTGTCATTGTTGTGGGGCTCAAAGCAGCTGCCTCATACTCAAACTATCCTGGTTTAAATTACCTCGTCCCTTGTGCTGTGTCCCAATATCTCAGTGTGAAGTGCTGCTACTAATGCTGCCCAGCTCTGCCCTATTGTTGTGTACAGATGACTCACCTGCAGACACTATGTTTACGTGTAAATTACCGGCATTCATATGTAAATAGTGGTGGCATTCATATGTAAACAGCGGCGACCAGTGGCATTGATATGAATATCATGCCCCCCTGAGGTCATATCCACAGTAATCTTTAGCAACCAATCAACAAGCAGAAATCATGTGCTATAACCTCTAGCAACTAATCAGTTAGCCATAATGTGTGCTGTAACCTCTAGCAACCAGTCAGTGAGCGGTAATGATATACTGTAACCTCTGGCAACCAATCGCAATAGCTGTCTGATCTTATTCAGTAAACTGATTTTGAGTCTAGCTGCTATTTATTGTATGTCTCAGAGCAGGTGGAGAGCAAAACTGCATGGGGGGGCCCCAAGAAAAGTTTTGCCCAGGGTCCAATCAATATTAAAGACGGCCCTGTTTATGGTCATACATGTTTAGATAGTATTCACTTTTTATATGCACTTATGTATTGCGATACACACGTTTGTGGATGTGGAATATAGCGCTACACTTTTATTTTTTTTATGTTATTTTTTTGCCTTGAGTCTATAGGTGTGTTGGCTGCTATCCTACCTTTCTTTGGCTTAAACGCAGCTCTGTACTTAATTTTTATCAAGTGGAAGGAGGCATACTATTTTGCCACAAAACTGACGTTTGGTTCGAAGAGTAGCCCTTGGCTCTTCGACACATTCGCTCAGTCCCTCGCTTGGATACTCTTACACAAGGCTCAGTGCCAAGAAGTCATCCATTACCTGGATGACTTCCAACTAATAGAACCACCCAGCAGGCCCCCAGGAGAGTGGTATTCGGAAATCTCAATGTTCCCATCGCCGAGCACAAAGTCGACGGCCCAGCACACAACATCACCTTTCTCGGGGTCAACTTAGACACCTGCACCATGCAGGCCAGTCTCCCCTTCGACAAACTAACCCGCATTAGGGCGGTCCTTCACAAATTCACCCACACCAAGGGGTGTACCAAAAAGCAGTTGCAATCTCTCCTGGGAATGCTTAATTTCGCCATGCGAATTATTCCACAAGGCCGCACCTTTGTGTCATGTCTGCTGAGATTCCTGTCAGAAACACAAGACCCCGATCCGATCCTAAATCTAGACTCCGCAGCAATAGCGGACCTATCTTTGTGGGAGGAATTCCTGTCCGCCTGGAATGGCATATCCCTATTTATACCTATGGTTTCGACCCTTTCACCCCAGGTGGTGACAGATGCTGCAGCTTCCACAGGCTTCGCGGCAATTTTTGGCCACCAATGGTTTTCAGGACCCTGGCCTCAACAAATACTGTTGATACCTGGCCTCACCTGAACATCCTCCCTCTTCTAACTCTATCCCATAGTGGCAGCTGCACAGTTCTGGGGTCACCATTGGACAGGGCAAACCGTGGTCTTCACCACCGACAATCAGGCCACGGCAGACATTATCAATAAAGGCAGGTCCAAGTCCCTAGCAGTCATGTCCTTCCTGCGCAGATTGGTACAACTGTCTTTACAGCATCAGTTTAACATCCACTGTTCATTTATTCCAGGCAGATACAATTTAGCTGCTGACGCACTGTCACGTTTTAATTACACCTCCTTTTTCAAACAGGTTCCCGGAGCCGATCCAGTGTCGGCCCCTATCCCTGTCTGGTCACAGCTGACCCTGGACTAGTTCAACATTTACAAGGAGCAACGCAGCTCATCAATCACTCACTCTCCCATAACACACTCAAAGTCTACCAGATAGCTTGGAAAGCGTTCAATAAATTCTTGACACCCTGCTGCAAAGGACCAACAGATGTCAAACAGGTACTGGCCTTCATTTCATACTGCCACACTCAGCTGGCCTTATCTTACAATACCATTCGGCTATACCTAGCTGACATACAACATTTCTTAACTCTTGAAGACCCCGCAAAATCTTCACTGTTCTCATCACACGCTATACGAGCCATCCTAAGGGGCATTCAGAAACAACAACCAGTGATCAGCACCAAGCGCTTACCCATTACGGGGCCCATCTTCAGGGATATGTCGACCATCCTGGCTACTTCTCCATTCGGTCTTCTCGCCAGCACGGTCCTACAAGCAGCCATATATTTGGCCTACTACGGGTTCTTGCGACCTGGCGAGTTCACCTGTAACAACCCCGCAGACCAAGTACTATGCAGACGGCACTTGGTTCGCTACCAAGACCATTTCGTCCCTCACCTCGAGGTTTCCAAAACCCAGCAAACAGGCTCTGGAGTGGACATTCACCTGTACAAAACCAATAACAGCTGGTGTCCAGTCACCGTACTCAACCATCTCCTGTCACTCCTGCCTGAACAACCGGACACCAGTCCTCTTCTACTATTCCCAGTTAAACCCTTGCTGACCTGCCTGTCAGTTTGTGAAACACATAAGGATACTTCTCCGCAATCTTCACCTTAACCCTAGTCAGTACTCCGGACACTCCTTTCGTATCGGAGCAGCCTCCGCAGCATCCCGCCACGGGGTCCCAGACCACGTCATCAAAAGACTAGGCAGGTGAAAATCAGCCTGATTCGCCCGGTACATCCCCAATCCTCAAGTAGAGATGGCACAGGCATTTTCCAAATTGGCTCAATGAATAACTGAAAACCAATAAAATATTATACCCCTACCTGAATGTTTTTGCCCCCTTATTTTGGCATACCGGCCATTAGACCAAGGCACACTTTCAGGTCCATTTCATATGGTAAGTCCACACTTCCAGGTCTATTTCCGATGGTAAGTCTTATGTTAACTATAAATTTTATCTATGTCCATATCGGACATAGGACTCCAACCATAAGTAGGAAGGCCAGTATGGTGGCCTGAATTTATGGGAGGAGCCCGGGGGGTATTTAAGCAGCCCGCTCACCTGTGGTGCTTGTCGGTTTCCTGTGCGTGATACCCACCCTCCCATCCCCATTTCACAGCATTTCTCAACTATGCATTTCTCTTTACAGAATAATCATGTCTTAAACCAGGGTATGCCCCCTTATTTTGGCATACCGGCCATTAGACCAAGGCACACTTTCAGGTCCATTTCATATGGTAAGTCCACACTTCCAGGTCTATTTCCGATGGTAAGTCTTATGTTAACTATAAATGTTATCTATGTCCATATCGGACATAGGGCTCCAACCATAAATATATACTATGTGTATACGCAATGAATGCATGACCATAAATAAATAAAATTAAACTTTGTCATAATATTAGAAACAAAATATACACACATCAAACAAATTTCCATTTACAAGTATCAAACTGTATCACATATGTATTGGTAAAATATTGAGTAATAATAAACATCAATCTTCCCGCTGTAAATATCTAACACAAAACTATCCATATTGACAGCAACACTGAAGAGTTGAGTTGAATTTAATTTCTCAACCAAAAAAAGTGGACAAAACGATGTCCTATTAAACAGGAAAAACAAAAAAGAAAAACAAACACAAGAAATCAGTTACATATCAGGTAAATCATGTAGGTCAGTGACAAACCATTGATATTGAGCCGGACGCTCACTAGTAATTAAATAAATATGGAAAGAATTAATGAACTTGGGAGAGAAAGGGAATGGAAAAAAAGGGGCCGGTTGCAATGGACTATAATAACTGGCTACACAGTGCAGTGGCAACATATATATAGCGAAACGAAAAGTCTCACTTCATCCGCTGAAAAATCAAAAAATTAAAATGGATAATGAAAAAGACCAATTATAATGAGCTATATTGACTGGCTGTGCAATACCGTGACAACGGCATATACAAAACAGGACAAGGAGTGTTATTTATCTGCTCAAAAAAGAGGAAAGGCACATTGTACTAGAATTCAATAAGGGTTGTTCATGAAATGAAAAAACTATAAGTCAAAATAAGGGCTCACCATAAGAAAAGACTGCACGTTCAACCATGCACAGAGAGCGGCAGAAAAAAGTCTCACTCAGTGTGCTGAAATTCACTATATTCTTTTTTGTTTTTCCTGTTTAATAGGACATCGTTTTGTCCACTTTTTTTGGTTGAGAAAGTAAATTCAACTCAAGACTTCAGTGCTGCTGTCGATATGGATAGTTTTGTGTTAGATATTTAGATATTTACAGCGGAAAGATTGATGTTTATTATTACTCAATATTTTACCAATACATATGTGATACAGTTTGATACTTGTAAATGGAAATTTGTTTGATGTGTGTATATTTCGTTTCTAATATTATGAGAAAGTTTAATTTTATTTATTTATGGTCATGCATTCATTGCGTATACACATAGTGTGTGTATATATATATATATATATATATATATATATATATATATATATATATACACATATTTTGTTTCCATTCTCATTAAGAAGTACACGGTGTACACATACTTGTGTATGGTCTTTCCATAGTAATATCTCAACAGACACACACACACATGTTGTCTTTCTTTTTCCATATCGTTTTTGGTGTTTTTATTATCCCATTGATATGTCTCCACCTGTGACGGGGTGGTGTGGTATTGAGCAGATTTATGTTTATTTTGATACGTTTTGGCATATTTTGATACGGAGCTTTATGTCAGTTTTAATTTTATTCCCTTTTTGGGTTTAAAGTTGATGCCTCCCCACCCGATCTACAGGTATTGTCCTACCATAGGAATGTCTATTATTTTAATCACATGCAATAGGTGTGGTTTGAGTGCGGTGCGCTGATTGGTTGCTTCACCAGCTCATGTACTCCACCCTTTTATCTATTTATTGACATTCATATTCTTGTCCTTCCTTAGCTATGAGTAAGCATCCTATGATGTGAAATGCGTTATCTTATGTTTTTAAGTGTTATGTCACTTCATCTCAGTCTACGCAAAGTCAGCACCTGGAATGAGTTCACAGTAGGGTGGTAACTACTTCAGGTTTGGAAGCGCTGTGAGCGGCATCTCCCTTCCTAATTTATTCCATTATTTGGTCCCCACGTGAGTGTGAAATTGCGCTCTGTTCCAACAGAAGTTCAATGTGGCCTGTGATCTAAAGGGTTTAAAAATCAGTGGTAATATAGTAAGGCATTGACTAAGAGTGTGCCTTGTGTCTTGTAGGCTGTAGAACTGCAAGAAACAAATTTGTTTTTAAACAGCTTTGTATTTCTTTTTTTTTTGTTCTTGGTTGTGGGACTTCAGGTGAAAGTTTGCTTTCAAACACCTGTTATCTGTGTGTGTTTTGTTGTCTAGCTGTGTGTATTGTGTAAGCGACTTCAGCGTAGCTAGGTGCAAATTAACATATCAATGGAAGCCATTGAAGATTTTGTTAACAAGTATGGCTGTGTTAGATTTGAGTCTATACAAAAGAATGCGTTAACACACCAATACAATGATCTATTAAAACAATGCAATACCCATAATGATGCCATAAAGTATAAAAAAGGCAAGAAATAGAGATTGGCCAATGCTGTGTGCGTGTTGTTGAAGATGAAAGCCATTGCGGAACAAAAAGAATTAGAATGATATAGTGAGAGGAAACAATTATTTGAACAGGTACAAAGTGTAACAGAGAATTTATTGGCAATGGTTGCAAAAGCAGATGCAAATGTTGCTGATCACATTCAACAATTAGTGACTGAGAAGTGTGTATTGGAACAGAGATTAGATGAGTTGGAGAAAACAAGTATGTTGAAGGAACAATGTATCGCATCTTTAGGACAGAGAGAGGCTGAAAATTTGTGTGTTATCACACTGCTTAGGGAGGAATTACAGGGTGCACAGGCAGCCATAATGGAGTTATCCTCCAAACATGCAAAAGCCGAATGTACAATGGTGGAGGTACCCTCCGCACATGCGCAGTGCTCAGCAAAGATAGAAGTGAAACATGCAGAAAAACCAGACGCTCTTATTGCTGCAAGTGATGTTGCTATGACAGAAATCAATGGTGGAGATGTAAATAAAAGTGCGATAACTGTGCTTGAAAGTGATTCAGGAGTTAAAACTTCTGATGACTCCTCAGACGATGAAAGTGTAAAGTCTCGTTATTCCAAGCATAGTAATCATAGTAATATCCAGCAATGTGAGTTTCCAATGCCAAGGAAGGGCCTATACAGAGAGACCAGCCCTCAAATGTTTTTTTGTGTAAAAGGGGGGGGGGTCACATCGCTAAGTATTGTTGGGCAGCGAATAATGATATCAAAAGAAGGTCATACTACCCGAAGACGACCCCAAGGCATTATGAAGTGTATTCTGCCCGATGGGGTAGCAACCCAAAGCATGGAGGCCATAGTAATCAAACCCATTTCCCTTTAAAGACCCAAATGCGGAGACTACAAAATGAAAATCATCAGTATGTAGAACAGTTACGTAAAGTCAAAATGGAGGTAGCCGTATGGTTATTCAAATGTAGCACTGGGGGAAGCAATGTTAGCAGCACTTAGTGAGCTGCATGGAAGCTAAGAATGTTATGGTCAATGTTTCCTTGACATATTTTATTTAAATATGACGCTCACATCTAAACCTTATTCATAGCAATTGTTCCCCTGGCATTGCAATTAATGGGAAAAGGTTTGGGGGACTCAAAAAGTCAAATGTCATGATAATTGTGTGTAATCACTGTCTTTGTGTTCCTTTTTCCAGAGACCTTGAAAGAAGATAAAACTGGTTTGGATACTAATGTCTTTGTTTGTTTGCAGGTCCTTCAAAGGGAAAACAGTGGGCACATTTAGCAAAACGGGTTAGGTTATTGTAAAGGCATAATCAATTATCAAAGGGTACCATGAGCTCATTAATTAGTAATTGTTTGCAAACAATGAAAAAATAAGATAAACAATAGTCGGGCATTAATGGATTCAAGAGTTACAAGTGAAATTACAAATGTTGTGGTGAGGTACAGATGTTTTGTTTTTTGGTTTTTCCCAGTAACTAATTGTCTTTCTGATGGAAATGAGCACTTACTCTTCTCAGGAGAAAAGTCCATGGATGTCTTTAGTTAAAAGTTGAGTGTTTGTCATTGTTTTATGGTGGTTGTCTTGTCATGTTGTTTTTGTGTGATAATGGCCAGAATTTTTATTTTTTTTGTTATTATTCTTTTTTTATTTATTTTTTTTTATATTTTTGGTATTTGTTTAGTTATCCATTTTTTTTTGTTTGTTCAGGTGGAAAAATTATTGTTTAGTCCACCTAAAGGGGGGTAATTGGCTATTCCGTCAATTAGCAGCTGAATAGATGGCCATGGGAATATGTCCTCCAGCTGAATACATTTTGTTTATTTAAGACAAGAGTTGTTGGTAGGAAGCCACTCTAACCTCTGGAGTTCGTTTTTTTTTCTCTTTGTTTTATGTTCATTCAGTTGGAAAAAGTTACAAGGTTTACGCTTTGTCCACCTGAAAGGGGGGTTAGTGCATAGGTCTAAAAATGCAGATAATGCATTGTCTTTTTAATGGTTAAAATTAGAATTTTTTAAAAGAAACATTGACGTTCGTTTTTTATAAATTTTGATCATACCATGGGGATCCATTTTAGAGTGGGTTCTGCCTAAAGAGGTCATGGTTGTTTTGATAGGTTGGTCAGAGTTGCAGAAACCAGGAATACTAAGTTCCTGGGTTCCAAGGAAGGAACTATAAGTAAACATAGTAATCGAGCAGATATTATGGATAAGAATTTGATGCTGCTCTTGTTTTTCACTTCCAGAGTCCTGGTGAAGCGAGATTGGAGAGGTCTTTGGAACATGGATGACAGATGTTCATCTGGTTGGCAGTTTGTCTGTGCCATACCACACTGCAAATTTGTTCTGATAAACATCAGGAGAGAAGGGACAGACGAAAAGATTAGGTTTAATACTTGGTTTTGCTTATGGACAATTTAAAGCGGGGTTCCACTCAAATTTTGAACATTATCTCTATGCATTCTCTTCCTTGCCTAGATGCTGACATGCTGCGTAAAAAAATTTAAATCGCTGTAATTACCTTTTTTTTACTAATCTTCTTAGCACTTCCTGGTTTTCCTCCCATGGGAGTAGGCGTGTTTCTAGCCTCTCCCAGACCTCCCACAGTCCCCTGGGAGCTAGTCTCAGGCTTCCCAGCATGCATTGTGCAACAGCGTCATCACAACATCTCGGTGAATGCTGGGAGCACAGCATTCACCGCATCCAGGAAATACATGCTTGTGGGCTTCAAATGCCCACAATGAAGATGGAAACCACCTTCAGTGAATTTTATAAGTTATTCTTTACAACGAAATCGGACACAGGCGGACTTATTACACAGAACATGTGAGTAGATAATCATGAGAAGAAAAGTTTGTGAATGTACTCCAAAAAAAAAAAAACGATAGATAGGTGGACCCCCGCTTTAAGGCTAATGCTGGATCTGAAGGACTGTGCCTATCAATAAGACTTGTGAAACATTTTTGCCAGAGTCTCTCCTGATGAATGCAAATGTGCTATTAATACATGTTTTGCGCTCAGCGTTGCCAATATCTTCATGGCACTGTGGGAGGAGGAGGTGGTCTTTGGTAGTAGACCGGCTCAGCTGGTCTGTTACCAAAGATACATTGATGATCTGATTATGATCTGGGAGGGCCACTTTCTTAGATAAATGGAGATATCACCAATTACAACATTTTTTAAGGTCTCTTCCTAACCCACTTAGAGGTATAAATGACTTAAATAATATAGAAGTAATATTCTATCCGAAAGATCCCCCGACACACGCTATTTCTTTATTCTACAGAGCTCTTATTGCTCTTCATGATCCTGGCTTTCCATCCTTCTTAGCTAAATGGGAGACTGATTTAGATTCCCATCTCACTGACGGCCAAAAGAACAAGATCCTACAATTAGCTCATACTTCATCCCTTGCCTCTAGAATATCAGAGGTCAACTATAAATTACTCACTAGGTGGCATTACACCCCAGTTAGACTGCATCAAATGTTCCCCGCCAGTTCCCCATTGTGCTGGAGGAACTGTGGGAACAAGGCTACACATGCACACGTGTGGTGGTTTTGCCCATTCATTCGACCATATTGGGATGCCATTCGCGATCTAATTGTACAGATCTCGGATGTCAGTATACCTAATGACCCATGGACTGTCCTTTTTCATGCTACGAAAACTCCCGCACATTTATATAAACGTTCAATTATTCTTCACTTACTAAACGCCGCCAAAGCCTTAATTCCCACTTTATGGGGCCAACAAACAACCCCCTCTATAAAGGTTTGGCTACAAATGGTAGATAACATACACCTTATGGAGAGCATCACTCACGATATTAGAGGTACTTCCCAGAAACATTCTCTAACATGGGATCCTTGGATAAAATTTCAGTCCACCTCCTCCTATAAGGACCTCATATAGCAAACCTCTTAAATTTATCACTTTAAAGTAGTCATTTATTGAGTGTCCTTGACACTACACTCTTTTTAAATTTATCGAAGTGCATGCCAGCAACCCCTCTCCCCTCCCCTATTCTCATTATCCTCTTTTCCTTTCATTCTTTCCTTGTTTTTCTTTCTTTCTCCTTTATTCTTTTCTTTATCATTTCAATTTCCCTATTCATTATTCAGGGTTCTTTTCTATTCTTTACCCTCCTAAACCAAAGCAATGTGTTTTTTCAAACTGAGTTTTGATTCAACTGCTCACATAATAGGAATCCAATAACTAAGCGTATATCACTATGTTGGTTAACAGACCTCCAGAGACACTTATTGAAATATTGCCTTATACCGTACCACTGTACTATGTGCGTACTGGAAATTGCTATACTGTATATGTGAGAATGATTCTATTTTGAAATGTTTGTATATTTTTGCTTTGCTCTTCTTTAATAAAAAATTATTAAACAAAAAAAAAAAAAAAAAAAAAATCTGGGAGGGTGATCTCATAAGCCTGCAAATGTTTATGTCTAAACTTAACGGTAACAACAAGGGGATTCATCTATCCTGGAATGCAGACCCCATGTGTATCTCTTTCCTAGATCTTGAAATATTCAAGCAGGGTGACAAGTATGCTACAAAAAATTTCTTTAAACCCACGGATAGGAATGGATTCATACCGTTAGACAGCTGTCACCACCATTCCTGGTTATATAATGTTCCTAGAGGACAGTTTATTCGGCTGAGGAGAAATTGTACTCTTGATTCCGACTACTTCACCCAAGCTGAAGTTCTGGCTAACCGCTTCTTGCAGAAGGGTTATAAGGAGGAGCATATTAGAAGCGACTTAATTAAAGTTGGTGATCTTCAACGCACTTCTCTAATTGCTCAAAAACCAATGAATATCAACCCATCCCAGAATAATTTTGAGTACAATATTATCCTCGATTATAACATCCAACATAAAAAGTTTGAGAGGATAATTTCTAAACACTGGGATATTCTAAAAAGAGACAATGTTCTGGGTCCAGTATTGCCTCCCCGCCCAAAATTTGTTTACCGTAAGCCTACCACATTGAGAAATATTTTAGCACCCAGTGTTGTGGACCCCCCTACATTTAAGGAAGAAAATAGGATTTGCAATTTCCTTACAGGTTTTTACGCATGTGGCAGATATCCGGCCTGTAAATAATGCAAGGGGAATAAGAAAAGAAAGAAAGTTTACAGCGTCTGTCACTAATAAGCAATATAATATCAAACAATTCATCACGTGCAATACGGTAGGGGTTGTTTACATGCTGGAATGCGAGTGCGGGCTCCAATACATAGGGAGGACCTCCAGACCTATGGGAGTCCGCATCACGGAGCATGTGAACAATATTAAAAAAGGACTTATTACCCACAGTGTCTCCAAACATTTTAGGAGGTGTCATGACCGTAATCCTAGACACTTAAAATTTTGGGGCATTGAAAGAGTCAATCCACACTGGCGGGTGGGTAACTACATTAGGCAATTAAGCCAGCGGGAATCCATGTGGATACATGAGACTCAGGTATTGTTCCCTAAAGGGTTGAATGTGGAATTTGACCTTAATTGCTTTATATCAAACAAATAGTCGTATAATAATTTTATCTAGTCAAGAATTTTGTTTTACAGTTATTTTATACGATGTGTGATTTATTACCTGGTCATAAGTACATATGTTAAAATTTTACATGCTATTTAGTCTTTTTAAATCGTTTTTAATAATCTTTTATTGTGGATGGTTTATATGTACAGAGGAGGCAGTGGGAGACTTCTTTATATCATTACATAATTGAAATATGTCTACCTTAGTCTCAGTATATTGGTACATATGATGCCCACTATTGCCACTATATTGTATACTACTATAAGGGTTGCTTGCCATGTCCATGCAAGACGAGTAGGGGGGTATCCCCAGACATTTATTTATTTCATCTTTGGTCCCACGGCACAGGTTTGTCTATGTAGTACTGTTGTTTTCTAACAGACGCGTTGTCGCTAAGGTCCGGTTGCTAAGGAAGCTTTTTCACTTCCTGGTACCTGTGAACCTATGCGGACACCGTCCACTCACCACATAAATACACAGGGTGTACGTCAGGCTCCACCCCTCGCTGACGAAGTCCAATAGGACGTAACGCCGCGTACGGGGGGAGGAGCTTATTTTCAGACATCACCCGCTGCCTCCGTCTGCATGTCGGGTCTGCTTGTGCACCGCAGCCCGACAGTGTACCTTGGAAGTTTTATGCTTCAGCGCCTGTGAGCGCCTGTTTTAATAGTGGTTGTTACCACAGTTCATTTAATAAACGGACTACTCTTAGAAAGGAATCTTTTTTGTGTTTTCACTTACTGTTACCGGGGAGATACCTGTGATGACACCCTGATCCGGATACCTTAAGCTCTTGGGGTTCTCTCCTTTGGAAGCTTGCCCTTGCTTGTATACATCAGGATTCGTGGCCGGTTGTGCTCTGCTCCAGTGACAGCATCCAGGACATCATCATCCCTGAGGGGATATATGTGAGTTTGACCTCTGTTTTGCAGAGGTCCACAGTTTCTGGTAAGCGCATAATCATATACTGCACTGGGATCGTATCTCCTCTGGCCATTGAATATTACAGCTCATCTGCTTGAATTGCATTTTGGGGACTTTCATTTTTATTGTTTTTATTGCGCTGCACTTATTTTGTTTTATGTTACTACTCAGGTTTTTTTGTGATTACCTGTAGTGTTCAGCTTGCAATTGGGTGTGGGTTTTAGTTGTTTGCGCTGATTGCAACCCTATATAGATTAATACATGTGCGATGGGTTGGAGGTTGGGGAAGGAATATATACATCCAATCTGTCAGAACCTGAAATGTAAAATTTGTTTTTTTGTTGAAAGGAGGAAATTGAAAGAAGAAAAGGTTTTAAATGTATGACATGTATTGACATAACGGAAGTAACATGGTGCAGGTACCCAGGAGACTGGCACTTATACATAATAAGGTGGAGGTTGGCCAGATTAGAGGTTGGCCAGGTGACACATCAATGGGGTGAAAATTTCCTTGTATGGGGAGATACGCCTGGTTGATGTCTCACCTGAGAGGTTGAAACCCGGCACAGGGAAGACCAGTGAATACACACAGGAGCATGGTCCATTAGATAAAGGGAACAAACGCTGGCTACCAGGGTACAATATGCCTTCACCACATGGCGCTACAAAATCTCACAGTGGTTGATAAAAACCTATTACCCTATATGTGCTGAGTATACACTGAATCAAGTGCGATCATTGTACCAGTGACTTGCTCCCAGAGATGTGCAGACACAGAATTAGGTTCATGCAGGGCGCGTATGTCTGAGGAGTAACCAGAAGAGGAGGGATGTATTCAGCACTATATTGGGGGAATAGGAACTGGGATGGGGGGTGTTAATGGAGTGGACATCGGAATCCTGAGGAACAAACTCTCAGCCATAGCGTAAGCGGGGCTTTGTTACTCAGAGAGATTGGTGGCATCCTTAATAACATTCAAAAAAGTCACATGAATACCCAGGTTGAAGTGGCTCAAGATTTTGTCAACCATGTTGAGAGGTTGGTAGACAATGTGATGGTATAGGACAAAAATCTGTCATTGGCTCTGGCGTGCACGCAGTGGCAGGTGGAAGTGTCAACCAGCATTGAGCTGATGGTACAGTCTCCATATGAGGGACAGCGGCCTGATGAGTTAGCATCACTGCTCAGTAAGACTTTGCCAAGTACGTCGCTTACACTAATCCAAAGTGGTGGTTGAATGCCTGGATGGGCTGTACCAGTTTGGATTGTGAAAGGTGTTATGCTGTAGGATCTTATATACAGAAGTGCAGACTCGGTCTGTGTATTTGGTGGCATTAATGGGCTTACTGACTGGGGATTCTTTGCATTTGAGGCTAATTGCCCACATATGATCAGAGAGGATGGAACCTGGAGGCAGGTTGATACTTCCCTTGGTCAGAAGCATGACCATGATGTCCTTTGTATGCCAGGTCAATACATGGTGGTGAACGAAAAATGTTGGGAAGATATTTCATCCTGTATTCGGGATGGAGGGATCATTGCTGGGAAGGAAGCACCTGGGTATTATTTGGGACATAGACAAGTTTGTTTCTTTGTCCTAAAGAATACCAATGTAGGCTTAGTCATGGAACTAGAGGGTTCCTTGAACCTAACCATAGGTAGAGGTGCATGGTATACCCTGGGCATGGTCTCTGAAATCCAGGCACAGGGATGGAATTGTGTGGGTTTTGTCATTGTTGCAGATTTATATGTGTGGTTAGACTTGATATTTATCTAGAAGGGTCGCCCAGTTATCTATGCAAGCTGGGGGACGAATTGACGGTAGGGTCTCTGCGAACAAGTTAGAGACTTTGCTGCCAAGTCAGAGCCCTGCAATACCGCTGACATGCCAGAATTGTGGTAGGAAAGGCCATTGTGAGCATACTTGCCTAATCCCGGCTTGTATCTACAATGAGGAGGTATAGGAGGTTGGGAATGGGATGCGTAGTCTGATGGATCATAGGTATATATGTATATATTATGGTAATGGGTTAATTTCATGTTCTGGTATAGTGTGATAAAGGTGTATGTTAGGCTAATAATATGGGCAAAAGGCCCTCCTTGAGACTCTATATCAGAAAGATGGTTGATAGGTAGCTCTGAATATGTGTTGGTGAATGGTGAGTGAATGGACACCCCTTGCCTGTACTACACCCCGTCCCGAAGATATCAGAAAGAAGAAGACACAGAGTGGTGACATGGAAGCTGTCACGGAAGAGTGATGTTGGTGTGTCACCCAGTAACAAAGTGGCACGTGTGGGGAAGCGCAACACGGTAAGACCCTTATGGACTGTTCCATAGGAGCTGTTTGTGAAGCAAATGTTGAAAATCGCAACGCAGTAAGACAGTTATGGACTATTCCATAGGAGATGTTCCTGTTGAAAAACGCAATACGTTAATACAGTTAAGGACTGTTCCATAGGTACTGGTTCGGAAGCACATGTTGGGGAGTGACACACGTTAGGACAGTTATGGCTGTTCAATAGGAGCCGTGTCTGAAGAAGGGTGGTATGCGCTCTTTAGGCGCAAGGCGGAATGTTGTTGGAATTCAATATGAATATCAGATTCACATATTTCCTTACTCCCATATTTCATTACTCCAGCCAGCAAAAGATTGGGAGCATGTTCTCTATTTTTCGGTCAGGAAAAGTTCCTATCCGAAAATGCGATCATCTGTACTAATTCCAACACGCAAAATTCCTGCGTGTTGGAATTCAACATGAATATCAGATTTCTGGATTTTGTACACATATTTCATTACTCCCAAGAGAAGCCAGGCTCCCATGGTTTTTAAAAGAATGAGAGTTTCACACTTCCAGGAGGACAGGATGCTGCCGCCCAGGTTGGAATGTAGCCCGTTAAGCTTCTAGCTGCGCATGACAATGCTGGCTCCGATCTGTCTATGAGAATTTCCTGATTAGCTGCTATGCAAGCAGACTTCAAAGAGAACTAAACTGACAGGGATGATAAATGAGTTGAGATACAGGAAATCAAGGACCCAGGTATCTGTGGAATTTGACATCGGTCGGATGATGGCAGTTCATGGACAAACACTGCCCCCCAGAGGCCAGTTATGGCAAGACGGTCAATGTTGTAGCCTGTTGAGGGAACGCCCCAGAGACACTGTGATTTATCCAAAGGCAAAGTTGGGCAGGCAATAGGAGGGGGGGTCTGGATGAGGTATGCTTGTGAAAAAGGAATGTTTGCAGGAAGAGCAGCCTCTTGAACCACCTGGAGACCAGCCGATAGGATGTGTTAAGTATATGCTTGTATTGTATTCTGATTGTAAGCTATGTAACCTTGTATTACCCTTTTAATACTTTTATGTTAGTTTCCTAATTCCTTGGGAAATAAATAAGATGTTGTTTTACTAGCAGCACTGTGTATTTGGTTTCATAGCTAACCTGGTATTATTGTGATATTAACAATAACATGTGCTCAGAGTTTAATAGACCAACTAATTATAGGGACTAGACAAATTAATACACAGATATAATTTTAATTATTATATCGATTACTTCACTACGCATGCTCAGAAACAATTCAAAGCATGCTCGGAAGGATTGAACTTCATTTTCTTGGCTTGTCGTAGTGTTGTACGTCACCGCGTTCTTGACAGCATTCAACTTTTGTGTGACCGTGTGTATGCAAGGCAAGCTTGAGCAGAATTCCGTCGGAAAAACCATCCAAGTTTTTTCCGACGGAAAATCCGCTCGTGTGTACGGGGCATAAGATGAACATAGGTGCTGGAATCAGAAAGATGATGGATGGCTTGATTCCTGTAGTCTACGGTGTCCATGACCACTATTAGCCCACCCTTGTCAGCATTTCTGATTACCACACTGCTGTTATCTCTCAGGGTTTTAATGGCTTTCTTTTCTTCAATAGTAAGGTTGTTAATAGAACATTTAGTAGAAGATTTCTTCACTAAATTAACTAGATCCCCCTCAACTAATTTCTGAAAAGTGTCCATATTCTTGCCCCGTGAATTAATGGGATAAAAATCAGATCTTATCTTATACCATCAGCTAATGCTGTTTGTTCATCGCGACAAGGATTGGACTCTGCTGCCAGATCAAGTAAAACCTCTAGTGTACAAACTTCAGGAAAGAGATGTGGGGGGAAGAGAGGGAGGAAGGAGAAAAAACAGGAGGTGAAGGAGGAGACAAGGAAGGGGAGGAAAACTGAAACGAAAGAGGAGACTCACCCACCAGCACATCGCCACAAGAAGGAATTGGATCACATTCTCCATAGTAATGCTTTCTGAGTGTCAGAGAGCGGACCAATCTGTTAACGTCCAAAACTATGCCAAAAAGATTGAATTGTTTGATCGGGCAAAAGTTTAATCCCCGTGACAAAAGAGACACTTCGGTGTCCTTCATATGCAGCGTACACACGAGCGGACTTTTCGACCGGACTGGTCCGACAGATCCGATCGTGTGTGGGCTTCATCGGACCTTCAGCGGACTTTTCCAGTCGAAAATGTGACGGACTTTAGATTTCGAACATGCTTCAAATCTTTACGTCATAAGTCCGCCGGACCCAGAAATCCGCTCGTCTGTGTGCTAGTCCGACGGACAAAAACCGACCCTAGGGCAGCTATTGGCTACTGGCTATCAACTTCCTTATTTTAGTTCAGTGTACGTCATCACGTACGAATCCGTCGGACTTTGGTGTGATCGTGTGTAGGCAAGTCCGTTCGTTAAAAAGTCAGTCGGAAGTCCGTCAAAAGTCCGTTGAAAGTCCACCGGAAAATCCGTCGGACCAGTCAGGTTGAAAAGTCCGCCCGTGTGTACACGGCCTTAGACAAATTCAGAAGAAGCTGATAGTTTGGAAGAGTTGTTGGCTTATCTAAATGATGCTGGATGTCACTCTGAAGGGGGTGGGAGATAAAATTATCACCAGCCTCTTCAGAAAATCTACAGCAGGGAATGCACTTTTACGAGCAGACTCCAACCATCCAAAACATACCTAGGCCTGCAGGGGATACCAGTGGGCCAATTTTTGCATCTCAAACGAATTTGCAGTAATAATAAAGAATACACACAGGAATCAAAAATCATGTTTTCTCGTTTTAAGAAAAGGGGTTATTCTGACTCCATACTAAACACAGCAATTAATATCGCTAACAAAACGCCAAGAGAAAAATTGTTGCAAGAAAACCCTGATAGGAAGAAGATAAATAGGGGAAACAGGGGACCCAAAATAACTTATCTGCCTTTTCCTCTACACTGTTTAGTACAGAATTTTATAAAATCAGAAATATTGTCTTTAAACACTTACCAGTATATTATTCAATGATCTGATTTATGCAAAGATTCTTGCTGATGGGGTTAAGACTGTGTCTCGCAGAGCTCCCACATTAGGAGGCACTCTATCGCCAAGTCTGTATACCAGTAAGTGCCCTAGTAGACATTGGTTGTAGTTTAAAGGCACATTTGGATGTGGACACAATGGCTGTCCTTGTTGCCCCCACATTCTCAGAGGTGACACGGTTTAAGCGACCGCTATTAAAAAACAGTCTAACATCATCACATTTGTTAATTGTAACACAAGGTATCTGGTCTACATTGTAACATGCCAATCATGTCATATACAATACGTTGGGCGCACTACACGCAGGTTACGTGATCGCTTGTACGATCATTTGTATGACATTCAGAAAGGCCACAATACCAATGTAGCTAATCATTGGAATTTGGTACACCATAAAAACACTTCAAGTTTAGTGATCCAGGTTGTTAAGAAAAGATATCTTTGTCAGTCAGAGGAGGGGACAAATTCAGAATAATATGTAAAAGAGAGGTATACTGGATCTTCTTTTTTAACACCAGAAAACCGGGGGGAATGAATCATGAATGGGACTTTTCCCATTTTTATGAGTAATAATGGGTATACTTTTTAGACTTTAATGTCATTGTACTCAAATGTGAATATGGAGGCTTGTAATTATCTACAATGCCGTATGTTGGAGAGTAGCATGCTGTCAGCCAATGACATCTGACTGAAAGACATCTGTACAGTCGACTTAGGATTATATAGAATGACAGGTCCATGCAATATGCAGGACCCACATGGGAGAGCCCAAAGGCACGTTTTTCCCTATATGTTTTGCAGGATTGCCACTGGTTACAGCAGCAGCTCCCCCAGGGTAATAACAGCAGCGGATTGGAAGAATTTGGTAGGGGCTAAGCCCGCGAATCTGGAGGAGATAAAAAGGGGCAGTCCGGCCGTTACCTTCAGACCGTGTGGTACAGGACTGGGACTCCCACCGCTCAGGACCAACGGAAGGATAGAGCGCTGTTCACCCGGAGGAAGAGAAAGCCTGCTACGCCGCCTCATTGAGAAGGCTGAGAGTTCCAGTGGGGAGGAGTGGCTCCTTTTCTGTCTTTAGGCCAGTCATTCTGAGGCTCCGCCCGGGCCGTCTGCTATCGCAGTCCAGGAGAAAATGGAGGAGACAACAGCAAGCATGCGCAGTCTGCGCCACCAGCCATGAAGAGCAAAGAAGAGAGCAAGTTCAGATGCTTCTCCACGTCCAAAAGGCAAGGAGAGAGCTTGCAGCGTTCCTCCTAGGAATGCTCCCCCTTACCACAATAGTGCTACTCAGCCAACTTCGGCCAGCAGTGAGCATCATAGGAGTTCGCCTACGGGTGATACATGTTCTACTATTAATGTCACTGATTTAAATATTCTGGTTAAATCTTTATCTAGTATTGTAAATGACCTTAAATCGGCACACACAGTTGGTGCTTGTGTTGAAAAAACTGAAGGTGCACAGTATTCTGGTGCGTTGCATGATACTAATCACAATACTGTTTATAAGGGGACACAGCTACCTGGTGCTATTCTACAGTCTAGCTCAGTTGGTGCTTGTGTTAATAAAACTGAAGGTGCACAGTATTCTGGTGTGTTGCATGATACTAATCATAATACTATCTTTAAGGGGGCACAGTTACCTGGTTCTACCCTGCAGTCTATTGACTTCACGTTACAACATAATATGGATGATGTCAGTCCAATCTGGTGACATTTGACAGAGGTGCCCCTTTTTGCAGATGCTACAGAGGGTGGACCTAGTTTACTGACACATAAACCTGTTCAGGTGCACAAATATGTTATTTCTTCTCCGCGATTCACTCATCCTATAGTTGCAGAGTCCTCTTTTAAGGTTCCTATGTCGTGTGACATTTCACCTTTCACCTTTCACATTTCACATTCCACTTAGCCGACTCTGTTAAAGGAAAAATTTGGAGGGGTGAATTTATTGATTTACTGTCATTATTGCCTGCTTCCAAAGAATTCCTAGCTAAATCTAATAGGAAGGCGGAGGACCGCTCTGAGGAGGATAGGCGGAGGGCGGTCCCCAGAACTTTTCAGAATTGGTTGCAAGCTTTCTGCATTTATGCAGCTGTGCTGGGAGAACAATTTCCTGAAAAATGCTCAGGATTATTTCAGCATGTGGATATAATTGCTGAAGCTTTTCGTCATTTTGGTGGTACAGCATGGTTCACCTATGACGAAAATTTTAGGCAGAAATTGGCGGTTGACCCGGCCTTACAGTGGGGATGAATGGATGTGGGTTTATGGTTGAACCTCATGTTATCGCAGAAACCGCAATTCACACCTCGAGCCGTGGCTCCACAGAATGCCTTTCGTAAAGGCTTCGGTTTTGCCTTTAATGAAGGGCAATGTAAATTCCTATAGAACTGCAGGTATAGGCATGAGTGCTCTTACTGCAATGGGACCCATCCCACTAGCAGGTGTTTTAGAATGTCATCAGCAACTTCCCTCCCATCATTACCCCGGGATACTGGTGGCAAAGGCCATGACACCAGTGAGTTTGCCAAGAATGCAACCATGGTTAGATCATTACCCAGCCTGCACGATGGCTCGACTGCTAATTGATGGTTTCAAGGAAGGCTTCTTGGTTCCCTCCTTTTCTGGGACGGGATGCGCCTTGGTTAGGAATTTACGTTCTGCTAGGATTTATCCTAACATTGTTCAGGATAAGATATCTAGGGAAGTCAAAGAAGGTCGAGTAGCTGGCCCTTTCAATCGCCCGCCTTTTGCGCATTTCCGACTCTCCCCTTTGGGCATTGTTCCCAAGAAGGAACAGGGTAGTTTCAGGCTCGTCCATCATTTGTCCTATCCAACGGAAGCTTCGCTTAATGATGAGGTTTCAGAAGTAATAGCCCCTGTTTCATACTCCTTTTTTGATGAAGCACTCGTGCTTTTAAGACGTTTTGGGTAGAGAGCATTGTTAGCGAGGGCAGACATCAAATCTGCCTTTCGCCTGCTACCCGTGCATCCAAAAGGTTTCAATTCCCTGGGTTTCCAATTCCAGGACCAATTTTAATTTGATAAATGTATGCCCATGGGTTTCTCCTTATCATGTTTTTATTTTGAGACTTTCCCTAAATTTTCACATTGGGTTTTGTCGGAATGCTTCCCTGTGGGAGGTTTCCTGCATTATTTAGATGACTTCTTGTTCATTGGTCCAGAGGACTCACATTTATGTCTTGAGTCACTGAACTCATTCTTTCATATTTGTGATTCCTTTGGAATTTTGCACGAGAAAACGTTTTTTCCGTCACCCACTATTGAGTTTTTGGGGATTACTATTGACTCCTCCTTGATGGAGTTTAGACTGCCCAGGGATAAATTGCACCGTATGAGAATAATGATCTCATCTGTTATCTAAACGCAAGGTGTTGTTAAAGGAGGCGCAATCTTTATTGGGTCTTTTTGCATTCGCAGCAAGAATCATCCCAATAGCCAGAATTTTTTCCAGGCGTTTTGCTTTAGCTATGAAGGATTTGAAGAACCTATACTCTCATGTCTGCATCTCTGCAAGTGTCAAGGAAGACTTGAAAATTTGGGATTCTTTTCTTTGTAATTTTAATGGGTCCACTGTCTGGCAACAATCTTTTACGAATGATTTTCAGCTGAACTTCTTTACGGATGCCGCGGGTTCATCAGGCTTCGGAGCCTTTTTGGATGTCCATTGTTGTGCCTCTGAATGGCACTCCAGTTGGCTGCATCAGGATATTCTACATAACATAATCCTCCTTGAGTTATTTCCGGTGATAGTTTCAATTGTAATATGCAAAGAGCAGTTTATGAATCGTAGGGTAATAGTGCATACTGATAACAAAGGTGTACTTTTTGCTATCAATATGCTATCATCCAGATCGGAGCTAGTCATTAAGATCTTACATTTCTTAGTGTTGCACTGCATGCGTTTCAATATCTGGTTGAAAGCACGTCACATATCTGGGGTTGATAATAACATAGCTGATGCTTTATCTCGTTTACAGTTCCAGAGATTCCGGAAATTGGCTCCATCAGCGCATCAGCACGGCACCCTTTGCCCAGACTTCCTCTGGGGCTTGATTTGGGACTGATATCTGCTCATCTCCATAATTCGGTAGCACAGAAGACATGGCGGGACTATTGAAAATGATGTATTGCTCTAATATTAACCTTCCAGTCAATCCGTGCTCAGTGTATATATATAAATTCCTCCAATTAATCAATTACTCAGAAATAATGTGGGTGTGATTGGGTCAAGAACACTAAAAACTATATACTGCAATATTGTGCTGCATAAGAATAAAAATAAAAATATAAATAAAACCCAGGATGTCGTCTGTGATGGCTATTAAATAAAACATGAATAAAATATAACCACTATATATATTGTCCCATATCAATATAGAAAAAAGCATATGAATAAAGAGTTAGAAAGAATCCCCAATTTAAGGTTGCTAGATAGCCGTTCTGCTATGTATTATGTATGCATTTCACTCATCAATATTATTAGGCATAGTCCCATATGTACAAGAACATATTTGGGGGGCACACCATACAATGCATTTAAATTCAAGATGGTGCTGCTATAAGACCTACAAACAGTACAAAATATTTTACAGCGCACACATACAAGAATGACATTTCCTGCAGGGCTAGTTAAAAACACCTGAACACCTGAACATATTCAAAAATACGGGGGTTTGGTCACACTATATGGTCATATAGTGCTAAGCCCACTTACTGCGACAAAGTACCCCGAATTAGTGGGTCCTACACTAGTAATAGAATGGAAGATCCTTTGTCTCAACCATGGGAGCTGAACTTCTCTATGTGGGAGAACTGAAAGGGATACATCCTAAACACTGGTGGCCACTAAATAGGAGGTAATGAGGAGGGGGATGGGTGCTCCAGCCCAAAAAACATGGTCATAGTCCCATATGTAATAAAAAAAGGAATGTGTTCAGCAAATTCCCCAGCATTGCTATATAATGTAAAGGTTTCCAGAAGGGAGCCTTTATGGTGAGTTGAATGATTTCATTTTATATTACAATGTAATAATAGAAATAATGCACTTCAATCATCCTGACAACATAACAACCATGGTGCCGGGATAATTGAAGTGCTAACACCAGGTGTTTGGAGTATCTTTATCTGCTGGTTGTTAAACTTTCTAGAATACACATATTTCCATTGTTGTGTAGGATCTGGGCCTGTTGTCCCTCCATTCCTCTCCCCCCCTTTCCCTCTCCATCCCTCATTCATCTCAGACTCTAACCACACCCCTTTGAGCCACGCCCACTTACGACACGCCCACTATTTTGCGTAAACCACGCCCATTTTTTGCGCACCACATTTTTATTATTCATTTTGGGGACACCTGATGTAAGGGGGGCTCCGCTGGGGACTCCTGATGTAAGGGGGGCTCCGCTGGGGACACCTGATGTAAGGGGGGCTCCGCTGGGGACATCTGATGTAAGGGGGGCTCCGCTGGTGACACCTGATGTAAGGGGGGGCTCCGCTGGGGACATCTGATGTATAGGGGGGCTCCGCTAGTGACACCTGATGTAAGGGGGGGCTGCGCTGGGGACATCTGATGTAAGGGGGGCACCGCTGGGGACACCTGATGTAAGGGGGCCCCCGCTGGGGACACCTGATGTATGGGGGGGCTCCGCTGGGTACATCTGATGTAAGGGGGCTCCACTGGGGACACCTGATGTAAGGGGGGCTCCGCTGGGGACATCTGATGTAAGGGGGGCTCCACTTGGGACATCTGATGTAAGGGGGGGGCTCCGCTGGGGACATCTGATGCAAGGACAGACTCTGCTGGGACACCTGATGCAAGGACAGACTCTGCTGGCGGCACCTGATGCAAGGACGGATGGCTGGTGGCAGGCGACGTGGCAGGTGACACGCTCAGGGATCCCACTGATTCTGCATTATGATGAGTTAAATGATTTCATTTTATATTAAAATGTAATAATAGAAATAACGCACTTCAATCATCCTGACACCATAACAACCATGGTGCCGGGATGATTGACACCTGCTGTAAGGGGGGGCTCCGCTGGGGACATCTGATGTAAGGGGGACTCCGCTGGTGACACCTGATGTAAGGGGGGCTCTGCTGGTGACACCTAATGTAAGGGGGGCTCCGCTGGGGACATCTGATGTAAGGGGGGCTCCGCTGGGGACATCTGATGTAAGGGGGGCTCTGCTGGGGACACCTGATGTAAGGGGGGCTCCGCTGGGGACATCTGATGTAAGGGGGGCTCCGCTGGGGACATCTGATGTAAGGGGGGCTCTGCTGGGGACACCTGATGTAAGGGGGGCTCCGCTGGGGACATCTCATGTAAGGGGGCTCCGCTGGGGACATCTGATGTAAGGGGGCTCTGCTGGGGACACCTGATGTAAGGGGGGCTCCGCTGGGGACATCTGATGTAAGGGGGGCTCCGCTGGGGACATCTGATGTAAGGGGGGCTCGGCTGGTGACACCTGATGTAAGGGGGGGCTATGCTGGGGACATCTGATGTAAGGGGGGGCTCCGCTGGTGACACCTGATGTAAGGGGGGCTCCACTGGGGACATCTGATGTAAGGGGGGCTCCGCTGGGGAAACCAGATGTAAGGGGGGGCTCCGCTGGGGACATCTGATGTAAGGGGAGGCTCCGCTGGGGACATCTGATGTAAGGGGGGGCTCTGCTGGGACACCTGATGCAAGGACGAACTCTGCTGGGGGCACCTGATGCAAGGACGGACGGCTGGTGGCAGGCGACGTGGCAGGTGACACGCTCAGGGATGCCACTGATTCGGCATTATGGTGAGTTGAATGATTTCATTTTATATTACAATGTAATAATAGAAATAATGCACTTCAATCATCCTGACAACATAACAACCATGGTGCCGGGATGATTGAAGTGCTAACACCAGGCGTTTCGAGTATCTTTATCTGCTGGTTGTTAAACTTTCTAGAATACACATATTTCCATTGTTGTGTAGGATCTGGGCCTGTTGTCCCTCCATCCCTCTCCCCCCCTTTCCCTCTCCATCCCTCATTCATCTCAGACTCTAACCACACCCCCTTTGAGCCATGTCCACTTAAGACACGCCCACTATTTTGCGTAAACCACGCCCGTTTTTTTGCACACCACATTTTTACTTTCCCCCGTGCCACGCCTACAAATGCATGCCCCGCCTCCTAATTATAATAAGACTCCGCCTACGGCAAACAAAAGTGTCCCTAAAAAATGTTTTTCAATGTTCGCAAATTCTGTTCAGCGCTGACTCGGCATACAGATCACTCTATCCAGAGAAAGACTGCCTAACGCTCAGAGAACACAAAACTTGTACATCCAGGCAGTACTACAACTCCCATAACGCACTGCAACAGGACCAACCTTCAGCTCACTTACTGCTATGAAACCTGACCCAAGTGACAGGACACTCTGAAAACCACACGGTGTTCTGCCGAGAAAGTTCCCCTCGGTGGATAAGGACCCCCCTGTACTGCGCAGGCGCAGCGCTTGCGCAGTACGAGCCGGCAGAAATAGCCGAAGCCGAATAGTTGTAAATCAGCTGTACAGGGCGCCTGTAAGAGGGCCCCTCGTGGGCTCGCTTCGCTCGCCATGCTTCGGGCACAGCCTCGCTTCACTCGGCACTTTTTTATTCTACCTCTAGTCCACTTGGATGGTGGGGCTTGAACCTGGACTCAGGGCACAGGCTGACAGCTGACTGAAGGTTTTCAGCTTCGGCTATTTTCGGCGGCTCCTTAGTCGTTCGTGCTGCGCAAGCGCTGTGCCTGCGCAGTACAGGGGGGTCCTTATCCACCAGGGGAACTTTCTCGGCAAGACAACGTCAGTCCCGACTGCGAGCTAAAGACACTCCCTCCTGCTGCATCATTAACCCCACAGCTCCGCATATCTCCCGGACTGGACCCCTGTACTACTGCGGCGGCACTGAATATTTGTTTCTTGGAGACTCCTGACAGACGCTCTCTCCTACACAGATCAGTGTACATCCACATAGCCACAATGTCATCTTACTCCTACAACCGGACACTGCTGCCCTCATCCTTCTTACAGACTAACGATAAATTACTCTCCGAACAGCTACTGAGTGATCACAAGACTCTCTATGCCTGTCTCCCTCCAGATACTGCTTAGTACAGGTTGTAAGAGCTGACAAGTGCTACAAGCAAGATACTGAACTCCACTGTTCAGACTAAAAGACTTTTCCAGTAGGTATCAGAATTATTTAACTAAGATGTGTATATGGCTGTTAACATAATAGCCCATCTTTTCCTTAGTTCAATGCGAGTTGTACTAACCAGTTATTACAGTTATAGGTTTGTATTTTTACCTGAGTTAGCGGGTCTTAGACATTTATACTGCTATATCTCCTAACCCCTAACTAAGGATGAGCTCGGGCGTGTTCGCACAGCCCACGTGCAGAGCCCGCCAGGGAGTCGACATGGCACTGCGCTAGTCACAGGCAGTGAGACATTTCCCGATGTCTGCAGCCGCACATCGGGAAAATGTCTCACTGCCTGTGATTAGTGCAGCGCCCTGCCGACTTCCTGGTGGGCTCTGCACGTGGTCTGTGCGAGCACGCCCGAGCTCATCCTTACCCCTGACATGGAGTCCCCGCTGTAATTTCAGTGGGGACTTCATCCCAGGAATGTACACTATGACAGTATTGATAACTTGATACCATTGCTGTGCAGGAATACCACCTGGCAATAGTACACGTTCGGCATACCTCTCCCATCCGTATATACAATAATACAATAAGTGCTACCTTGCATATCAGCCTATAATGAACAACACCTCCTCCCTGAACAACTACACACCCTGTGGCGACGGGCCATCTAGCCAGTCACGGAACACTCTTTGTAGTGTGGTCTGGGTCAACCCCCAAACAGCGGCGTACTGCGGTGCAGGCATTCCAACAGGCATGCACGCACCACCTACGCTCAGTAGGTTCCCGATCTGATCCCCTATTTGAGGAGGTCAGACGAGCTCCCCTCCCCTTAGTGGTATCCCCCCAAAGGCAGTATCCAACCGACTGTCTTCGCATCCCATTAAGCTACACTTCTTTCTCTGGTACACTTTCTTTCTCTGATACACAAAACCCACTGACCCCTCCCTTGACCGTAATAAGACCATAACCTGAATTTCTATCTATATATAGCCCCCCTCCTATCACAGAGGAAGTGGCAGCAGACTTGGACCTCCCAATCTCGACTGAAGAAACCCTGACCGCACTAAAACAAAGCCAGGGAAAAACCCTGGACCAGATGGCTTAACGGTCAACTACTACAAATCCTTCTCTGACACTCTTATTCCCAACTTCATCAAAGCATTTAACAACCTAGCCTCCTCCCCCCTCGCCAATAAAGATATCCTAGAGGCCCACATTACATTGATCCCTAAACCAGGCAAAGACACCAAGATGGTGTCTAACTATCGTCCCATCTCCCTACTCAACGTAGATGTGAAACTTTATGCCAAAATACTGTTGAACCGGTTACTTTCCCTACTCCCCAAACTAATCTCTGTTGACCAAGTTGGCTTTATCCCTGGTAGGGAAGCCAGGGATAACACCATAAAAGCCTTACATGTGCACCATTGGCAAACAACGACTTCCTCTCAGGGATTCTTTTTATCCTTAGATGCGGAGAAGGCGTTCAACAGGGTGGCCCGGGACTACATGACAGCGACATTAAAAGCTTTGGGACTTCCCACACGTATGCTCCAAATGATACTTTCCTTATACTCGTCTCCCACTGCCAGAATTAGAGTCAATGGCCGACTGTCGAGCGCCTTCTCCATAGCCAACAGTACAAGCCAGGATTGTCCGCTATCTCCCCTCATCTTTGTTTTAACAGTGGAACCCCTCCTTCGCAGAATAAGGGTGAACCCCGACATAAATGGGATTACTATCAAACATAAACAATAAAAACTTGCTGCATACGCGGACGACATCCTTTTGTTCCTCTCAGACCCAATCACCACTATTCCTAACCTCCTTAAAGACTTTACCCTGTTTCATAAACTCTCCAACCTGCAGATCAATTTCGACAAATCAAAAGCCCTCAATATTACACTCCCAAAAACCTTAGTCTCCCAATGCCAACATAACTTCCCCTTTAGATGGGAACCACACGCACTAACATACCTGGGCACTAAGATTCCTACCAAGCTGTCTGAACTCTACACCATAAACTTCTTGCCAACCTTGCAGAAAATCCAGGGAGATCTGCACAGCTGTCATAATGGCCATTTTTTGTGGTTTGGCAGAGCCGCCATCTTAAAGATGAATGTCCTCCCCAGATTACTCTACCTCATTCAAGCCATCCCCATAAAACTCCCCCCATCTTTCTTCACATCATACAAGAGAATGTGTAGAACCTTCATATGATCCTCAAACACCCCTATATTAAGTTGGGACAGAATAACGCTCTGGCATGTACACTCAAGCACGAAAGACTGGATCCAAATTGAAAATGCCTTTGCTCAGACGCCAGTCTCACACCTTCCCTGGATCACCCAGAAATCCATACCTAAAGAATACGCCACCCACCTGCTAATAAGTCCCAGGCTGCTTGACTTTAAACTAGCATGCAAAACACTCATTATGACCCCCTCCTCAGGGCCCATGACCCCGCTTACCTAAAATCCTGATTTCCAGCCTGGTATTACTGTACATAGCCCACAGGATTCACCCTCAGCTCCACTGGTTAGAGCCCAACAATTCTTTCAAGATGGGGCGATCCTCCCATATTTGGCAATTCCCTCAGTGCTCCCAGAGCTCCACATGCCCTTTTTTAAATATCTTCAGATCAGACACTTTTTCCAAAACACACAACCACTCGCCCAATGATGTAGGGATCTTACACCCTTTGAACATAACTGCAACAGCTAGGGAACCCCAGAGACACCTAATCTCAGTGATCTATGCGTTACTTTTTACTGACGACAACCCAAACACAAAGATAAACCAACAGTGGGAGACTGAACTAGCCATCGAGATACCCAAAGAAGACTGGGAACGCATATTTGAACACACACAAAGTGTCCATAAACATTTCTGCACAAGAAAACAGGTATAAACTCTACTCCAGATGGTATAGGACACCAGACAAGATACACAAATACTTTCCGAGCATCCCCTCGCTCTGCTGGAGATGCAAAGTCGCCCACGGCTCATTACTTCACATTTGGTGGGAGTGTCCGCTAATACAACCTTTCTGGAAGAAAATCCACGAATTGATCATTGAAATCACAACCTACACCCCAGACTTCACCCAAGCACAATACTTACTCCACCACACATCCCTTCCACTGTCATCTTATAAAAAATCCCTTACCCTACACCTTATCAATGCTGCCACCCAGTGTATACCAGTTCATTGGAGAACCACTGACACACCTACAGTCGCTGAATGGATCGTCAGTGTAGACAAAATGGCCGAAATGGAAAAACTCATCCACCAAGCCAAATAAAACCCCACTAAACTACATGGGCTTGTTGGACATAATACAGACGCTCCACAAGCACTGGCAACCCCCAAACCAGTACTTGAACTCTCATATACAGAAGGATAATCAGTACCCTATTGGGTCATGTAGACAATTTGTCACCCCCCTATCCCCCATTACCCCCCTTATCAAGCTCACCTTACCCAATACATTCTGCTACCCAGATACACCATACTGAACTAACAGGTCTGAGGACCACACCACCAACCCTGTTAGGTGTATCATTCCATCATGCCCGGCAAAGGTCCTATCAGCATCTTCCCAGATTTGGGAAGGGATCCAATTTGCAGGGGCCATTACCTGACTACTGATAAACCGCATATGAGCTTAATACTTTATGCTTCCTATTGCCCCCCCTTCACAGATAGTTCCCTTTACGGGTGTGCGGGTTATGGGGTGGCCTGTTAAGGTTTGTCTCTATATCGCATGCACTGCCCCCTCGGTTCATAAGAATACACAATATCCTTTACATCATAGCAGCCTTGGAGACATTGGATTATCACCTATTTACAGTCTTCCCCATATATAATTACAGTTGTCAGGGAAGCTAATGAATCTACTTAGAGAATTGAAAATGCAAAAGTTAGGTGATTGAATACTTACAATATACATGTAATTTCTATTACTGCTTTGTTGTACAATCTTGATTCCTTTCACCTGTAACACTGTAACCGTGTTATTCATGCTTCTGTTATTGTAAAAATTCAATAAAATCTTTTGAAAAAAAAAGGGGCAGTCCGGCCGTTACCTTCTTTTTTTATTTATTTATTTTTTTATTTTTTTTTTAAAGAAGAGAGCTTTCAACCATACATATATCCAGTCCAGGGGATTACTTAGACTTGCCGGAGGTCATATAAATCCAGTTAACCATGTTATATTCTTATTTGTCTATCCCTGCCCTCCCCCTTCTCCCCTCCAACCCATTCCTCCCCCCTCCCCAATCCCCCCCTCCCTTCTCTCCAGGGTCTAACGTTCATTCCACTCTCCTTCTTAAATTACAGATTTTATTTCTTTGGCGTAGCTCCATGTTTTTTTAAATTTTTTCCAATGGTCCCAGCTACCCAGATTCTTACTTCTTATATGTCTTCTACTCTACACTCCAGTGTCTCCAAATTACAAATCTCCTCTATTGCGTCAAACCACTCCCATATCTCCGGACTCTCCCTCCTCTGCCAGTTCCTTGGGATCATTCTTTTTGCCGCGTTCAGAAGTTGCGGGACAAGAGTCTGCTTACCGTTATTTAGATCCCCCCTCCCCCCTAGGAACAGGACCTCCCGAGGGTCGTCTGCTACCTCTATTCCCGTTATTTCCTTTATGAGGACAAGGATTTTATGCCAGAAGTTTTTAATTATGGGGCAACTCCACCACATGTGTCCCATTGTTCCAATCTCTTGGCATCCTCTCCAACAGGTGGCTGGCCCTTTCTGATATTTACTTGTTATCTCGGGGGTCAGGTAGCTTCTACTGATGCATTTGTAGTTCATTTCGGCCGTTCGAATGTCTATTTTTGTATTGGCACTTATTTTAAAAATCCTTTTAATTGTGTCAATATCCTTTTTAGTGCCTAAATCTCTCTCCCATTTAAATATGAATGGCGGCATCTCCCACTTTTCTGAAGCTAGCAAGATTTTATAGATCTGAGAGACCGTATTTCTTGAGGCCTCCTTATCACACAGCTTTTCAAAGTCTGTCAGTTGTCTTCCAGACCTGATTGGCTGTGGTAGCCTATTCACAAAATGATTTAGTTGAAGATATCGCCATCCATCTAAACCCCGTGTATTCCTCCCGTGTGTGAGTTGCTGGAGTGACTTAATTTTACCTTCATTCATAATTTCTCTTAGTTGTGTTTTTCCCCAAAAAGCTTCTTTTCCTCCTATACTCTCCATACCTGGTGTAAAAAATGTATTATCTAATAGTGCAATCAGTGGTGAATTATATTTCCCATTTACTTTCTTGTATATCCCATCCCATATTTTCAAGACATTTCTTGTTATTTTGTGTGTACTATCTGCAAGTGGTCTAAAGTGTGGGGGATTCCAAATGATAGTGCCTAGTAGTGAATTACTTAAATCTTCTTCTATTTTTACCCATTTTTTCCATTTATCCTTCTTCGCCCATTCTACTACCCTAGATAAAACTACAGCTTTGTAATACATCTGTATATCAGGAACTGCCAAACCTCCGTCTACTTTCTTTTGTTTTAGCGTCTGAAGGGACACTCTCGGTTTTTTGTTTTTCCAAATAAAGGTCATGATTATTTTTTTTAACGTCCTCAGGTAATTCTGGGGGAGGGGAACTGGTAGCATCTGGAAGACATACATGATCTTGGGTAATAATACCATTTTAAAGACATTGATACGTCCAATCCAGGAAAGGGCCTTATGGTAGAGTCTATTACATTCTGATCTTTCCTGGTCTAATAAGGGCATATAGTTACTACTAAACGTCTTCTTAATTGAGCTGGTTAGTTTAATGCCCAGGTATTTTAATTCCTTAGTCCATTTAAAACTAAATTCTTTTTTCAAAATCTCTACCACTGGCTTGCTTACATTTATATTTAATATTTCTGATTTATTCATATTTATTTGAAAATTGGATACCTCTCTGTATTTTCTTAATGCCTTCATGAGGTTGGGCATCGTCATGTCTGGGTCCGTAACATAGAATAGCACATCGTCCGCATATGCTGCGACTTTGTGTTCCTCCTTTCCAACCACCACCCCACGAATATGCGGGTCCCTTCGTATTGAAGCCAGGAAGGGTTCCATGGCTAAACCGAAGAGAAGCGGGGACAGGGGACACCCCTGTCTCGTGCCCCTCTCCATCTCAAATGGTTGAGAAAAGATCCCATTAACTTTGATTACAGAAGTTGAGTGATTGTACAAAGTTTTTATCCTCCGAATCATTTTAGGGCCCAGTCCCATGGCCTCCAGAGTCTGGATCATGAACCCCCAGTCTACCCTGTCAAAAGCCTTCTCGGCATCAATTGACAGAAGTAGTCCTGGGGGCCCACTCTCCTTCATTTTCCCCGCCAAGGGCAGGGTCCTAATCCCGTTGTCCCTCCCCTCCCTATTGGGGACAAACCCTGCTTGGTCTGAATCCACTAACAGGTTCATGTATTCCTTTAATCTTTCTGCCAACACTTTAGCGTAGAGTTTTGTATCGTTGTTCAGTAGAGAGATTGGGCAATAGCTTGAGCATATTGTTTTATCTTTGCCTTCTTTCTGTATAATTGTAATGGATGCTTTCAATGCATCTCTGCTCATCTCAAAGCTGTCACCCAATCCGTTCATATACCGACACAACCTAGGTACTAAAACTTCTCTAAATGTTTTGTAATAAAGTGTTGTTAGGCCATCTGGGCCTGGGCTTTTCCCTAAGGCCATTCCAGCTAACACTTTACTAATTTCTTCTTCTGAGATTGGTCTTTCCAATAGGTCTCTATTCTCCTCAGGGATCTTGGGGAGCGCTGCCTTTTTGATATAGTTGTTACCTCTCTCTATCCTGTTTTTTGAGTAGATGTCTTGCTTGGGGGCAGAGTATATCTCTTTATAATAGTCCCTGAAGGTTTCTGCCACCTTCTTAGTTGAATATTCTATTTGACCCTCTTTAGTTCTCCCTCTTTAATCTCCCTTTGCCTTAGACCCTGGAGAGTTTTCCCTTTTCCAACGGGATGAGGTTGGGCAAGACCCCTGGTTCCTACTACCCCTCCCTCCCTCCCCTCTATTTCCCCCCCACCCTCTCCATCCCCCCATCCTCTACCCACCCCTCTCCCCCCCAACCCCTCCCTCCCTCCCCTCTATTTCCCCCCCACCCTCTCCATCCCCCCATCCTCTACCCACCCCTCTCCCCCCCAACCCCCACTCCCTCCCCTCTTCCCCCCCACCCCCCTCCTGGTCCCTACTGAACCCTTAGACCAGTGAGGGTCACTAACATTGTGGCCCAACATTGGTCTCCTCCTCCGAAGGGGGAGTCTAAGGTGCACCGTCCCTACATTTCATATTGCCTTAACAACCAAACAAGCTAGGCTCTATTTCCACAAATCTTCTCTCTTCCCTAAATTTAATTGAAAATGACCTTTAGCTCCCTCTCCCCCCCAGAACCTCCCCCCACCACGCCCCTCCCCTAGCCCAAACTCAGTTCAATCCAGCGTTCCATTGACCAGTCCAGTGTAGGGGGTGCCTGTATCCCCAATTTCTCGCAGAACTCTTCTAGTTCTCCTGGGAATCTTAGACTTGCGGATCTCCCACCTTTCCTACCTACTAGGCAGGCTGGGAATCCCCATGTGTACGTAATATCTTGATTCATCATTTGTTCCAGTAGGGGTTTTAGATGTCACCTTCTCGCCAGTGTGCCTTTAGCTAGATCCGCAAAGACTTGAATTCTTGCTTCTTCGAACTGTAGTGGGGCATGGCCCTTAAGCTTAAACCAGATATTTTCTTTATCCTCATAAAATCTGAACCTCACAATTATATCACGGCTACCTTCAAACCGTCTGGAGTCTAGCCTGCCCAACCTATGCACACGCTCAATTTTTGGGAAGTCTTCTCCTTCCAGCCCCAGAAGTGGGCTGAAGATAGTCGCCACAGTCTTCCTTAGGTCTTCACCCCTATTTTCTGGGACCCCTCTGAGTCTCAGATTTTGTCTACGGTCTCTATTTTCCTGATCTTCCAGCCTGTAGCATACTTTTATCTGATTTTGTTGGGTTGTTTTAAGTTGTTCTTTTAATCCAAAGATCTCCCGTCCTTGCTTATCAAGCTTATCTTCAGCCTCTTCCACTCTTACCAAAAGGTTGCCTAAATCAGACCTCAGCAAGGTGAACTCCGCCTTGATTGATATTTCAAGCACTTTAAGCATCTCTGCTAATTCGCCTTTTGAAGGTAGTTGTGAGTCTTGTCTATGTTCGTCGATTCTAGATGCTTCCATCGTATTTTCGGCTAATAGCTCCTCCCTGGAGTGATCTGGAGTCATGTCTTCCCTCTCGTTGAGTCCCTTCTTCTTTTTATCTGCTATATTTAATTTTTGAGTCTTTTGCTGGGAACTCCCCGGGCTCCCCCCTTTCACCATGTATTGCTTGATAGTACTAGCGGGGGTATTGCCAGCCATATTCTCTTTTGGGGTTTTCGGTGGGCCCCCCTTCCCGGCTTTAGCTGAACTGCGACTCATACTTCTCTTCCCACTGTCTAGGCCTGCTTAGTCTTAATCAGTGTGTCCAGAATTAACCGTATTAGGCCAGGCTCCAGGCTTTTTCTGATTAAATACCAGATAGAGTTATACTCAAAGTGCAGGTGCTGGTGTGGTGATGGTACACAATTAAATCAATTAAATCAATATATGAGCCTCTGTGTGACTATGCTGAGGTCGTACCTTTATACAATACTGAAACGTAGGGTTCCTATATGCGTTTTCCGCTGGTCTATATCTGGCGTCCGGAGTTAGGTAGATCTTGTAGGGAGAGTCCCGTTATGATGCTATATATTTAAAAATTTCTATTCCAATACCACTCACTCAGCCCTATATCTGCTGTATACCACCCTCCATACCCCTCAGACGTATAAATCCTTACAGGGCTTCCTCCCTATATTGATGTTTACAGAAGTATCAACTCTGCTTACCGCATGCTCTGGGGTTCGCTGTGTCACACTATCCCGCTTCTTAGATAAGAAGCCCCTTGGGCAAGAGCCTCATGGATGCTGCGGTACTGGTGCGCAGGCTTATAAATGGCACAAATATACCCTAGGAGTTCATGTGCTTCAGAAAAAAAGGGAGAAACAAAAGAAACAGTTCATTGTTCCACCCGGGGATATCCGTTATTCCACTTCAACCCTAAATAACAGTACTCTTATTGTATTCTATTCATTTAGTGTAATTTATGCAAAAACAGGTTACACGAAATGATACCAGCGGATCCACTTTCCCTCCATCAGATTACAGGGATGACAAAGCTGATCTCACATAAGCTTTCTTACATAGCATCCGCCAGCATGTTTCTCCAAACTTGTTTCTGATACACTCTGATACACTCTTACCTTCCGCGTTTACTCAGCTTTGTAAATCTCTTACCACCACCACACTTAGATGTCTGTCACCACTCCATGTTGTTGTATGAGATGCTCAGCTGTTGAACTTCCTTGCCACTCTCAGTCTGTGAAGCACCTATCCGCTGGCACTTGCCGTGGTGTCCGGCTCGATACTTGACTCATCCACTGACATTGCCTGCAGGGAGGGGGGGGCGGACGGGGGGAGAGCAGGACTCAGAGCGGTCCGCGGAGTTTGCCGCTCTGTATGTTGCCTCTATCTTCCGGGAGAGGGGCCGGTTCTCAGCACGCCGACCCCCTCTCAATACTCCCGGCGTTCTCCGCTCTATCCGCTCCGTCCTAGCATCCCGCTCTGAGTAGGCTAGAGGGAGTCTGACAGAGCTTCAGCGGGACGTCACACCTCTTACTCCTCCCTTCCCCTAGGACGTCTGACGTCTCACGTCATCCTCCCCCGATCCACCAGACAGAGGTTTTAAGCTTCCCTGACCCCTCTACAACTTGGTTGGATTTGGCCTTTAATAGATGGTCTTGTTTTGATGTCCGTCTAGCTTAGTTAGCAAGGATTGATAACTGAATCATCCACCATTTAGCAGGTAAATTGCAAAAAAAGGTTCCTCTTACTTCCTGTTCTGTTGACCACCCAGGAAATTGGGGTAAAAAATCTCTCAAAAGGGGTCTCAAGGAAGAAGACGCACCAGACAGAGGTTTTAAGCTTCCCCGACCTCTTTAAGGCTTGGTTGGATTTGGTCTCGGCCGTTACCTTCTTACCTTCAGACCGTGTGGGACTGTGACTCACATCCACCCTCCCCATTTCTTGAAATAGTCATGGTGTTGTTCAGTGGGGGAATAGTCGTCCAGCATTGTCTGGATGGACACCGTTTAAAATTTTGGGTTGTTGTATTATAGCCAAGATGGCTTCATATTTATTTGAATTTTCATAATACATTAGCAGGTTACCCCTTGAACAACACCAGGGCCTAAAATTTAATTTGCCAAAACAAATAAATTGTTGAAAGAAAGAATTGTTGTTGGTCTCTTATTGTATTAGTGACACCTTTGTGCTAGCCCATGTGTATTAGGCAACCCTGCCACATCAATTTTGGATGAGTCAGACAGTTAAACGGTTCCCAAAAGATCAGATGGAATGTTTATATATATATATATATATGTCTCTGACAGTTTCTTCCTGACATGATCACTTCTATCTGATTCCTTGCATGTATTTGTTCTTTCTAGAGTTTATGTTGCAATATGTGTGTTTGATAGGTGATCTTGATATCTGCAGGAAGTATATTGCATATATGTACCTAATTGATTGGATCATAACCATGAACATGTTGCTGAAAGTTTGGTCTGCATGCAATTATCTGGTCTTTTTTGTCATGGGCTTAATAGCAGTGTTTTCATGCTATGCTGTGTGATGGGAATCCTGACTGCCCGTGGGGTTTTCTGATAGAATTTGGGTTTACCTACCTGTGCATGCACAAGAGCAAAATTTTTATATTTTTATTCTTATATATTTATATGAGAATTCTAATGCTAGGCATGCACAGGTGCTTCTGCTGGGAAATTCTACAGGCATTTTTATCAAAGTACATATACATATATGAAAACATATGTTTATGGAAAGTTTTTTTTTTAAAACAATTCATTCATTTTCATTCCTTCATTTATATATCTTTTGTGGGTTTAGCTTGTTTGTCTTTATTTTTGTCTGAAGAGTTAACCTTGCGATCATGTGAGAGAGAAGTCCAGCTGACTCACCTTTATATCAACTGAGAGCATTGTGTCACCTGTAGTGGGCGTACACGGTGCCTAATTACACCAATTTACAGTTTTGCCTGCTTGCATATATATGTCTTTGTCATTATTTTAAAACTTAGCTATGAATAAGCACCTGCTATAACGGTGTGAAGCGTGTCAGTGGTTTTATCCTTGCTGCATGGATTTATTATAACAATAAAGAAATCGTTTTCAATGGAGTGCGGCCATCCGGACCTTTTTTGTTCAATTTTTGCATATGGTTGCATATTGAGCCGCACCCACGCCTGGAGAGGGGAGAAATCATTAGGAAGTAAACACCTGGAGCGGGTTCTTCTTTTTGTTTCAGTTGGTGTGTCCGAATAATCTGGCAAACATGAAGTGCAGAAACATGGCAGAGTTGTCTCTAAGCAATTAGGCAGGGAGCTGTCCAGCATCTCAGGTGGCTCAGTGAGAACAGTAACTGCCAGACAGCAGAGGTCCTTGGTACAGGTCCAGGCCCTGACACAAAACAAGGAAGGGATTTAGAAGCGTTGTGGTGTCATTCATTAAGAAGAAGCAAATTTTGAAGGAAAAGGAGTACAGGAATACACCAAGCACACTTGCTTTAGGGGAGTGATTAATTGGAACACCTAAAGTGATATTAAAGAGGAACTGCAGTCTGCTCACATAATTTGTAATAAAAACATCTTTGCCATTTTGAAGCTTCCCTCCAACCACTTTTCATATTATTCTATATATACTTTGATTCTGTACTTGCCAAATATGCTGCAGAAATCTCCCTCCACTAAGTCTGGCTGCAGCCATTTTAACTGTGGGCAGCTGAAGCTGCTGCCTGTTCACTTCATGGATTTACACAGACACTCAGAGGCACACCTCTAGTTTTGTAGCCCTGCAACTTTCTTTGGCCCTCCTATGACTCACCCCCCCTCCCTACCTGGCAAATTCTCACAAGAGTGAGAGAGAGAGCAGTGCATGATGTCATAAGCCTAGGCTAATGACCAGACAACAAACAGGAAGTGGGCTGTATAAGGTATTTACTGGCAGAAATATCCAAAGTTAAAACAACAAAGGCAGAAGATTTAATGGATGGAAATTTGAAAAAATGACTGAAGGTCCATAAGGCAGATTTTTATTTTGTCACACTTGCCTACTTTGTGTTCTTGATGGGTCCCTAACTGGCGCTCCTGGCTCCTCCCTCCTGCCGAGTGTCCCCATAGCAAGCAGCTTGCTAAGGAAGCACCCATGTAGGCTCGCTTCCAAGCCGGTGCTCTGTGTGTCAATTCACACCCCACCCCTGCTCTCTCCTCATTGGCTCATGGGCTGTGATTGACAGCAGTGGGCGCCAAAGGCGCCCACTGCTGTCTTAGCCAATGTAGAAGAGTCCCAGGAGAGCCGCTGCTCTCATGCACATCACTGGATAGAGATGGGGCTCAGGTAAGTATTAGGGGGACTGGGGGGCTGCTGCACACAGAATGCATGAAGGTAAAAAACCTTTAAGCCTTTACAACCACTTAACCACTTCCCACCCGGCCACTGCACATACAGTATCTCACAAAAGTGAGTACACCCCTCACATTTTTGTGAATATTTTATTATATCTTTTCATGTGACAACACTGAGGAAAAGACACTTTGTTACAATGTAAAGTAGTGAGTGTACAGCTTGAATAACAGTGTAAATTTGCTGTCCCCTCAAAATAACTCAACACACAGCCATTAATGTCTAAACCGCTGGCAACAAAAGTGAGTACACCCCTAAGTGAAAATGTCCAAATCGGGCCCAATTAGCCACCCCCCCCCCCTTTAGTGTTACAAGGTCTCAGGTGTGAATGGGGAGCAGGTGTGTTAAATTTGGTGTTATCGCTCTCATACTGGTCACTGGAAGTTCAACATGGCACCTCATGGCAAAGAACTCTGAGGATCTGAAAAAAAAATTGTTGCTCTACATAAAGATGGCCTGAGCTATAAGAAGATTGCCAAGACTCTGAAACTGAGCCACAGCATGGTGGCCAAGACCAAACAGTGGTTTAACAGGACAGGTCCCACTCAGAACAGGCCTTGCCATGGTCGATCAAAGAAGTTGAGTGCACACGTTCAGCGTCATATCCAGAGGTTGGCTTTGGGAAATAGAAGTCTGAGTGCTGCCAGCATTGCTGCAGAGGTTGCAGGAGTGGGGGCTCAGCCTGTCAGTGCTCAGACCATACGCCGCACGCTGCATCAAATTGGTTTGCATTTCTGTGGTCCCAGAAAGAAGCCTCTTCTAAAGATGATGCACAAGAAAGCCCGCAAACAGTTTGCTGAAGACAGGCAGACTAAGGACATGGATTACTGGAACCACGTCCTGTGGTCTGATGAGACCAAGATAAACTTATTTGGTTCAGATGGTGTCAAGCGTGTGTGGTGGCAACCAGGTGAGGAGTACAAGGACAAATGTGTCTTGTCTGCAGTCAAGCATAGTGGTGGAAGTGTCATGGTCTGGGGCTGCATGAGTGCTGCCGGCACTAGGGAGCTACAGTTCATTGAGGAAAACATGAATGCCAACATGTACTGTGACATACTGAAGCAGAGCATGATCCCCTCCCTTCGGAGACTAGGCCACAGGGCAGTGTTCCAACATGATAACGACCCCAAACACACCTCCAGGGTGACCACTGCCTTGCTAAAGAAGCTGAGGGTAAAGGTGATGGACTGGCCAAGTATGTCTCCAGATCTAAATCCTATTATCTGTGGGGCTTCCTCAAACGGAAGGTGGAGGAGCGCAAGGTCTCATGGGGGAGTGGAAGAGGACTCCAGTGGCAACCTGTGAAGCTCTGGTGAACTCCATGCCCAAGAGGGTTAAGGTAGTGCTGGAGAATAATGGTGGACACACAAAATATTGACACTTTGGACCCAATTTGGACATTTTCTCTAAGGATTGTACTCACTTTTGTTGCCAGTTGTTTAGACGTTAATGAATGTGTGTTGATATTTTTCAAGGGGAGAGCAAATTTACACTGTTATACAAGCTGTACACTCACTACTTTACATTGTAGCAAAGTGTAATCTCTTCAGTGTTGTCACATGAAAAGATATAATAAAATATTTACAAAAATGTGAGGGGTGTACTCACTTTTGTGAGATACTGTATACTGCCGGGTGGGCGCTTCCTCCTTCTGAGTAGACGTCGAGGAACGTCCCTCAAAAGGAGCTGCGCGATCCCGATGCGCTCGTGTCATCCGGACATGGCGTATCTCAGATCGGCAGGAGGGCTCTGTGATTGGCCCTCCTGATCACATGATGGCTGTGTCCAATCACAGCCATCATGTGATGTAAATAGAGAGCCGGTTGCTAGGCGATCGGCTCTCCCTCTTCTCACACGGAAGTTGTCAGTGAGGGGAGGGAGAGCGGATCATTGCAGCCAGGAGTGATCAGTGAGTATGAGCTGTTTTTTTACAGCTTTTTACACACTGATCACTGGCCCAGTGTCCCCACAACAGTGTCACTCTACAGTGTCCCCACACAGTAAAAATCACTGTCCCACATATGTCCCAGCAAAATCATCTATCCCAATGATCATCTGTAGGTGATCATTTGCGTACATCTGTCCGTGATCACACAAACCAATTATTATACAGGTATCAGAATTTTTTTTTACCAAAAACATGTAGCAGAATACATTTTAGCCTAAATTTATGACAAAATTAGATTTTATTGGATTTCTTTTAAAACAGTAAGTAGAAAATATTGTTTTTTTTTTCAAAAATTTCGCTTTTTTTTCGCTTAAATCGCAAAAATTAAAAAAACAAGTGGTGAATAAATACCACCAAATCAAAGCTTTATTTGTGTGAACAAAATTATAAAATATGTATTTGGGTACAGTGTAGCATGACCGCGCAATTCCCATGGTCCAATTGGTCTGGGAAGGATAAAAGTGCCCAGTATTGAAGTGATTAAACATGGGAACATCTCCTTATCCTCTCATTATGGCTTCTCTGCTGTGCTCCTTCAGGTAACTGACTCCACTCATCCATACAACACTTAGACCCCTTTCACACTGAGGCGTTTTTAAGGTGCTTTTGGGCTAAAAATAGCGCATGTAAAGAGCCTGAAAACAGCTCCCCTGCAGTCTCAGTGTGAAAGCCTGAGTGCTTTCACACTGAGGCAATGCGCTGGCAGGACATTAAAAAAACTCCTGCAAGCAGCATCTTTGGAGCTCCTAAACCGCCCCTGCCCATTGAAATGGATGGGCAGCGCCACTGAACTGCCGGCACAGCACCGCTGCAGTGGAGCTTTGCGTGTGTCGTGTTAACCCTTTTTCGTCTGCTAGCGTCGGTTAAAAGTGTCCCCCGCTAGCGGCCGAAAACCTCTGCAAAAACTACGGTAAAGTAAAAATAAAAATAGCGGCGCTTAACCGCCGACACCTTGGTGTGAAAGGGGCCTAAGCCACTTTTTATGACTGCGATCTGCCTTGCTGTCGCCATCCGTAACTGCACTCTTCTCTGAAAAACTGGGCTACTTTGCATGACTGAAATCAACATCTGCCTTGCTAAAACTTTTAAAACTGCTGTTTCTACTTGTCTGTATTGAGTTACAATTATAGTTTATGGTGCTTTGACCAAGATCAAACACCTAGCCTTATTATGCTGTCTCCATCCTGCTTTGCAACTTGTTTAGGCCAGATAACCTCCCCTTTCACCATGTATCTGTTTTATTAGCTCTTAACTGATTGTCTATAAACTACCCCTACTTCATTTAAAGTGATTGTAAAGGCTTGTTTTTTATTTTTTTTAAATAACAAACATATCATACTTACCCCCTCTGTGCAGCTTGCACAGAGTGGCCCCTATCGTCCATTTCTGGGGTCCCCCAGCAGCTCTCACGGTTCCTCCCCGCATCAGATAACCCCCTAGGAGAAGCGCTCTCCCAGGGGGTTACCTTGCGGGCGTGCTCCTGAGTCCAGCATTTGCGTCCATAGACACGAATGCCGGACTCGGCCCCGCCCCCCAGTGCCCGCTTCATTGGATTTGATTGATAGCAGTGGAAGCCAGTGGCTGCGCTGCTATCAATCTATCCATTCAAAAGCTGGGACCCTGTGGAGAGAGGGACAGCGCATCCTCGGCGAGGAAAATACGGGGCTCAGGTAAGTAAAACGGGGGGCTGGGGGGCCGGTCACTGCAAGGTGTTTTTTTCACCTTAATGCATAGGATGCATTAAGGTGAAAAAACACGAGGGTTTACAACCCCTTTAACCACTTGAGGTCCGGGCCATAGCCGAATGACGGCTACAGCGCGGACCTCAATTTCCGGGAGGCCGTCATAGGACGTCCTCCCCTGTGCACACGCACCGCGCGCACCCTGCAGGGCGCGCGGTGTGTGCGCTGTGATCACCGAGTCACGGAGACTCGGATGATCACAGATCCGAGTAAGGGGCCGGTCCCAGCCCCTTAGCATGTGATCAGCTGTCAGCCAATGACAGCTGATCACATGATATAAACAAAACCTCGGTGATCGGTTTCGTTTTCTCCTCACGCTGACAGCGTAAGGAGGAAAAACAAGCCGATCACCGGCTTATGTCAAAGGGACATCGGTCCCGAAGAAAAAGGAGGCACATATGCCTCATCTGTGCCAACAGGTGCCATCTATTGTTGCCACCTGCCAGTGCCCACAGTGCCCACAAGTGCCACCTGTCAATGCCCACAAGTGCCACCTGTCAATGCCCACAAGTGCCACCTATCAATGCCCTCCAGTCGTGCCAATCAGTGCCACCTAGCAGTGCTGCCATCAATCAGTGCCCAATCAGTGCCCATCACCGCCACACATCAGTGCCCATCACCGCCACACATCAGTGCCCATCAGTGCCCCCTCATCAGCGTACATCAACGAAGGAGAAAAATTACCTGTTTGCAAAATTGTATAACAAAATATAAAATTTTTTTTTTTTTTTTTTAAATTCTGTCTTTTTAATTTTTTTTAACAAAAACTAAAAACCGCAGAGGTGATCAAATGCCATCAAAAGAAAGCTCTATTTGTAGGAAAAAAATGATAAAAATTTCATTTGTGTACAGTGTTGTATGACCGCGCAATTGTCATCCAAAATGCGACAGAGCTAAAAGCTGAAAATTGGTCTGGACAGGAGAGGGGTTTAAGTGCCCAGTAAGTGGTTAAGTATAAATTTAGTACAACTCTTGGGATGGCTGGCGGTGGGGGCAGGCTGGCCATTTCTAAGAAAACAAAACAAAAATGGAAGGAGCGCACACGTAGTCCATCACCAATGATATTTATTGAATAGTAAAATCAGTAAAAATGGATACTCACAAAATGCAACTCTCAATGAGCCTTAAACCAAGCAGTATGGAATAGTTCGGACACCTGCTGTAACACATCAATAAAGGGCACCCTCTTCCTCAGAGCTGAGCTCTTGATGTGTTACAGCACATGTGTCTACACTATTCAATAATGTGTGGTTTATGGCTCAATGAGAGTTGCACTTTGTGAGTACCCATTTTTACTGATTTTACTATTTCATAAATGTCATTGGGCGGCACAGCGGTGCAGTGGTTAGCACTCTCGCCTAGCAGTAAACAAGGGTCGCTGGTTCGAATCCCAACCACGACACTACCTGCCTGGAGTTTGCATGTTCTCCCTGTGCCTGCGTGGGTTTCCTCCGGGTACTCCGGTTTCCTCCCACACTCCAAAGACATGCTGGTAGGTTAATTGGCTTCTGTCCAAAATTGGCCCTAGTATATGAATGGGGACCTTGGATTGAGGGTAGGGATTGATGTGAGTGTGCGATGTTCAGGGTTAGGGACAAGGGTCAGGGTTGTAGACCCACACTCACTCAGGTTGAACTGGATGGACTGGTGTCTTTATTCAACCTTACTAACTATGTAACTATGTCATTGGTAATGCACTAGGTGTGCACGCCTTCCGTTTTTGTTTTGTTCTCAAAGTTTCCATCGGATTACCCCATCTGAGGAGGGCAGCATCCACCTAGTCTTGGAATACTGATGCCCTTGTTGCTCTTACCATTGAACACCTCTTAGCGCTGGAAGTGACTGTCTTTTTTTTGTATATGGCCATTTCTAAGGCTTAGTGCATGGCACTTTTAACACAGCACTTTACGGCAAGTACAAACCTTAGTGTTCCACTCGAAGTTGTCTGGAAATTCCTTTAATTTTTGCTCTCTCTTTCCCCTTAGCCTTCTTTTCCCCCCTCTTCACCCTCAAACATGCTCTTACTAATTATTTTATTTGCAATAATGCCCTCTCTTCTCAAACTCTCATTTCTTTACCCCTCCTCTCCACCCCACAACCTGTGCATATCACCCTCACTTCTGCCCTCTCAATATTACTGCACTTATCTCCTGCTCTTTCTGAGCCCACATAATGTCATCACTTCCAATTCACTGCAGCATTTTCTCTCATAAATCCTGCTCCCACCTCACTGCCCTCACCCTACCACTACTTCTAGCTTCCGGGGATATTGTCCCAAACCCTGGTCCTCCATCATCAAACTTCCATCCCAAGAACCAGAAGTCTTCCTTCTGTGGTAGAAGCAACCAACTCTCTTACTTAAATTCCTCTGCATAAGCCAGGTCTCTCCCCATATGTGCTTTCTTGAATGCCCCTCAATCTCTAACAATCTGCCTCTGTCAATGACCTTTTCCTCTCAAGCTCCCTCAATCCACTTGCTATTGCTGAAACATGGTTCCAGAAATCTGACTCTGCCTCTCAAGCTGTCCTCTCCCATGGTGGCCTCCTCTGGACTCACTCACCCAGACCCAGCAGGTGAAAATGAGCCAGTTTGTCTTAGAATTTCCGTCATTTACCAGCCTCCTGTTTTCTTGATGACTTCTTTACATGGCTATCCTACGTTTCTCTCCTCTGAAGTACCCGCCATCCTCTGCGACTTTATTATTCCTGTCAATGTTAACACTTCAGCCACTTCCCAATTACTCAACTCAAACTCCTTTTTTTAACCTAACATAATGGACACAAACCACCAATCATTCCAATCCCTTGACCTCATATTCTCCCACCTGTGCACTCCCTGCAACCTCTCTAACACCCCTTTTCCTTTCTCCTAACACACAACCTTATTAGTTTCACACTCTCCCTGTCTCCTATCTCCCATACCTCCAACCTGCAAACCGTTACCCGTTAAAACATTCACCACCTTAACCCCCCTTCTCTTCTTCATTCTGCTACTGACAGCCTTTCTGACAATCGCATCACTGTCCTGCACAGACCTGGCCACTTCTGTCTACAAGCAACTTACTGTCAGTCTCCCTGGATACACTCGTGCCTCTCATTACATGCAGAACCAGACCTTGCCAGCTACAACCTTGGCAAACAAACCAAAAATCTCAAGAGACGCAGCCGTGCTCTTGAGCAAGCGTGGGCCATAACGAAATCCCTGCAAGACTTCGTCCTCTACAAATCTGCCCTTCTAAAATACAACTTTTGCCTCCAGAGGCGGCTCTCTAATTAGGCAAATTAGGCGGTCGCCTAAGGCCTCGCACTCAAAGAGGCCTCGCGGCCGCCTAATTTGCCTGTTCTCAATCACTGAAGTTGATGCCGGCAGCTCCGCCTACCCCCACTGGGACTCTGTAGCTTAGGAGCTGACGGACAAATCAGATACTGCCCGCAGCCTGAGGAATAGCGGCCTCATCACGGAGTGTCCCAGTCCGTGGGGCCTCATGTGTAAGTTTTGCCTAAGGCCTCACAAAGCCTAGAGCCGCCTCTGTTTGCCTCCATGCTTCCATGCTGCTAAACAAACTTACTACACAACTCTCATCAAAAACCCTCTCATCCAACCCTCTAACTCTTCTCTACCCTGTAAACCCGATTGATGAGATTTGAGCTGGGCACATATATCTGTAGTGTGTTTTTATCTCTCTTCAAAGCACTGTGTCCCGTGTCTTTCTCCTGCTCCGTTCTTCTGTTTTTAGCCTGATAACTTCTGACAAGTTCTCCATCAACTGAGATATAAGCAGCCTGAGTTTTGTGTTGGGAAGGATGCTATAAAAAGATTAGCAGAGTGCAGAACTATTCAACGAACAGTTCTGAAAGTCTCTGCCTTTCCTCCATTCAGCTGTCTTGGCTGTATGCCCAGGCTTCACTGCAGTGCTGAACAAAAAGAGAAAATCTCCTAACATGATCTGAACTTTCTAAAGAATATATAAAGCTGAAGACAGCAGATATGCCTGTCAAACTTAGTGCCCTGAAAAAGTATTCATACCCCTTGAAATTTTCCACATTTTGTTACAACCAAAAACGTAAATGTATATTATTGGATTTTTATGTGAGAGACCAACACTAAGTGATACATAATTGTGAAGTATAGAGAAAAGGGAAAGGTCTGGTGTACCCAGTAACACACTTCTATCCCTGTAACATATAATAAAATGAAGGATTCACCCCGGGACTTTAAATGAAGTGGGTACCGTTTCCACCAGTAAACATAACAGTAGTAAATACAGCATATGGTTTATTCAAGTAAAATTGTTTACATGCATAGATATCACCAACAGTTGCCAATTTCAAAGATACATACAGTGGGGCAAAAAAGTATTTAGTCAGCCACTAATTGTGCAAGCTTTCCCACTTAAAAAGATGAAAGAGGCCTGTAATTGTCATCATAGGTATACCTCAACTATGAAAGACAAAATGTGGAAACAAATCCAGACAATCACATTGTCTGATTTTTGAAAGAATGTATTTGCAAATTACGGTGGAAAATAAGTATTTTGTCAATATCAACAGTTCATCTCAATACTTTGTTATATATCATTTGTTGACAATGACAGAGGTCAAACGATTTCTGTAAGTCTTCACAAGGTTGTCACACACTGTAGCTGTATGTTGGCCCATTCCTCCATGCAGATCTCTTTAGAGCAGTGATGTTTTGGGGCTGTCGCTGGGCCACACAGACTTTCAACTCCCTCCAAAGGTTTTCTATGGGGTTGAGATCTGGAGACTGGCTAGGCCACTCCAGGACCTTGAAATGCTTCTTACGAAGCCCCTCCTTCATTGCCCGGGCGGTGTGTTTGGGATCATTGTCATGCTGAAAGACCCAGCCACGTTTCATCTTCAATGCCCTTGCTGATGGGAGGAGGTTTGCACTCAAAATCTCACGATACATGGCCCCATTCATTCTTTCATGTACATGGAGCAGTCGTCCTGTTCCCTTTGCAAAGAACCAGCCCCAAAGCATGATGTTGCCACCCCCATTCTTCACAGTAGGTATGGTGTTCTTTGGTTGCAACTCAGCATTCTCTTTCCTCCAAACACGACGAGTTGTGTTTCTACGAAACAGTTCTATTTTGGTTTCATCTGACCATATGACATTCTCCCAATCCTCTTCTGGATCATCCAAATGCTCTCTAGCAAACCTCAGACGGGCCCGGACATGTACTGGCTTAAGCAGGGGGACACGTCTGGCACTGCAGGATCTGAGTGCCTGGCGGCGTAGTGTGTTACTGATGGTAGCCTTTGTTACGTTGGTCCCAGCTCTCTGCAGGTCATTCACTAGGTCCCCCCCGTGTGGTTCTGGGATTTTTGCTCACTGTTCTTGTGATCATTTTAACCGCACGGGTGAGATCTTGCGTGGAGCCCCAGATCGAGGGAGATTATCAGTGGTCTTGTATGTCTTCCATTTTCTAATTATTCCTCCCACAGTTGATTTCTTCACACCAAGCTGCTTGCCTATTGCAGATTCAGTCTTCCCAGCCTGGTGCAGGTCTACAATTTTGTTTCTGGTGTCCTTCGACAGCTCTTTGGTCTTCACCATAGTGGAGTTTGGAGTGTGACTGTTTGAGGTTGTGGACAGGTGTCTTTTATACTGATAACAAGTTCAAACAGGTGCCATTAATACAGGTAATGAGTGGAGGACAGATGAGCCTCTTAAAGAAGAAGATACAGGTCTGTGAGAGCCAGAAATCTTGCTTGTTTGTAGGTGAACAAATAATTATTTTCCACCATAATTTGCAAATAAATTCTTTCAAAAATCAGACAATGTGATTCTCTGGACTTTGCTCTAAAGAGATCTGCATGGAGGAATGAGCCAACATACCAGCTACAGTGTGTGGCAACCTTGTGAAGACTTACAGAAATCATTTGACCTCTGTCATTGCCAACAAATGAGTCAGAGTCAGGCCTGATCCCAGTTTTTTTGGTAGCGTTTTGGTGAACTGGCAAGCACCAGCGGCTTAGTACACCCCCGTCGTAGTCAAACCAGCACTGCAGTAACACTTGGTGACCTGGCGAGTCCCATAAGTGCAGTTCAAGCTGGTGAGGTGGCAAGCACAAGTAGTGTCCCGCTGCCACCAAGAAGACAAACAGGCCCATCGTGCCCATAATGCCCTTCCTGCTGCATTCGCCAATCCTAATGATTGGGAACCCACCACTTCTGCAGCGCCCGTACTTCCCCCATTCACATCCCCAACCAAATGTAGTCGGCTGCATGAGAGGCATTTTTATGTCCTCCTGAGTACCCCTACCCAACGAACCCCCCCCCCAAAAAGATGTCGTGTCTGCAGCAAACGTGGATATAGGCGTGACACCCGCTATTATTGTCCCTCCTGTCCTGATAATCCTGGTCTTTGCATTGGTGAATGTTTTGAACGCTACCATGCACTAGTTGCGTATTAGCGTAGGGTACAGCATTGCACAAACTAGGCACACTTTCACAGGGTATCTCAAGATGCCATCGCATTTTGAGAGACCCGAACCTGGAACCGGTTACAGTTATAAAAGTTAGTTACAAAAAAAAGTGTAAAAAAAAAAAACGCACAAAAAAAATATATAAAATAAAAAAAAAGTTGTCTTTCATTGTTCTCTCTATTCTCTCTCTATTGTTCTGCTCTTTTTTTACTGTATTCTATTCTGCAATGTTTTATTGTTATTATGTTTTATTATGTTTGCTTTTGAGGTATGCAATTTTTTATACTTTACCGTTTACTGTGTTTTATTGTTAACCATTTTTATGTCTTCAGGTACGCAATTCACGACTTTGAGTGGTTATACCAGAATGATGTCTGCAGGTTTAGGTATCACCTTGGTATCATTCTTTTCAGCCAGCGGTCGGCTTTCATGTAAAAGCAATCCTAGCAGCTAATTAGCCTCTAGACTGCTTTTACAAGCAGTGGGAGGGAATGCCCCCCCCCACCATCTTCCATGTTTTTCTCTGGCTCTCCTGTCTCAACAGGGAACCTGAGAATGCAGCCGGTAATTCAGCCAGCTGACCATAGAGCTGATCAGAGACCAGAGTGGCTCCAAACATCTCTATGGCCTAAGAAACCGGAAGCTACGAGCATTTCATGACTTAGATTTCGCCGGATGTAAACAGCGTCATTGGGAAATTGGGAAAGCATTTTATCACACCGATCTTGGTGTGGTCAGATGCTTTGAGGGCAGAGGAGAGATCTAGGGTCTAATAGACCCCAATTTTTTAAAAAAAGAGTACCTGTCACTACCTATTGCTATCATAGGGGATATTTACATTCCCTGAGATAACAATAAAAATGATAAAAAATAAATGAAAGGAACAGTTTAAAAATAAGATAAAAAAGCAAAAAAATAATAAAGAAAAAAAAAAAAAAGCACCCCTTTCCCCCCCTGCTCTCGCGAAAGGCGAACGCAAGCGCCGGTCTGGCGTCAAATGTAAACAGCAATTGCACCATGCATGTGAGGTATCACCGCGAAGGTCAGATCGAGGGCAGTAATTTTAGCAGTAGACCTCCTCTGTAAATCTAAAGTGGTAACCTGTAAAGGCTTTTAAAAATGTATTTAGTTTGTCGCCACTGCATGTTTGTGCGCAATTTTAAAGCACGTCATGTTTGGTATCCATGTACTCGGCCTAAGATCATCTTTTTTATTTCATCAAACATTTGGGCAATATAGTGTGTTTTAGTGCATTAAAATTTAAAAAAGTGTGTTTTTTCCCAAAAAAATGCGTTTGAAAAATCGCTGCGCAAATACTGTGTGAAAAAAAAAAAATGAAACACCCACCATTTTAATCTGTGGGGCATTTGCTTTAAAAAAATATATAATGTTTGGGGGTTCAAAGTAATTTTCTTGCAAAAATAAATAATTTTTTCATGTAAACAAAAAGTGTCAGAAAGGGCTTTGTCTTAAAGTGGTTAGAAGAGTGGGTGATGTGTGACATAAGCTTCTAAATGTTGTGCATAAAATGCCAGGACAGTCCAAACCCCCCCCCAAATGACCCCATTTTGGAAAGTAGACACCCCAAGCTATTTGCTGAGAGGCATGTTGAGTCCATGGAAAAATTTTATATTGTGACACAAGTTGCGGGAAAAAGCCTTTTTTTTTTTTTGCACAAAGTTGTCACTAAATGATATATTGCTAAAACATGCCATGGGAATATGTGAAATTACACCCCAAAATACATTCTGTTGCTTCTCCTGAGTATGGGGATACCACATGTGTGAGACTTTTTGGGAGCCTAGCCGCGTACGGGACCCCGAAAACCAAGCACCGCCTTCAGGCTTTGTAAGGGTGTAAATTTTTGATTTCACTCACCCCAACCTATTTGCTGAAAGGTATAGTGAGTATTTTGCAGACCTCACTTTTTGTCACAAAGTTTTGAAAATTGAAAAATTAAAAAAAAAATGTTTTCTTGTCTTTCTTCATTTTCAAAAACAAATGAGAGCTGCAAAATACTCACCATGCCTCTCAGCAAATAGCTTGGGGTGTCTACTTTCCAAAATGGGGTCATTTGGGGCAGGGTTTGTGCCACCTGGGCATTCCATGGCCTCCGAAACTGTGATAGGCAGTGAAGAGTGAAATCAAAAATTTACGCCCTTAGAAAGCCTGAAGGCGGTGATTGGTTTTTGGAGCCCCGTACACGGCTAGGCTTCCAAGAAGTCCCACACATGTGGTATCCCCATACTCAGGAGACACACCTAAATGTATTTTGGGGTGCAATTCCACATATGCCCATGGCCTGTGTGAGCAATATATCATTTAGTGACAACTTTGTGCAAAAAAAAAAAAAAATTGTCACTTTCCTGCAACTTGTGTCAAAAAATAAAATATTCCATGGACTCAACATGCCCCTCAGCAAATAGATTGGGGTGTCTACTTTCCAAAATGGGGTCATTTGGGGGGGGGGGAGTTTGTGCCATCTGGGCATTTTATGGCCTTCAAAACTGTGATAGGTAGTGAGGAGTGAAATCAAAAATTTACACCCTTAGAAATCCTGAAGGCGGTGATTGGTTTTCGGGGCCCCGTACACGGCTAGGCGCCCAAAAAGTCCCACACATGTGGTATCCCCATATTCAGGAGAAGCAGCTGAATGTATTTTGGGGTGCAATTCCACATATGCCCATGGCCTGTGTGAGCAATATATCATTTAGTGACAACTGTTTGTAATTTTTTTTATTTTTTTTTGTCATTATTTAATCACTTGGGACAAAAAAATAATATTCAATGGGCTCAACATGTCTCTCAGCAATTTTGTTGGGGTGTCTACTTTCCAAAATAGGTTCATTTGGGGGGTTTTGTACTGCCCTGCCATTTTAGCACCTCAAGAAATAACATAGGCAGTCATAAATTAAAGGCTATGTAAATTCCAGAAAATGTACCCTAGTTTGTAGGCGCTATAACTTTTGCGCAAACCAATAAATATACACTTATTGACATTTTTTTTTACCAAAGACATGTGGCTGAATACATTTTGGCCTAAATGTATGACTAAAATTTCGTTTATTGGATTTTTTTTTTATAACAAAAAGTAGAAAATATCATTTTTTTCAAAATTTTCGGTCTTTTTCCATTTATAGAAATAAAAAAAATAAAAATGGCAGAGGTGATCAAATACCATCAAAAAAAAGCTCTATTTGTGGGAAGAGAAGGACACAAATTTCATTTGGGTACAGCATTGCATGACCGCACAATTAGCACTTAAAGCGACGCAGTGCTTTGTAAAAAGTGCTCTATTCAGGAAGGGGGTAAATCCTTCCAGGGCTGAAGTGGTTAACAATTAATGGCACTTTTGTGTATCTGCTAAAGGGCAGCATGTTTCTGTGGTGTCAGGAAAGCAATTTTGCATGTATTCCCGACACACACAAATGTGAGCGCAAGCTAAATGTCTCAGTTACATTGGTAGTCAGTGTAAATCTTCTCATTACACTGAGGCTTGGTGTACAATCCTTTTCATTCACACTAGTGGCCAGTGTGAAGGTTCCCCTTACATTGGTGGTTAGTGTAAATCCCTGTTTACATTGGTGGTTACTATGAATGCTCCTATTACATTAGTGGTCAGTGTAAATCCCCATTACATTGGTGGCCAGTGTAGAAACTCCTTTATATTGGTAATCGTTAAAATCCTCCCATACATTGGTGGTACATGTAGAAGCCCCCTTTAAATCGGTGGTGAATGTAAATCCCCCTCACATTAGTGGCCAGTAGGGAGGGGGCGAACACCCCCGGTTCGGTTCGCATCCAGAACATGCGAATGGACTGAAAGTTTGCGCGAACATTCAAACACCATTAAAGTCTATGGGACTCGAACATGAGAAATCAAAAGTGCGAATTTTAAAGGCTAATATGCAAGTTATTGTCCTAAAAAGTGTTTGGCGACCCTGGTGCTGCCCCAGGCAGCATGTATCAATGCAAAAAAAGTTTTAAAAAACTGCCGTTTTTTCAGGAGCAGTGATTTTAATAATGCTTAAAGTGAAAAAATAAAAGTGAAATATTCCTTTAAATACCGTACCTGTGGGGTGTCTATAGTATGCCTGTAGAGTGGCCTGTGTTTCCCGTGCTTAGAACAGTTCCTGCACAAAATGACATTTCTAAAGGAATAAAAGTCATTTAAAACTGCTTGAGGCTTTAATGTAATGTCGGGTCCCGGAAATATGGATGAAAATCAGTGAGACAAACGGCATGGGTACCCCCCCAGTCCATTACCAGGCCCTTTGGGTCTTGTATGGATATTACGTAGAACCCCGCACCCAAATTAAAAAAATAAAAAGGCGTTGGGCCCCCAGGCCCTATATACTCTGAACAGCAGTATACAGGCGGTGCAAACAAGACAGGGACTGTAGGTTTGTTCTTATGTAGAATCTGTTTTTAATTTGGAACAGGTACATTTTTAAAGTGTAGCTCCAGCCAAAAAATCTATTTTAAAGTTTTTTGGAAAACATAGGGAAGGGTTATCAACCCTGTAACATTTGTTTTGCTGTCTGTGCCCCTATTCAGAATATTTAACCTCACTTTCTGTCCCAATGACAATTGGATTTTGAAAATTTGGGTTTTGTAAGTAAAAACAAGGATTGGTGATAAATCGGTGTTGTCTGCCTCCGTTTGTAAGTAGGAGTCATTCGTAAGTCGGATTTTTGAAAATAGGGGACTGCCTGTATATACTATACAGCCTGCCCTATACACTCTGTGGAAAATTGTGCCTTAGGTGTTGGTGGTACCAGAACACTGTAAGCCCCCACAGTTACTCTTGGTGGGCGCTGGAATGGGCCCTGCTGTGAAATATTATATCAAGAATTGTAATTACACACCCCTGTTAAACAGGGGCAGAAAAATTGGGCCTTAGGCAGTGGTGGTGCCACAACACTGCAACCCCTAACAAATACTCTTGTTGAGCGCAGGAACAAGCCCTGCTGTTAAATATTTGATCAAAATTTGTAATTACACACCCCTGTTAAACAGGGTCAGAAAAATTGGGCCTTAGGCAGCGGGGGTGGTGCCACAACCCTGCAACCCCTCACAGATACTCTTGTTGAGCGCAGGAACGAGCCCTGCTGCAAAATATTACAGCAAAAATTGTAATTACACGCCCCTGTTAAATAGGGGGCAGAAAAATTGGGCCTTAGCCAGTGGTGGTGGTGCCCAGAACCAAAAATGTTCTTAGAAGCTATCAACATGAACATTGAGGAGGAACAGGATAGTCACTCAGCATCAGCATAGGCAGTCTTGAAGGGATCTCACATTTATAGAAAAATTAATCGGTTACATCAGCATCAGGTGCTTGGTAGCTGGTGATCCAAGACTGATTAATTTTTATGAAGGTGAGATGTTCAACCGAGTCGGTGGACAGGGGCACTCTGATTGGTTACAAAGCCTCCAGCAGCACTAAATGTGCGTTCCGAAAGAACGCTGGATGCAGGACAGGCCAGTAGCTCAATTGCATACTGTGCAAGCTCTGGCCAGTGATCCATCCTCAAGACCCAGTAATCCAGTGGATTTTCGGGTTGGAAAGGTCTCCAAGTCTGATCTTGCCCCAAGGTATTCCTGTACCATGTAAATCAGACGCTGGCGATGGTTGCTGGAACCGATCAGACCTTGGGGCTGCGGACTAAAAAATTGTCTGAACGCATCGGTCAGAAGGCCACCTTCTCCACCGCTCCTTCTGTGACTGACTGAAGCTCCAGCAACAAGTTGTCCAGGAGTACCAGAAAATTGATTTCTGCAAGGCCTCCAGAAGATGTTTCATACTCTGTTCCCTCTGCCACGGCTGGATAAGTTCCGCCACCTTACCTTTGTAACGTGGATCAAGAAGGGTTGCCAGCCAGTACTGATCCTGTCAGGAAAGGCTTTCCAAAAAGTCTTTTCAAAAAAATATAGGTGTCATAAAAAAGTTCCAAATGTATTGGTGACTGTGGTGCCCAGAAAAAGGTAAATCCGTGACTTCTGTGCTCCCCCTTTTGGCTCCCCACTCACCGACTCCTAATACCTCTACAGGGGTGCCAGGCACTTTAAGATTCCAAGGCAGTCCTCATAGATGGTGTCCTGTGGTCCCTATAGTATGGTTCTCCTCTATCCCAGGGCTCCCGGGTCAGTCATCCATAGCAGCTTCCACCACCACATCCAAGAAAAGGAATCGCCAGAGAATAATCCTCATAGGAAGAAATAGCACTTCATAGTGTAGTATTATGATAAAAGGATTTACCAAAACAAAATAATCCCCATAAGGGAACAAATAAAACCAGCACTACACCATGAATATAAATACGATACCAGGAACAGCCTTCCCGCAGCGTGTGGTCCAGCTGCGTTCCAGGCTCGCTAGCTCCTTACCCATTAGTGACGTACGTGCGTAGCCCCGCCTCTCCCTTCAGGAGAACCATACTATAGCGACCACGGGACACCATCTATGAGGACTGCCTTGGAATCTTAAAGTGCCTGCCACCCCTGTAGGGGTATTAGGAGTCGGTGAGTGGGGACCCAAAAGGGGGAGCACAGAAGTCACGGATTTTCCTTTTTCTGGGCACCACAGTCACCAATACATTTGGAACTTTTTTATGACACCTATATTTTTTTGAAAAGACTTTTTGAATATATTATTTTTATTACTGGTTTGCATTTGATACCAATTGTTGGAGCACGTTGGACTCTTGACAGAGACTGTACTTTATTATATATATATATTACTAGCACTTAATTGGTCAGCACTGTATATTTACCCACTATATATGTGGATGGGATGTTTTTTATCACAATTTAATTTTTCATTATTTTCCACTTTTTGATGTTATTCACTGTATGGCTTAATGAGATTTGTGCACGCCATTATTAGTGGTAATAGCATATGTATGTAGGGGGTGGATGTAGATCACTCACCTTACTAGCTCACTAAAATTCTTCATTAAACCCCCCCCTTAAGGGAGCGCCATTCACTCCCACTTTTTTACTTCATTACATTTTAGCCCCTTGTGGGTCTAAATAGGGGAGGCTGCACACCTTTTTCTTTGTTCTTTTCTTTTTCTTTTTTCTCTTTTTTTACCCTTTTCCTCCCTCCCTTTCTTCTTCTTGGATTATTCCTACCTTTCTTCTTTTCCATCTGTCAGTCCTAAGCGCGGAGCCTTTGTGTCTTTTGTCAGGAAAGGCTTTCCCGCAAACATCCCAGCAATTTGGGTGCTAGAAGAATGCCTGTGCGCAGAAAGACCGCTTGGTGCACGCGCATGCGCAATAGCGCGAATAGAGGCACACGTGGGAACGCGCGCCCGTTCCTTGTGACAGCACTTGGCGCCAAGATGTGCTATTTAAAGGGGACTGATGCCTTGCTGCCTTGCTGTCTGGTCTACAGCGTTTCCTGAGACCTCTGCTACCGTTACTCTGTTAATCTGATCTTTATCTGACTTAGCTTGTTCCTGACATCTCTAGTTGCTGCCCGCCCCGATCCAGGCTTGGACTCTGACTACTCTTTGGATTACGTTCCTGTACCCGCCTGTGTTTGACTCGACCTGTCCTCACTACCCAGTCTCCTGCCTGCATCCTGCTGCTGGACTACAGTGCACATCCCTGCTGTCTTCTGCATCCAGTCTTCTTCCTGCATCCTGCTGCTGGACTACAGTGCACCTCCATGCTGTCTGCTGCATCCAGTCTTCTGTCTGCATCCTGCTGCTGGACTACAGTGCACCTCCCTGCTGTCTGCTGCATCCAGTCTTCTTCCTGCATCCTCCTGCTGGACTACAGTGCACCTCCCTGCTGTCTGCTGCATCCAGCCTTCTGCCTGCATCCTGCTGCTGGACTACAGTGCACCTCCCTGCTGTCTGCTTCATCCAGTCTTCTGTCTGCATCCTGCTGCTGGACTACAGTGCACCTCCCTGCTGTCTGCTGCATCCAGTCTTCTGCCTGCATCCTGCTGCTGGACTACAGTGCACCTCCCTGCCATCTACAGTATCCAGCCCTCTACACCAGCTTTCCAGTCAGGCACTTGTGCCCCTTTGTACTCCTGAGCCCCTGTCAACTCTACCAGGGGTTACTGAGTCAGAGGTATACAAGAGACCGCTCTCTGCATTCCGGGCTCTACTATCAGGTACGTGACAGATCCCTCTCCTTGATACCTTGAATCCGAGGGTCCTTTCGCAGGCTTTGCAGGATCAGGGAGGCCATGCAGCATAGGTTTGCTGAGGCATTGGGTTCAGAGTCCTCTGGGTCACTAAGGATGACATGATCCGCAGCCACCTCCTCCCAGCCACGTACAAGTCCATGGGTTTCTGGGGCCTGAAAACGATCCATTGAAGACTGCTGCTGATGTTGAGTGCCAGGCTCCACCTCCATGCTATCACAATCCTCCTCCTCCTCTTCCTGTGTGATGGGCGAGCCTGCAGGAATACTGTCTGGATAAAGGGGGCCTTGAGAGGTAAGGAAGTCCTCCTCTTCCTGCCTCTGTTCTGCCTCAAGTGTCCTGTCCATTATTCCATGCAGCGTGTGCTCCAACAGGTAGACTAGAGGGACAGTATCACTGATGCATGCACTGTCACTTCTCACCATCCTCATGGCCTCCTCAAATGGTGATAGGATAGTGCATGCATCCTTGATCATGAGTCACTGGCGTGGCGAAAAAAAGCCAAGCTCCCCTGACCCTGTCCTGGTGCCATACTCGCACAGGTACTCATTGATGGCCCTCTGCTGCATGTTCAGCCGCTGCAGCATTGCCAACGCTGAGTTCCACCTGGCGGGCATGTCACAGATGAGGCGGTTCTTGGGCGGTTCGCATTCCTTTTGGAGGTCAGCCAGCCGAGCACTGGCATTATATGACCGGTGGAAATTCCCACAGACTTTCCTGGCCTGCCTCAAGAGATCCTGTAAGCCCGGATACCTGAGCAGACCAACTCAAGCACTGCATGGCATCTTTTTGCCTGAGTGCTTGCGTAGCCCCTAGAACGCTTACGGAGCACCACTGGTTCCAAGGACAAATCTGCACAGGAAGAGGCCATAGAGGAAGAAAAGAGGAGGGGTAGAGGAGAGAGCTGTTGCAGAATCACCACTACCAGCATTTTGGAGATGTGGTGGTGGAACAAGCTCCAACAATACTGCACCCTGTCCTGCATCCTTCCCAGCTGCCAGCAGGGTTACCCACTGCGCCGTGAAAGAAAGGGAACGTTCTTGTCCATGCCTGCTGGACCATGAGTTAGCGGTAATATGCACCTTACCGCTGACTGCCCTGTCCAACGAGGCCAAGACATTGCCTTCCATATGTCGGAAGAGAGCCGGAATGGCCTTCCGAGAAAAAAATTGGCATTTGGGAACCTGCCCCTGAGGTACCACACATTCCACAAATTCTCAAAAAGGGGCAGAGTCTACCAGCTGAAAAGGCAGCAGTTGGAGTTCTAGCAATTTAACCAAACTAGCATTCAGCCACTGAGAATGTGGATGGTTGGGACCGAATTACTTTTGCCGGTTTAGCAACTGGGGTAGGGAAATTTGCCTGCTACAATTGGATGTTGCTGCACCACTAGCAGACTGCCCGCAAATGCTTGGGACACCTAATTCTACACCTTCATTCCTCTCAGTGCAGGTCTCTGAGAGGACTGAAGTTAGAGTGGAATTGGAGATCCCAGCTGATGAGGAGCAAGGAGAGGTCCGACTTGTTCTTTGGTGTGTGTCTTTTAAGTACTGTTGCCAACAGACTGCATGGGAGCTCGACATATGTCTGGTCAAGCATGTGGTGCCCAAGCGGCTGCTGTTTTGACCACGCTTGATACACTTCAGACATATGTTGCAAACAGCAACGGTGCGATCTGCTGCACACGTCTCAAAAAAGGCCCACACCAAACCTCCTCCTCCTCTCTTCTATCTGGCACAAACGTAGAGTCAGTGACCTCATCATCCCCTCCCTCCTCGCCACTGGAGCAAACCTGGCAGTATGCTGCAGCTGGAGGAACATGACTGCCAGTTTCTTGTCCTTCTTGGACACCCCCTCTCTCTGGGCTTACGTTACTGCCTTCATCCTCAACCTGGGTACCATCATCAGAGCCTTCAAAACGCTGTGCATCCTCCTGCAGCATGTACCCTACACTGTGGGCGAACAGTTCGGGGGACTCCTCAGGGGATGATGGTGGGGCTAGGGAAGGAGTGACTGATGACATTGAGCCAATGGAAGAGGCCGCTTTGGCAGACAAAGTACCCTGAGCCTGGGTGACAGAGGATGAGGAGGAGGAGGACGGCTTGGTCATCCATTCTACAAACTCTTCTGCATGTTGTGGCTCAACACGGCCAGCTGCCAAAAAAAATGACAAGCGTGCCCCATGGCCACGTGTTGAGGATGCACTGTGTCCATGACCAGCACTGTTGGCTGTAGGCACAGAGCCTGCTTGTCCTCTTTTAGTGGCCTGTATGCATCTGCCTCCACTTGGTGGCCCTCCAGACATACTGTACAATTTTGATTAGCAAAACAACACCTGAAGTTTACTAAAAACAGTACACCAGGTATAGGCTTGGCTAGACTATATATACAAGCCCAGGGGCGGACTGACCATTAGGGCACTCGGGCACTGCCCAAGGGCCCGGGGCCAGCAGGGGGCCCCATGAGAGGCTCCTGGTACTCTGTGTTGATCCTGGAGCCCAGTGCGATAACAAGTTCCAGCACTGAGCTGTAACTGTTCCGACAGGGGCACGCTAGAGTGGGCACTCAGGACACCTTCCCCAAATCTGTTGCAGGGTGCCCCGGGTTCCCCACGCAGCGATCGTTCCTCTGTAGCACTAGCAGTCGACACTGGCATCTCTCCCCACTGAGCCTGCACACATCACACAGAAAGAGCTAACAGAGGATCCTCCTCCTCAGCTCCGATGTATGCAGACAGGAGGTGGGAGGAGCTGGGGAGGAAAGACATCCACTGCAAGAGCTGTGCTGGTCATCTGCGGAGTGTATATAGTTTGTTGATAGGGGAGACAGAGACGCCAGACAGCTGAGACAGAGGATCAATGACCACCTATATTACTCGGGGAATGGCAAAATGCTTACTCTCATTAGCCGACACCTCGACTTTTACCACCGTTTTGATACTTCTGTCTCTTTTGCTGTTCTGGCCGTCGTCCCTAAGAATCCTAGAGGTGGCGAATGGGATAAATTTATCTTACAAAAAGAGACTCTATGGATAGAGCGCCTGAACGCTACCCGAGCGCCAGGGTTCAATGAGACTCAAAGATATAAACCTTTCCTCTAAATGCACCCTACCTTGCAGAATGGGACCCCTACTATCATATATACTTCAAATATCTTAAAGTTTGGTTTGGCTTTGTTCAGAATAAACACTGACAATTTTACAGTCTTGAATTTTTCATCATTGCTTGCCTTATGTAATTATATTAATACCTCATATGTTTAATTAAACTCATTTCACAGTTAAAACCAACTATATGATAAAAACCAACCTGTAGTCACTTCTCCATGTTAACTTACAGCAAAACACCAATCATGTTTAGGATTGTCTACTCTACAAAGATGTTTGCTTACTATTTATTTTATCTAGCTATATATATGGATACTAATGTTTTTTGAGTACTATATAATTTTTTCCTTTTTTTTAAGTATACCTACTTTGTATATGCTTTATTTTTCATTTTTTATTTGCATTTTTTGTAAATTATCTTATTTGTTTGCTCCTTCCTTGTCCGTGGCTCTTTCCCCTGGTCCTGGTCGCTTGGATGGCTTCATGGTCTTCGGCTAGTAAACTCGACCACACAGCGCCGCACATCCGGCCCTCTCCTCCGACCGGATGTGTGGCGATTGACGGGGACACGGGGCACCCTCGGGCTCCCTTCCAGTCCCCGCCTTTGCTGTTGCTGCATTGGCCGAACGCCGCTGTACCGGCCACATCACTTGGCACATGCGCGGTAGCCAGCGGGTTTTCTCAAGTCCCCGCCTTGCTACTGTCGCTTTGGCCGTGCGCTGCTGTGTCGGCGGCGTCACCCGGCACATGCGCAGCAGCCAGTGGTCGGACTGGGATGCGCCGCGCCCATCCGGGCCCGTCGCATTTCCGGTGGGGGGATCTATTTAATCCACACAGCTCTGCCTCACAGCCAGCAGATGCTGTTCTACCATAGGGAGCTGCACCATATTCTATAGCCGCCCCACACCAAACTTGAGGTAAGCCATTTCCATCGAAACTTGTAACCTTTTTTACTTTGATTTTCATTGAGAGATTGCTAATACAAAAAGACTTTCTACATTATCGTTTTTTGTTTTTAAACCTATAAATATCAGCCTCTTCAAGCCACTAACTCACTGTTACCTACAAGACTTTATATTAACACCTATCTTCAAATCTGGAGTTTTGGCTACATATGGTGCCCCGCAACGCCCTGTATATACCGCCAATTTTTAATACAATTAAGTGATTATCCAGATTATCAGCTGAAAGACCACAGCTATATGTTTTTCATCATGCCTGACTATACAGGGTAAGCTGTGTGTATATATATATTTTCTGGCTATTCTTAAATCTTTTTTTAACTGTTTGTATTTATCAGTATACTAGATTCACTTCCCCCTAATATATATAAATACTCCAGTTTTTGGGATTTGGAGGAATAAATAATCCATTTTATACTAGGTTATACAAACTAAATACGTTGATACATATACATTCACATATTATACAATAGGTTCCCCAATTACCTGGCTTTACCGTTTGCCCCCGGGTGACCAGCTCCTGTGTGGGGTTTCCATGCGGCCGTTATGCCTGGTCGGAGCATATTCTATACCTCATTTAAGGTTTTGTATTCTACCCTGAAATATGTTTCATGTTTATACTTTATATATACTTATTGATGCATCTTATGTACATTCAGCAGAACTTTCCTTATCTCCTGAAGAAGCGTATTCCAGACGTGCAACATGTCGAGCTATTAAGAAAATACCTACCCAGACCTGCAATCAGACCCACAATCTGTCACTCTACATTCATAAACTGTAACATCGACTTCGGAATTTGTTCCCTATTTGTCTCTAAAATGTTTTATCACAGCTATAAATTATAATAAGTGGTGTCTTATGCCGCGTACACACAAGCGGACTTTACTGCAGACTTTGCTCGGCTGACTTTTCGCCGGACTTTGTCCGCTAGGTGCACCGGACTTAAAAACGGACGGACTTGGACACACACGATCACTCCAAAAGTCCGCTGGTTTTGAACGCGGTGACGTACAGCGCGTACGACGGGACTATAAAAAGGAAGTTCAAGCCCCACTACGGCACCCTTTGGGCTCCTTCTGCTAATCTTGTGTTTATCTCGTGTTAGTAGAAGTTTGGTTAGAGACGATTCGCGCTTTTCACACTTCAGCTTATTTCGATCGTTTTCTGCGGTTCAGTTTGTGCTTGTGAGGTTTGTATCTGCTTTTCAGTGCGTGTTGGTCAGTTCGTAACCTGCCTAGCAGGCCGTTCTGGTCCGCTCGTTCCTGATTTTCAGGTCGTTCTTCATAGGCCTTGCTGTTCTTCAGTGCGTATGTTATAAGTTTGTTTGTTTGACCAGCCGACCGTTTTGAAGTCATGTCACGTGGATGTACTCATTCTCAAGTTCATGCTGCGTGAGGACTTGGTGTTTGGGTTAATACTTTGACCCGAGTCCAGTCCATGTACAGGGCGAGGAGGAGTTCATGGATGAAGAATTGGTTGCGCCAGCGTGACCAATTCTCGCATATGCCTTTGCTCCGTGAGATCCGTGAGAATAATCCTGAGGATTTCAGGAATTATCTCCGGATGACGAACCCCGTTTTTGAATGTCTGCTGGCTAATGCTGACCCCCTATATCAGCAGGCAGGTTACCTGCATGAGGCAAGCCATCACTGCGGAGCAGAGGCTAGTTGCCACTTTACGTTACTTGGCGACTAGGAGAAGTCTTCCGGACTTGAAGTTCTCGACAGGCATCTCCCCCCAGGCTCTGGAGATCATAATCCCAGAGACCTGTTCTGCCATCATTCAGGTCCTGCAGAAGGACTATATGAAGGCAAGTTTTATCCTTTAACATTACATGATATGTATTAAATGTTTGCTAATGTATTGTCTAAATGTCCTTGTTACCTAATTACCATGCTTGGAATATGCTGTGAATGTCCCCTTTATCTTCATGCATGCCTTTTTTTTACATTAATCCTTTTTTGCCCTACATGCATATTTACCTTCAATAACCTCCCCACCATGCAATCCTGGGCCCATTTATATCTCTAGCCTATAGTATACAATATAGTATATTGTCAGCTCCATTGTACTGTTTGACCCTCCCCCACCCCCTCAAATGTTTGAAACTGTCAGGTGTGTTTTTGACCCCAATTAGATTCCTTCCCCCACCCCCTCAAATGTTTGAAACTGTCAGGTGTGTTTTTATCCCTAATTAGAACCCCTCCCCCACCCCCTCAAATGTTTGAAACTGTCAGGTGTGTTTTTGTCCCTAATTAGTACCCCTCCCCACCCCCTCAAATGTTTGAAACTGTCAGGTGTGTTTTTGTCCCTAATTAGAACCCCTCCCCCACCCCCTCAAATGTTTGAAACTGTCAGGTGTGTTTTTGACCCTAATTAGAACCCCTCCCCCCACATTAAAATGGATCAATGGGCCATCAGAGGGGGTGAGTAATCGTATAAGTGGGCCTTATGTTTTTTATAAATAAACTAACAAAAAAACATATTAATAATGTTCGACTGCTGTTGTTCAAGAATGTTTTTGTGTAATCTGATATCCAAGTTATGTTTAAAAGTACTTTTTTTTTTTTTTTTGTTTCACTCCACTTCACTCCACAGTTTCCTTCCAGTACACAGGAATGGCAGACTGTGGCCTCCCAATTCGCTGACCGTTGGGACTTTCCCAACTGTGTCGGGGCGATTGATGGGAAGCATGTCCGCATTGTGCCACCACCCCATTCGGGGTCTTATTTCTATAACTATAAGGGGTTCCATAGTGTAGTTTTGATGGCGGTGGTCTCGGCACATTTGGACTTTCTGTTTTTGTCACTGTTTGTGGACGAGGGGAAGAACGGCCGGATGTCTGATGGAGGAGTCTTTGCACAGACCGAGCTGTGCCAGCGTCTCCAGACTGGTGGCCTGAGATTGCCACCTGATGACCAGAATGTGGATGGACTCCCCTCAGTTTTTATCGCTGATGAAGCGTTTGCTCTCAGCGAGCACTTGATGAGGCCGTTCCCCCAAAGGACACTCACCCCTGAGAGGAGGGTATTTAGATACCGGCTGGCCAGAGCAAGAAGAGTTGTGGAGAATGCCTTTGGGATTCTGGCCAGCCGGTTCCGTTTGTTCCTCTCGGCCATAAATCTGGCGGACTATAAACTAAATCATGTCATACTGGCTTGCTGCATACTCCATAATTTTTTAAGAAGACATTCCGCTACATATATGACCTCTGTTGGGCCTGAGGCCAGACTTGTAGTTGACCAAACTCTCACAGGCCTCGAAATTGGCCGTATTGGCTTGGCCCCCCAAACCGCACGTCAAGTGCGTGACCGATATGTAAATTATTTTAATGGTCGGGGGGCCATTGCTATTCAAGAAGAACTATAATTTCTTTAAAAAATAAATAAAATAAATTTTGGCTCAAATATCTAGTTTTTATTCTTGTTTGCATTTAGTTTTGTCTGTCTCCTAGTGCACTTGTAGTAGTGGCAAGTGCATTTCCCTTTATTTAATAAGGCCCTTTGTCACTGTAACCACACAAAAATTAGCAAAATATCTTATTGATAAATAATGAGCCACACACATTTTACTGTGTGCACATTGAAAGGTGCATTTTTTTGGAAACGTTTTTTTTTTTTTTTTTGGAAAAACATTTTTTTTTTTGGTTATTTAAGGCATATTTAAAAAAAACAGTGTTTTTAAAAACATACATAAAGAAAAAAGAACTTACAAAGTTCAACATGTGTGAATAAAGGAGCTGATGATGTCACCCTTGTAAAGGTTAAAATTTGCAGATGCTCAAAATTGGGTATTAAAAAAGGTTTACGTCAACATGTGCTATCTCCCATCATGGGGGAACATGTTTTGTGTGTGCAATCCCTTTGTTCCTCTCACAAAACAACATTTTTAGGATGAAGGGGTTGCAAACACAAAACAAATACATTGATATCCCCTGATGGAAGATAGCACATGATGACACACCGTGTGCATCTGCCAATTGTTTTTTGTAATGCTAAAACTTCACAATTGTAACAAAAAACAAACTTGACAATGAAATGAAGAACATGACTGATGTTTTTAGGCAAAACGTTATTATATTCTGCCCAAAACATCAATCATGTTCTTCATTTCCTGTTGCATGGTGTCCAGCCGAATTTTCATGCTGTCAATTTGGTCACGCATTGGATCTATTTGGCCATTCCACAACATTATCTGGCCAATAAGTCTTTGTGCACTGTCTGTGCTGAATGGCTCTGCCACTTGGCCTTCCACAACCAGAACCTCACCTAAAATGTGTGGGGAAAAAATGGGTTAAAATATGCACGCCTAAATAGATTACCTTAAGCTGGGGTGTCAGTCACTCACTTGGTGGGGTTGAAAGCTCGCACACTTCCTCCACCTCTCCTTCCTCCAGCTCGTCGGGTGGGCGTGGTCTTGGGCTTGGTATCTTCAGCTTCAGGCTGGTGTCTTGGGGGGGTCCTGGGATCCTTGGACTGTTGTCTGAGTCTTTTCTCCCCTATGATAATTCAACAAAAGGTATAGTTAAAACACAGTGATATTTTTGAGTTTTAAAATTAATATGAAACGTTGGATATGAGTTGTGGACAATTGCCTTTTTTTGTCCACAAAAATTTAGAAGACAGGATGAAAATTTCCTCTGAACAACAATTATAAACAATGCACATTTTCATGCAAGTTTCACAGATGCAGACACCTCAATGATCTCCTATGTATATTACCCCTCAAAAATTTCTTTATGGTCACATAGTTCACTAGTGCTCGTGAGTCCAGATGTGGAAACAGCTGCTGTGTCCTGTCCTTACATTACACTGAATCATTTTTGAAGATGCATTAGATTTTCAAACACATCTACACCACATCACCAAATTTGGGGAATACGACAAATTATCAAGACCTAAATGTATGTCCAACCCTGTAACATCGCATTTGGCGAAAAATAACGTCCTTTTCTTAGTATCATATGTATTTTACAAAGAACGGTCTTTACGAACGATGCTGTTTAAACTAAAAAAATATGGATCGGCATTAGGGATGAGCTTCGTGTTCGAGTCGAATCCATGTTTGACTCGAACATCGGCTATTCGATTGCTCGCCAAATTGCGAACGATATGGGCCGTTCGGGCCAAATTCGTGTGGCGCGTCACGGTCCATAATTTGCTGCGGCATCGCAGTGCATTGCTGGCTGATGATTGGCCAAGCATGCACTATGACCCGCATGCTTGGCCAATCACAGCGCCATCGGTAGAGAGAGCTGTAATTGGCCAAAGCCACGGTGGCTTTGGCCAATTATGGCTCAGGGGGTTTAGAACATGCCCCACACTATATAAGGCATGCATGGCGGCCCTGTGTAGTGTGTTCCGGTGTGCTGAGAGATAGACAGAGTCATTTCATTTGAGTTAGCTAGATTAGGCAGGACAGTCAGTGAGTTAGCTGCACTTACAGTGTATTGTGTATATATATATATATATATATGCGCATCCCAGGTGTTGCATATATATATACATATATATATATATATATATTATATTCAGTTTAGCTAGATCCATTCCTGTTATCTTCCTACTGACAGCCTTGTCTTGTTACAGTATTCACAGCTACATGAAGAAAATTGCTGGTGTTCTTTTGATCCTATTAGCACCACAGTCAGGCAGCTAAACTATTTACAGTTAGTGTAGTGCATCCTGCTCACAGTGTTCAGCTAAAACTACAAGTTAGTGTAGTGAGACCTCTGCACAGTGTTCAGCTAAAGCTACAAGTTAGTGTAGTGTGTCCTGCTCACAGTGTTCAGCTAAAACTACAAGTTAGTGTAGTGAGACCTCTGCACAGTGTTCATCTAAAGCTACAAGTTAGTGTAGTGTGTCCTGCTCACAGTGTTCAGCTAAACCTACAAGTTATTTTTTTGTGCGCTCTGCACAGTGTTCACCTAAAGCTACCTCTAGAAGGTTGGTGGTGTTTTCCTGATCCTATTACTACTGCAGGCAACTAAATAAGCTACAAGTTAGTTTTTTGCGAGCTCTGCACAGTGTTCAGCTAAAGCTACCTGTAGAAGGTTGGTGATGTTCTCATACTACAGGCAGGCAGTTGATTTTGCTAGCTGCAATATCAGTGCATATATATATATATATATATATATATATATATATATATATATATATATATATATGCAAAAGCCAATAAAAGAGGGCAAGCAGGCTCTGTGTCTAGTGCTGGTCGTGGAGACGGTGCATCCTCATCAGCACGTGGCCGTGGGACACGCTTGGCCTTTTTTTTCGGCAGCTGGCCGTGTTGAGCCGCAACATGCGGAAGACTTGGTCGAGTGGACGACCAAGTCGCCCTCATCCTCCTCATCCTCTCTCACCCATGCTCAGGGTACTTTGTCTGGCAAAGCAGCGGCCTTTTCCCTCGGCTCAATGTCATCAGTGACTCCTTCCCTAGCCCCACCATGTCCTCCTGAGGAGTCCCTCGAACTGTTTGACCACAGTGTTGGGTACATGCTCCAGGAGGATGCTCAGCGTTTGGAAGGCTCTGATGATGATACTGAGCTAGATGAAGGCAGTAACGTGAGCACGGACAGAGGGGGTGCCCAAGAAGGACAGCAATCTGGCAGTCATGCTCCCCCTGCTGCAGCATACTGCCAGGTTTGCTCCAGTGATGAGGGAGGGGATGATGAGGTCACTGACTCAACGTGGGTGCCTGATAGGAGAGTGGGGGAGGAGGAGGAGGCACATCACCAACGAGGCAGGATGCCCTCCAGGGGCCAGCCTAAGGGCAGCACACTGACTGCATCACACCCCAAAGCTCCACATGTGCAGGGCGCTGCAGTCTCTGCGCGTTATTCAAAAAGTTCTTTGGTGTGGGCCTTTTTTAAGACGAGTGCATCAGATCGTATGTTGCTATTTGCAACATATGTCTCAAGCGTATCTCGCGTGGCCAAAACATCTCCCGCTTGGGTACCACATGCTTGACCAGACATATGTTGACCTGCCATGCAGTTCGTTGGCAAGCGTATCTAAAAGACTCACACCAAAGAACAAAGAGGACCTCTCCTTGCTCCTCATCAGCTGAGATCCCCAACCCCACTATACCTTCAGTCCTCTCTGAGACCTGCACTGAGAGGAATGAAGGTGTAGAATTAGGTGTGTCACAGCCAAGTACTTGTGGGCAATCTGCTTTCGGTACACCGACGTCAGATTGTACCAGGCAAATTTCCCTGCCCCAGCTGCTGCACCGCCGAAAGAAGTTTGCTCCCAGCCATCCACATGCCCAGCGGTTGAATGCTAGCTTGGCAAAATTGCTAGCACTTCAACTGCTGTCTTTTCAGTTGGTAGACTCTGCCCCATTCCGTGAGTTTGTGGAATGTGCGGTTCCTCAGTGGCAGGTACCCAAACGCCACTTTTTCTCACTGAAGGCGATTCCGGCTCTCTACCGGCATGTGGAAGGCAATGTCCATGCCGCGCTGGACAGGGCGGTCAGCGGTAAGGTGCATATTGCCGCTGACTCATGGTCCAGCAGGCATGGACAGGGACGTTACCTAAGTTTCACGGAGCATTGGGTGACTCTGCTGGCAGCTGGGAAGGATGCAGGACAAGGTGCAGTAGTGTTGGAGGTTGTTCCGCCACCACGCCTCCAAAATGCCACTACTAATGATTGTGACACACCTCTCTCCTCCACCCCCTCCTCCTCTTCTTCCTCCATGGCCTCTTCCTGTGGTTTGTCCTCGGAATCAGCGGTGCTCCGTAGGCGTTCAAGGGGCTACGCATGTACGCAGGCCAAAAGATGCCATGCGGTGCTTGAGCTGGTGTTCTTTGGGGACAGGAGCCACACTGGGGCAGAGGTTCTGTCAGCTCTGCAGGGGCAGGTTCAGAGGTGGTTGACGCCACGCCCACTTAAGGCAGGAATGTTGGTTTGCAACAATGGCACCAACCTCCTCTCTGCCCTCCGACAGGAACAAATGACCCATGTGCCCTGTTTGGCTCACGTCCTTAACTTGGTGGTGCAGCAGTTCTTGGGCAGGTACCCGGGCTTACAGAATGTCCTGAGGCAGGCCAGGAAAGTCTGTGTGCATTTACGCCAGTCATATAATTCCAGTGCTCGGCTGGCCGACCTCTAAAAAGGAATTTAACCTGCCCAAGAACCGCCTAATCTGTGACATGCCCACCAGGTGGAACGCAACGTTGGCCATGCTGCAGTGGCTGCACACGCAGCAGAGGGCCATCAATGAGTACCTGTGCGACTATGGCACCAGGACAGGGTCAGGGGAGCTTGTTCTTTTTTCCCCACGCCAGTGGGCCATGAGCAGGGATGCATGCACTGTCCTGTCACCATTTGAGGAGGCCACGAGGATGGTGAGCAGTGACAGTGCATGCATCAGTGACACTGTCCCCCTTGTCCACCTGTTGGAGCACACGCTGCGTGGAATAATGGAAAGGGCACTTGAGGCAGAACAGAGGCAGGAAGAGGAGGATTTCCTTAGCTTTCAAGGCCCCCTTTATCCAGACAGTGTTCCTGCGTGCCCACCGATCACACAGGAAGAGGAAGAGGAGGAGGAGGAGGAGGAGGAGGATTGTGTCAGTATGGAGGTTGAGCCTGGAACTCAGCATCAGCAGCAGTCTTTAAGGGATCAGTCCCAAGAAACACACGGACTTGTATGTGGCTGGGAGGAGGTGGCTGCGGACCATGTCGTCCTTAGTGACCCAGAGGACTCCGGACCGAATGCCTCAGCAAACCTACGCTGCATGGCCTCCCTGATCCTGCAAGGCCTGCGTAAGGATCCTCGTATTCGTGGTATCAAGGAGAAGGACCAATACTGGCTGGCAACCCTCCTTGATCCACGTTACAAGGGTAAGGTTGCGGACCTTACCTTGCCGTCGCAGAGGGAGCAGAGGATAAAACATCTTCGGGAGGCCTTGCAGAAAGGTTTGTGCAACGCATTCCCAGAGACTGGGAGGTTACAAACTCCTGTTTCTGGACATGTTGCTGAGGCTTCGGTCAGTCAAAGAAGGAGCGGTGGAGAAGGTGGCCGTCTGACCGATGCGTTCAGACAATTTTTTAGTCCGCAGCCCCAAGGTATGATCGGTTCCAGCAACCATCGCCATCGTCTGTTTTACATGGTGCAGGAATACTTAGGGGCAAGATCTGACTTGGACACCTTTCCCACCGAAAATCCTCTGGGTTACTGGGTCATGAGGATGGATCACTGGCCAGAGCTTGCACAGTATGCAATTGACCTACTGGCCTGTCCTGCATCCAGCGTTCTTTCGGAATGCACATTCAGTGCTGCTGGAGGCTTTGTAACCGATCACAGGGTGCGTCTGTCCACCGACTCGGTCGATCGACTGACCTTCATAAAAATGAATCAGTCTTGGATCACCACCAGCTACCAAGCACCTGATGCTGCTGTAAACGAATAATTTTTTTTAAAATCTCAGATCCCTTCAAAGACTACCTATGCTGATGCTGAGTGACTATCCTGAGTAATTATCCTCTTCCTCCTTAATGATCACGCTGATAGCTTGTAAGAACATTTTTGGTTCTGGGCGCCGTCACCAGTGCCTAAGGCCCAATTTTTCAGCCCCTGTTTAACAGGGGCGTGTAATTACAATTTTTGATGCAATACTTTGCAGCAGGGCTCGTTCCTGCGCTCCAACTAGAGTATCTGTGAGGGGTTGCAGTGTTGTAGCACCAGCACCAGTGCCTAAGGCCCAATTTTTCAGCCCCTGTTCAACAGGGGCATGTAATTACAATTCTTGATCTAATATTTCACAGCAGGGCCCGTTTCTGCGCCCACCAAGAGCGAGTGAAGACTTACAGTGTTGTGGCACCACCACCACCACCACCAAAGGCCCAATTTTTCTGCCCCTGTTCAACAGGGGCATGTAATTACAATTCTTGATCTAATATTTCACAGCAGGGCCCTGTGAGGGCTTACAGTGTTGTGGCCACAACAAAACCTAAGGCCCAAATTTCTGCTGAGTATATAGGGCAGGCCCCTACTTTCAAACATCCAACTTACAAACGACTCCTACTTGCAAATGGAAGGAGACAACTGGAAGTGAGATGAAATCTACCCCTAGGAAGGGAAATTCTCTCCTGTAAGAGTTAATATGGAAAAAACATTTCTCCTTTCCACTGATGCTTTATCACCAATCCTTGTTTCACAAAAAAACCCAAATTTTCAAAAAACATTTGTCATTGGGACAAAAAGTGAGGTGAAATCTTCTGAAGAGGAGCGCAGACAGCAAAACAAATGTCACAGGGGTGTTAACCCTTCCCTATATTTTCCAAAAAAGCTTAAAAAAGATTTTTTGGCTGGAGCTAAACACGTTAAAAATGTACCCGTTCAAAATTACAAACAGATTCTCTTTAACAACAAACCTACAGTCCCTGTCTTGTTTGCACCGCCTGCATACTGCTGTTCAGAGTATATAGGGCCTGGTGGCCCCACACCTTTCCTTTTTTTAATTTGGGTGCGGGGTTCCCCTTAATATCCATACAAGACCCAAAGGGCCTGGTAATGGACTGGGGGGTACCCATGCCCTTTGTCTCACTGATTTTCATCCATATTGCCAGGACCCGACATTACATTAAACCCGCAAGTAGTTTTAAATGACATTTTTTCCTTTAAAAATGACATTTTGTGCAGGAACTGTTCTAAGCACGGGAAACACGCGCCACTTTACAGGCATACTATAGACACCCCCCAGGTACGATATTTAAAGAATTATTTCACTTTTTTTTAACTTTAAGCATCATTAAAATCACTGCTCCCGAAAAAACGACCGTTTTTAAAAAATTTTTTTGCATTGATACATGTCCCCTGGTGCAGGACCGGGTCCCCAAACCCTTTTTAGGACAATACCATGCAAATTAGCACTTTTGATTTCAAACGTTCGAGTTCCATAGACATCAATGGGGTTCTAACGTTTGTGCAAATTTTCAGTCCGTTCGCAGGTTCTAGTGCGAACCGAACCGGGGGGTGTACGGCTCATCCCTAATCAGCATGCAAGTTAAGTATCTCACTAGGAACACACAACAAGTACTTACTTTTTTAAGCAGCTTCTTTATTCGCCAATATTGTTCTGGCTCCCTACTTTTGATGTCAGACCACGCTTCCTCAATTGTTCTTTAGACCGTTTAGTGCCAAATTTAGCTTCTAGAGCGGTGACAACTGAGGACATTATTTTCTCCTTACGCATATTCGGTTGTGTGTACGGTCCTTTTTTCCCATACCATCTCCACCATCTCTTCAAAAGCCATGTTGGTGGCCTTATATCTCCTCCTGGCTGTGGATGGTTGTGGCTCCGGGCTTTCCTCCGCGCTACTTCAAGTTAATCTCTCCATCTTTTTCTATATACTAAAAAGTTCCTTGGAAAGACTTCTGCGCTACTATATTGTATGTGAATGAATAATATTGGTGTTGCTGCAAGATCAAAATAGTGAACACCACTCACTACAAAAGATTCAAATAGTGCACAATAAATAAATAGTGTAAGTGATTCAGCACAATACCTCTAATATATAAATAGACCAATAAAAATTATATGATATAAAATCTCCAATATTACTATGGTGTATAATAAATGGATATTCCTCAAAGTAATATTTACACAACGAATCAGTGAATCATTAATAGTCCATAAGTGCTGATTAAACGTGGATAAAGTGCTGTTATGGTAAATACAATGTGAACACAGTGAACATGAGTTGATAGATGATCTTGTGACTTTCGTGATAACCACACCACCGCTATGTGCTCACAGAACGCTCACCTAAGCGGCACAGTAAATATGCCTATGTGTATCCTTTTAAGATGTAATCCTCGTAGCCGGGATAGTGGTGTTGATCCGTGCTGTTTATGGGGCAAGACCCCTCCCTGTGGTTGGTGGACTCCACATATAAAATAATAATAAGGCCTCCAATAGGGTAATAACGTAATGCCAAAGAGATTTATTAAAAAAATAGCCGTTTACATTACAGTAACCACTGTTGTGCCAAACATCAGCAAAGAAACAGCGTGATAACGATACCCAATACGTCACTTCCGGTCCGCGCTGTGTATTTCCATGCAAAAGGCCCAGAAGAATGACACAAACTGAGGAGGAATCCCTAGCCCTCATTCGTGAAGCGAGCCAAATAATAAGCACACCACCCAATGCAGAGGAGGCGTATGAGACATATATGGCCAGCAGATTGCTGGAACTTGAAAAGGGGCAACGCCTCCTCTGTGAGGGTCTGATTTTGCAGGGGAGAGGGGAGCTTACTGCTAAAACCTATCTAGCAGATGAAGCCACTCCTCCTCATGCCCCAAGTACACCACCAGAGGCACAGCCTCCAAGGAAGGCTGCAGAGAAGCATGGAGGGAAGGCTGCAGAGAAGCGTGCAGGGAAGTCTCCACGGAAGAGTCAAAAGTGATTGCCTGGCTTCTGTCTGGTCTAAATGTGCTCCCTGTGCTCCCTAGTCGCAAGAGACCAATTTTCTTGTCCTAAAACTTGATGTGTGTCTTGGGGGATGAAGGGCTTCACAGATTCCAAAAGTGTCTCCCTGTGTTGCCTTCCTAATTTTTTTTTTACCAAAATAAATGGATTTTTTAGTTACCTTACATTATTGACTATGTGTTTTGATTCCAAAACGACATTTTTTTTGGGAGTAGGCAGGTACAGGTCAAAAAGACTATGGGGTTGATTTACTAAAAGCAAATAGACTGTGCTCTTTGCAGAGTGCAGTTGCCCTCTGCAAGTGCAATTGCTCCAGAGCTTAGTAAATGAGGTAAGGCTTGACTTTGCAAAGAGTACCCAATCCTGTGCAAGAAAACTTCAAAAAACAGCATTTTTGCTTGCACACGATTGGATGATGGAAGTCGGCAGAGCTTCTGCTGATTTACTAAGCTCTGGGCAACTGCACTTTGCAAAATGCACAGTCTTTTTCCCTTTAGTAAATCAACCCCTATGTGTGTTTGTTCCAAAAGGCTAAATCATTTAGAAAATCAAGTGCAAAGTACTAGTGAAAAGTGCACTTTAGAAATTGCACTGCAAGTGCACTTGTTGGAAGTGCAGTCGCTGTAAATCTGAGGGGAAGAGCTGAAATGAGGGGAAGCTCTGCTGATTTTATCATACAATCATGTGCAAGAAAGAGTTTTTGGTTTTTTTTGTAGTTCCTTGCATATACCCCTCAGATCCACAGCGAATGCACTTCCAAATGCTCTTTCTGTGCAATTCCAAGTACAATTTGCACTTGTAGTGAAAAATTAATTTGCCTTTGGAAAATAAAACCCCCTATGTCTAATTAACAAGGGACACCAACCTCATTAAGGTTCATTAAAACAACACAAAATATTAAGGTTATTGTGGTAACTTGAAACTACAAAAAAAAAAAAACATTTTGTATAATTTAGCACACATTGTAAAATAGATAGTGTTTAAATCTAAAAAAAAAAAAAAGAAGATGAGTCCAAAATCTAATTTAATACTTTATTTATAGAGATCTGGCTTTTTAAAAATATCATATTAGTCATGGCATGAGGATAAATCATGAAGAAAGTAGTTTGTGAGAACTCTGTGTGAATATAAAGCACCAAAACAACTTCATTCCTCTCGCATTTATAAAGAAAAAAAAAGCTCTGTATTAAAAGATCACAGAAGAGGAATGTGCTAGCTTCAATACGAAGGCTAGTTTTACCAGACCGAGCGCTTCCGTCTTGTAATTGCTTCAGAGCATGCGTCAGTTTGAGTCCGTCGGACTAGCACACAGACGACCGGTTTGTCCGCTAGAAAGAAGAGTCTGTCGGATAGATTTAAAACATGTTTTAAATCTAAGTCCATCCAACTTTTGAGCAAACAAAGTCCGCTGGAGCCCACACACGATCGAATTGTCCGACAAAATCCCATCCGTCGGGCAAAGTCTCCCGTAAAGTCCTCTCGTGTGTATGCGGCATTAGTTGCACGCAGGGCAGGAAATATTGAATACATACAACTTCTATTTGTGAAATGTATTACTTATAGTATTGTTCTTATTTTTGTAGATCATCATTAAATAAAATCATTTTTACTTTTTATAGATAAAATACCCGTGTGCCTCTAAAGTCCATTTTTCTAGTTGTTATAGTTGTAATAATCTAATATTGGGACGTTGGCACACTACTATAGATGTACCTACAGTGTCACCCTGTTGTTAGGTACACATCTATCTGGGAATTTCTCAGATAAGGGAGGGGGAGTGGGACACACGCACCGTGACCGACACAGTAACCAGGAAGGGGGGGGGGTCAGGATGCACACGTTGAGAAGTGATGGTGGGGGTTGCTTTTGGAGAGCAGTGGACTTGTGCTGCAAGGTGGGGTGGTGTGGGGAGATTTCAAATCCTCTCTGCTCTCGTCCCAGGACCCCCTCTCTGCTCTCGTCCCAGGACCCCCACTCTGCTCTCGTCCCAGGACCCCCACTCTGCTCTCGTCCCAGGACCCCACTCTGCTCTCGTCCCAGGTTCCCCTCTCTGCTCTCGTCCCAGGGCCCCCTCTCTGCTCTCGTCCCAGGGCCCCCTCTCTGCTCTCGTCCCAGGACCCCCTCTCTGCTCTTGTCCCAGGACCCCCTCTCTGCTCTCATCCAGGACCCCTTCTCTGCTCTCATCCCAGGACCCCTTCTCTGCTCTCGTCCCAGGACCCCCTCTCTGCTCTCGTCCCAGGACCCCCACTCTGCACTCGTCCCAGGACCCCCACTCTGCTCTCGTCCCAGGACCCCACTCTGCTCTCGTCCCAGGTTCCCCTCTCTGCTCTCGTCCCAGGGCCCCCTCTCTGCTCTCGTCCCAGGGCCCCCTCTCTGCTCTCGTCCCAGGGCCCCCTCTCTGCTCTCGTCCCAGGACCCCCTCTCTGCTCTTGTCCCAGGACCCCCTCTCTGCTCTCATCCAGGACCCCTTCTCTGCTCTCATCCCAGGACCCCTTCTCTGCTCTCATCCCAGGACCCCCTCTCTGCTCTCATCCCAGGGGCCCATCTCTGTCCTCATCCCAAGGGCCTATCTCTGTGCTCACCTCAGGTGTCCCTCTCTGCCCTTATCTCAGGTGTCCCTCTCTGTCCTCATCCCAGGTGTCCCCTAAACACCATCTCTGATAGGGGCGCAGGACAGTTAGGGCTTGTCTACATTCACAGTTTGGGGGTGGTAAAACCTCATAGTTAAGTCCTGATTTTACTCACCCCCAACCACACCCCCTTAAACTGTAGTGGTCAGGTGTTTACACATGTTGCAGCTGCAGCAGGAATTATACACCCTGTTACGCTTGGCAGGTGTAGTGCCTGCCAAGCGTAACCCATTCAAGTGAATGGGGCTGCTCTGCAGAAGGTTGTGCAACCTTGTGCAGTACAGCCAAAAAAAGGGTTAAGCTTTGTATTGCCTCCTCATCACCTGCTTTAACCCCTTGGACCCACACTAGCATGCTGCAATTTCGTGCATTGCACAAAGTTGCAGGGTGTTTGCAGAGTGTTCCTATTTACTTGAATGGGTCACAATCACCCACCAAAAGCAACAGGAGGTATAATTCCTGCTGCAGCATGTGTACATCCTTAGCTGCAGCCACTGTAGCTAAAGGGGGAAGGGCCGAATGTATGTAATGTAGGCGCAGTGCAATAAGTAGGTGGTGTTTTGTGTGGCTTGCGTGTGGACTGGGACACAGGGGGCCCCATGATCTCCTATTGCCCGGGGGCCCCATAAGTTGTCAGTCCGCCCCTGTACAAGCCTGTATATATAATATATATATACACATATACAGTTCATAAATTCTCTATTGATATATATGTACATTGTGATAACTGCTCATATACTCCGCATTTGGTTGATTTTTCTGTATTCCCCCATTGCCCCTTTTGATAGCCATGTTTTATTTGCTCTTAAGGAGTGGGGACGTTTCCTGGGGCAGGGTTCCCCTCCACCGGCTCTTTCTTCCACTGGAGATGTTCTATTTGTTGTCTATTTGCCAAACATTTGATTACTACATATACGAGTTATTTTTGCTTTCACATTTATTGTTAGCAAATTTATACGTTCATATCTTCATTTTATGTTTCATTCAATTTTTTTTCACAATCTTTTTTCTTTTTTTCCCTTTACACATGCACCCAGTGCGGCCGGATAGCCTCTCCTTTGTTTGCGGCCTGTACGGCGCATGCACCTGGTGTTCTCGGCACCTGCGCCGTGTGGGGACGTGGCGCAGCGACGTCCCAGGGGACCCGCCTTTGGAGGCTGGGCTGAGGTAACTCTCACCCAGCTGATCGACATGCTAATCAGCTGGGTGGGGGAAGATCTACTGGGGCTACAGTATTTATACCTCTTTTAAACACAGACTAGTTAGGACCAGGGACCTGCTGACTCCTGGAGACCCCTTGCACACTTTACTGAGACTTGTTGCACTGGTAAGATGCTGCCTTTGTATATATATATATATATATATATATATATATATATATATATATATGTATGTATATGTGTATGTATATATATATATGTATGTATGTATATATATATATATATATATATATATATATATATATATATATATATATATATATATATATATTTTCTCATAAGGATATGCCTATTTCCATAGGTACCCTTATCTACCAATTTACGTTAATATTTTTAGTTTCTGGGTTTTACAAGTTACTAATACCAGTCCCACTTCACAGTGACCTTTGCAATTTTGGCTCTCCAGACTGCGTAGCAGCACTGTTCCCTTGTTTCCACTGACTGTCTGATTGTTTCAGTCAACCTAGGTAGGTTTTTTCAACTTTTAATACTATCCAAGTGGGGTTTCCTCCCCCCCCCCCTCCTCTTCTTTTTGACATCCATTTTTGCTTATGGGTATATTTTTATACTTATGGTGTGAATGCTCTCTTTTTTTGTTTGCCTCCCCTCCAGATCCTCCAATCCATTTTTGGGCCTCAGTATATGTGTCAGCCTGTCGCTGTTCTGGTTTCACAGATCTGGCGGGGCTGTTGGGTGTTTGGAGGGAGAGGGTTTTCTCTCTCCCCACTCCTTTTCCCCTTTTTTACACTATTTCTTTGACTACAATAATTGTCTCTCGGTGGATTGAGCTTGTTGGGGACCCCCTGCTCCGGTTCTTCCTCACATTCTTTTAAAAATTGTGGATGCATTTTTGTACCTGTCCATTTACTGTGATGCAAGTATCCATAGATGAACTTTTTGATTATTATGTAATTGTATGCTTTTGGACAATTTTATTGATTTTTGTACATTTAATATCCTATAGACACTGTGCCCTCTAGAAAAAACCCCTGATGAAGGAGACTACAGTCCATCTCCGAAAAGTAGGGTTTCTGGATTGTGTATCCTATGTTGTATGTCTGTACAATTTATATACATCCTTTGTTTCATATAATTCTCTTTTTTGTACTATATTACTTTTGTGATCAATAAACTTTATATACTTTTTATATTACTGTTTCGGTAGTGCCATTAAAATCCCACCCCCAGGGGGTTTCTCTAGTTCTATACATTTAAGTAATTTATGATTTCTTGGCCATTTTTCAGAGAATATGAATGATAACACAAAAACTTTTCTTTCACTCATGGTTAGTGTTTGGCTGAAGCCATTTTTTTTATCAATCAACTGTGTTTACTCTTTTTAAATCATAATGGCAACAGAAACTACCCAAATGACCCTTATCAAAAGTTTACATACCCTGGTGATTTTGACCTAATAACATGCACACAAGTTGACACAATGGGTTTGAATGGCTATTAAAAGGTAACCATCCCCACCTGATCTGTTTGCTTGTAATTAGTGTGTGTGTATAAAAGGTCAATGAGTGTCTGGACTCCTGACAGACCCTTGCATCTTTCATCCAGTGCTGCACTGACGATTCTGGATTCTGAGTCATGGGGAAAGCAAAAGAATTGTCAAATGATCTGTGGGAAAAGGTAGTTGAACTGTGTAAAACAGGAAAGAGATTTAAAAAAGTCCAAGGAATTGAGAACGCCAATCAGCAGTGTTCAAACTGTAATCAAGAAGTGGAAAATTAGGGGTTTTGTTGAAACCAAACCACGGTCAGGCAGACCAACTAACATTTCAGCCAAAACTGCCAGGAAAATTGTTCAGGATGCAACGAAAAACCCACAAATAACTTCAGGTAAAATACAGGACTCTCTGAAAACATGTGGTGTGGCTGTTTCAAGATGCACAATAAGGAGGCACTTGAAGAAAGATGGGCTGCATGGTCGAGTCGCCAGAATAAAGCCATTACTGAGCAAATGCCACAAAGTATCCCACCTACAATACGCCAAACAGCACAGAGACAAGCCTCAAACCTTCTGGCACAAAGTCATTTGGAGTGATGACCCTTGCATCTTTTATCCAGTGCTGCATTGACGTTTCTGGATTCTGAGTCATGGGGAAAGCAAAGGAATTGTCAAAGGATCTGCGGGAAAAGGTAGTTGAACTGTATAAGACAAGGAAAGGGATATAAAAAGATATCCAAGGAATTGGGAATGCCAATCGGCAGTGTTCAAACTCTAATCAAGAAGTGGAAAATGAGGGGTTCTGTTGAAACCAAACCACGGTCAGGGATACCAACTAAAATTTGAGCCACAACTGCCACAATTGTTTGGGATGCAAAGAAAAACCCACAAATAACTTTAGGTGAAATACAGGACTCTCTAAAAAAATGGTGTGGTGTGTTTCAAGATGCACAATATGGAGGCACTTGAAGAAAGATGGGCTGCATGGTCGAGTCGCCAGAAGAAAGCCATTACTACGCAAATGCTGCAAAGTATCCTGCTTACAATATGCCAAAAAGCACAGAGACAAGCCTCAAACCTTCTGGCACAAAGTCATTTGGAGTGATGAGACCAAAATTTGGCCACAACCATAAGCGCTACATTTGAAGAGGAGTCAACGAGGCCTATGATGAAAGGTCCACCATTCCTACTGTGAAACACGGAAGTGATGTTTTGGGGATATGTGAGCTACAAAGGCACAGGAAATTTGGTTAAAATTGATGGCAAGATGAATGCAGTATTTTATCAAAAAATACTGGAGGAACAATTGCATTCATCAGCTAGGAAGCTGCGCACGGGACGTACTTGGACATTCCAACATGACAATGATCCAAAACACAAGGCCAAGATGACCTATCATTGGCTAGAGCAGAATAAAGTGAAGGTTCTGGAGTGGCCATCTCAGTCTCCTGACCTCAATATCATTGAGACACTCTGGGGAGATCTCAAACGTGCAGTTCATGCAAGACAGCCCAAGAATTTACAGGAACTGGAGGATTTGTGCCAAGAGGAACCATCTGAGAAGATAAAGAGCCTCATCCACAAATACCACAAAAGACTTCAAGCTGTCACCACAAAAGACTTCAAGCTGTCATTGATGTTAAAGTGGGCAATACACAGTATTAAGAACTGGGGCTCGTAAACTTTTGATCGGGGTCATTTGGCTAGTTTCTGTTGTCATTATGATTTAAAAAGAGTAAACACAGTTGATTGATAATAAATGGCTTCAGCCAAACACTAAACATGAGTGAAAGAGAAGTTTTTGAGTTATCATTCATATTCTCAGAAAAATGGTCAAGAAATCATCAATTCTGCCAGGGTATGTAAACTTATGAGCACAACTGTAAAATAAATGAACTGCACCTCACTGAGTCACCTGCCTGAAAGTGTCTTTGAACACGTACTCCAGGAATGGCCTATTGTCAGGTATAAGCTTGGCTGGACTACAATTCAGTGGATATATATTTTATGAACTTCACCTCACTGAGTCACCTGCCTGAAAAGGGCCTTTGAACACGTACTCCAGGAATGGCCTACAGTCAGGTATAATCTTGGCTGGACTACAATGCAGTGGATATATATTTTATGAACTGCACCTCACTGAGTCACCTGCCTGAAAGTGTCTTTGAACACGTACTCCAGGAATGGCTTACTGTCAGGTATAGGCTTGGTTGGACTACAATGCAGTGGATATGTATTGTTCAAAAGACACTTTGTCCAGCCAAGCCTATACCTGTCAGTAGGCCATTCCTGGAGTACGTGTTCAAAGGCACTTTCAGGCAGGTGACTCAGTGAGGTGCAGTTCATAAAATATATATCCACTGCATTGTAGTCCAGCCAAGCCTATACCTGACAATAGGCCATTCCTGGAGTACGTAGTATATATATTTATATATATATATATATATATATATATATATATATATATAATAAACTATAAAATACACTGCAGCTAACTGAGTCAACTGACTGCCTGAAGTATATTAGAAACAGTACAGCAGGAACAGTCTGCAGTGAGATCTAGCTAAACTGGATACAGTGGATATATATATATATATATATATATATATATATATATATACACTGCAGCTACCTGAAGTAGATTAGAAATGCAACTGCCTACCTGAAGTAGATTAGAAACAGTACAGCATGAACGGTCTGCAGTGAGATCTAGCTAAACTAGATCAACTGCCTGCCTGAAGTAGATTAGAAATAGTACAGCAGGAACAGTCTGCAGTGAGATCTAGCTAACTGAATAAACTGCCTGCTCAAAGTAAATGAAATGACACTCTTTGTCTCTCTCTCTCTCTCTCTCTCTCTCTCTCTCTCTATAACGCCAACAACACACTACACAGGGCTGACGTGCAGGCAGCCTTATATAGTGTGGGGCGTGTACTTAACCCTCTGAGCCCTAATTGGGTGAGATCATCATCCTTGTCCCTCTTCTTCCTTTGGATCCAATGTCCAGAAACAGGAGTTTGTAACCTCTCAGTCTCTGGGAACGCGTTGCACAGACCTTTCTGCAAGGCCTCCCGAAGGTGTTTCATCCTCTGCTCCCTCTGCGATGGCAAGATAAGGTCCGCAACCTTACCCTTGTAACGTGGATCAAGGAGGGTTGCCAGCCAGTATTGGTCCTTTTCCTTGATACCACGAATACAAGTATCCTTACGCAGGCTTTGCAGGATCAGGGAGGCCATGCAGCGTAGGTTTGCTGAGGCATTCGGTCCGGAGTCCTCTGGGTCACTAAGGATGACATGGTCCGCAGCCACCTCCTCCCAGCCACGTACAAGTCCATGTGTTTCTTGGGACTGATCCCTTAAAGACTGCTGCTGATGCTGAGTGCCAGGCTCCACCTCCATACTGACACAAGCTTCCTCCTCCTCCTCCTTTTCCTGTGTGATCGGCGGGCACGCAGGAACACTGTCTGGATAAAGGGGGCCTTGAGAGCTAAGGAAGTCCTCCTCTTCCTGCCTCTGTTCTGCCTTAAGTGCCCTGTCCATTATTCCACGCAGTGTGTGCTTCAACAGGTAGACAAGGGGGACAGTGTCACTGATGCATGCACTGTCACTGCTCACCATCCTCGTGGCCTCCTCAAATGGTGACAGGACAGTGCATGCATCCCTGATCATGGCCCACTGGCGTGGGAAAAAAAAAAACAAGCTCCCCTGACCCTGTCCTGGTGCCATAGTCACACAGGTACTCATTGATGGCCCTCTGCTGTGTGTGCAGCCGCTGCAGCATGGCCAACGTTGAGTTCCATCTGGTGGGCATGTCACAGATTAGGCGTTTCTTGGGCAGGTTAAACTCCTTTTTGGAGGTCCGTCAGCAGAGCACTGGCATTATATGACTGGCGGAAATGCACACAGACTTTCCTGGCCTGCCTCAGGACATCCTGTAAGCCCGGGTACCTGCCCAAGAACTGCTGCACCACCAAGTTAAGGACGTGAGCCAAACAGGGCACATGGGTCATTTGTCCCTGTCGGAGGGCAGAGAGGAGGTTGGTGCCATTGTCGCAAACCACCATTCCTGCCTTAAGTGGGCATGGCGTCAACCACCTCTGAACCTGCCCCTGCAGAGCTGACAGAACCTCTGCCCCAGTGTGGCTCCTGTCCCCCAAACACACCAGCTCAAGCACCGCATGGCATCTTTTGGCCTGCGTACTTGCGTAGCCCCTTGAACGGCTATGGAGCACCGCTGGTTCCGAGGACAAAGCACAGGAAGAGGCCATGGAGGAAGAAGAAGAGGAGGGGGTGGAGGAGAGAGGTGTGTCACAATCATTAGCATTTTGGAGGCGTGGTGGCAGAACAACCTCCAACACTACTGCACCTTGTCCTGCATCCTTCCCAGCTGCCAGCAGAGTCACCCAATGCGCCGTGAAACTTAGGTAACGTCCCTGTCTATGCCTGCTTGACCATGAGGCAGCGATAATATGCACTTTACCGCTGACCGCCCTGTCCAGCGAGGCATGGACATTGCCTTCCACATGCCGGTAGAGAGCCGGAATCGCCTTCCGTGGGAAAAAGTGGCGTTTGGGTACCTGCCACTGAGGAACCGCACATTCCACAAACTCATGGAAGGGGGCAGAGTCTACCAACTGAAAAGGCAGCAGTTGAAGTGCTAGCTATTTTGCCAAGCTAGCATTCAACCACTGGGCATGTGGCTGGCTGGGAGCAAACTTCTTTCGGCGGTGCAGCAGCTGGGGCAGGGAAATTTGCCTGGTACAATCTGACATCGGTGTACCAAAAACAGATTGTCCACTAGTACTTGGCTGTGACACACCTAATTCTACACCTTCATTCTTCTCATGGCAGGTCTCAGAGAGGACTGAAGGTATAGTGGGGTTGGAGATCTCAGCTGATGAGGAGCAAGGAGAGGTCCTCTTTGTTCTTTGGTGTGAGTCTTTTAGATACGCTTGCCAATGAACTGCATGGCAGGTCAACATATGTCTGGTCAAGCATGTGGTACCCAAGCGGGAGATGTTTTAGCCACGCGAGATACGCTTGAGACATATGTTGCAAATAGCAGCGGCGCGATCTGATGCACTCGTCTCAAAAAAGGCCCACACCAAAGAACTTTTTGAATAACGCGCAGAGACTGCAGCACCCTGTGGAGCTTTGGGGTGTGATGCAGTCAATGTGCTGCCCTTGAGCTGGCCTCTGGAGGGCATCCTGCCTCGTTGGTGATGTGCCGCCTCCTTCTCTCTTATATCAGGCACCCATGTTGAGTCAGTGACCTCATCATCCCCTCCCTCCTCATCACTGGAGCAAACCTGGCAGTATGCTGCAGCAGGGGGAGCATGACTGCCAGATTGTTGTCCTTCTTGGGCATCCCCTCTGTCCGTGCTCACGTTACTGCCTTCATCGAGCTCAGTATCATCATCAGAGCCTTCCAAACGCTGGGCATCCTCCTGGTTCATGTACCCAACACTGTGGTCAAACAGTTCGAGGGACTCCTCAGGAGGACATGGTGGGGCTAGGGAAGGAGTCACTGATGACATTGAGCCAAGGGAAGAGGCCGCTGCTTTGTCAGACAAAGTACCCTGGGCATGGGTGAGAGAGGATGAGGAGGATGAGGACGGCTTGGTCATCCACTCGACCAAGTCTTCCGCATGTTGCGACTCAACACGGCCAGCTGCCGAAAAAAAGGCCAAGCGTGTCCCACGGCCACGTGCTGATGAGGATGCACCGTCTCCATGACCAGCACTAGACACAGAGCCTGCTTGCCCTCTCTTATTGGCTTGTGACTGTCTGCCTCTCCTTCTTGGCATTCCAGACATACTAATGGCCTGTAGCTGCACTAAGCTGGGATATATATATATATATATATATATATATATATATATATGTACTGATACTGCAGCTAGCAAAATCAACTACCTGCCTTTAGTAAGAGAACACCACCAACCTTCTACAGGTAGCTTTAGCTGAACACTGTGCAGAGCTCGCAAAAAAATTACTTGTAGGTTTAGCTAGACACTGTGAGGAGGACGCACCACACTAACTTGTACTTTTAGCTGAACACTGTGAGCAGGACACACTAACTTGTAGGTTTAGCTGAACACTGTGAGGTGGACGCACTGCACTAACTTGTAGTTTTAGCTGAACACTGTGAGGTGGACGCACAACACTAACTTGTAGTTTTAGCTGAACACTGTGAGCAGGACGCACTGCACTAACTTGTAGCTTTAGATGAACACTGTGCAGAGGTCTCACTACACTAACTTGTAGGTTTAGCTGAACACTGTGAGGTGGACGCACCGCACTACCTTGTAGTTTTAGCTAAACACTGTGAGCAGGACACACAGCACTAACTTGTAGTTTTAGCTGAACACTGTGAGCAGGACACACAGCACTAACTTGTAGTTTTAGCTGAACACTGTGAGCAGGACACACCGCACTAACTTGTAGGTTTAGCTGAACACTGTGAGGTGGATGCACCGCACTAACTTGTAGTTTTAGCTGAACACTGTGAGGTGGACGCACCACACTAACTTGTAGTTTTAGCTGTATACTGTGAGAAGGATGCACTGCACTAACTTGTAGTTTTAGCTGAACACTGTGAGGTGGATGCACCACACTAACTTGTAGTTTTAGCTGAACACTGAGCAGGACGCACTGCACTAACTTGTAGTTTTAGCTGAACACTGTGAGGTGGACGCACCACACTAATTTGTAGGTTTAGCTGAACACTGTGTGCAGGACGCACTGCACTAACTTGTAGCTTTAGATGAACACTGTGCAGAGGTCTCACTACACTAACTTGTAGGTTTAGCTGAACACTGTGAGCAGCACGCACCGCACTAACTTGTAGTTTTAGCTGAACACTGTGAGCAGGACGCACAGCACTAACTTGTAGTTTTAGCTGAGCACTGTGAGCAGGACACACCGCACTAACTTGTAGGTTTAGCTGAACACTGTGAGGTGGACGCACTGCACTAACTTGTAGTTTTAGCTGAACACTGTGAGGTGGACGCACCACACTAACTTGTAGTTTTAGCTGTATACTGTGAGCAGGATGCACTGCACTAACTTGTAGTTTTAGCTGAACACTGTGATGTGGATGCACCACACTAACTTGTAGTTTTAGCTGAACACTGTGAGCAGGACGCACTGCACTAACTTGTAGTTTTAGCTGAACACTGTGAGGTGGACGCACCACACTAACTTGTAGTTTTAGCTGAACACTGTGAGCAGGACGCACTGCACTAACTTGTAGTTTTAGCTGAAAACTGTGAGCAGGACGCACCACACTAACTTGTAGGTTTAGCTGAACACTGTGAGGTGGACGCAGCACACTAACTTGTAGTTTTAGCTGAACACTGTGAGCAGGACGCACAGCACTAACTTGTAGTTTTAGCTGAACACTGTGAGCAGGACGCACCACACTAACTTGTAGGTTTAGCTAAACACTGTGAGGTGGATGCACCACACTAATTTGTAGGTTTAGCTGAACACTGTGAGCAGGACGCACTGCACTAACTTGTAGCTTTAGATGAACACTGTGAAGAGGTCTCACTACACTAACTTGTAGGTTTAGCTGAACACTGTGAGCAGGACGCACAGCACTAACTTGTAGTTTTAGCTGAACACTGTGAGCAGGATGCACAGCACTAACTTGTAGTTTTAGCTGAACACTGTGAGCAGGACGCACCACACTAACTTGTAGTTTTAGCTGAACACTGTGAGCAGGACGCACAGCACTAACTTGTAGATTTAGCTGAACACTGTGAGCAGGACGCACCACACTAACTAGTAGGTTTAGCTGAACACAGTGAGGTGGACGCACCGCACTAACTTGTAGTTTCAGCTGAACACTGTGAGCAGGACGCACAGCACTAACTTGTAGTTTTAGCTGAACGCTGTGAGCAGGACGCACCGCACTAACTTGTAGGTTTAGCTGAACACTGTGAGATGGACGCACCACACTAACTTGTAGGTTTAGCTGAACACTGTGAGCAGGACGCACAGCACTAACTTGTAGTTTTAGCTGAACACTGTGAGCAGGACGCACCACACTAACTTGTAGTTTTAGCTGAACACTGTGAGCAGGATGCACTGCACTAACTTGTAGCTTTAGCTGAACACTGTGAGCAGGACGCACCACACTAACTTGTAGGTTTAGCTGAACACTGTGAGGTGGAGGCACCACACTAAATTGTAGTTTTAGCTGAACACTGTGAGCAGGGTGCACAGCACTAACTTGTAGTTTTAGCTGAACGCTGTGAGCAGGACACACCGCACTAACTTGTAGGTTTAGCTGAACACTGTGAGGTGGACGCACTGCACTAACTTGTAGTTTTAGCTGAACACTGTGAGGTGGACGCACCACACTAACTTGTAGTTTTAGCTGTATACTGTGAGCAGGATGCACTGCACTAACTTGTAGTTTTAGCTGAACACTGTGATGTGGATGCACCACACTAACTTGTAGTTTTAGCTGAACACTGTGAGCAGGACGCACTGCACTAACTTGTAGTTTTAGCTGAACACTGTGAGGTGGACGCACCATACTAACTTGTAGTTTTAGCTGAACACTGTGAGCAGGACGCACTGCACTAACTTGTAGCTTTAGATGAACACTGTGCAGAGGTCTCACTACACTAACTTGTAGGTTTAGTTGAACACTGTGAGGTGGACGCACCGCACTAACTTGTAGTTTTAGCTGAACACTGTGAGCAGGACGCACTGCACTAACTTGTAGTTTTAGCTGAAAACTGTGAGCAGGACGCACCACACTAACTTGTAGGTTTAGCTGAACACTGTGAGGTGGACGCAGCACACTAACTTGTAGTTTTAGCTGAACACTGTGAGCAGGACGCACAGCACTAACTTGTAGTTTTAGCTGAACACTGTGAGCAGGACGCACCACACTAACTTGTAGGTTTAGCTGAACACTGTGAGGTGGATGCACCACACTAACTTGTAGGTTTAGCTGAACACTGTGAGCAGGACGCACTGCACTAACTTGTAGCTTTAGATGAACACTGTGAAGAGGTCTCACTACACTAACTTGTAGGTTTAGCTGAACACTGTGAGCAGGACGCACAGCACTAACTTGTAGTTTTAGCTGAACACTGTGAGCAGGACGCACAGCACTAACTTGTAGTTTTAGCTGAACACTGTGAGCAGGACGCACCACACTAACTTGTAGTTTTAGCTGAACACTGTGAGCAGGACGCACAGCACTAACTTGTAGATTTAGCTGAACACTGTGAGCAGGACGCACCACACTAACTAGTAGGTTTAGCTGAACACAGTGAGGTGGACGCACCGCACTAACTTGTAGTTTCAGCTGAACACTGTGAGCAGGACGCACAGCACTAACTTGTAGTTTTAGCTGAACACTATGAACAGGACGCACCGCACAAACTTGTAGGTTTAGCTGAACACTGTGAGGTGGACGCACTGCACTAACTTGTAGTTTTAGCTGAACACTGTGAGGTGGACGCACCACACTAACTTGTAGTTTTAGCTGAACACTGTGAGCAGGACGCACTGCACTAACTTGTAGCTTTAGATGAACACTGTGAGCAGGACGCACCGCACTAACTTGTAGGTTTAGTTGAACACTGTGAGGTGGACGCACCACACTAAATTGAAGTTTTAGCTGAACACTGTGAGCAGGATGCACAGCACTAACTTGTAGTTTTAGCTGAACGCTGTGAGCAGGACGCACCGCACTAACTTGTAGGTTTAGCTGAACACTGTGAGGTGGACGCACCACACTAACTTGTAGGTTTAGCTGAACACTGTGAGCAGGACGCACAGCACTAACTTGTAGTTTTAGCTGAACACTGTGAGCAGGACGCACCACACTAACTTGTAGTTTTAGCTGAACACTGTGAGCAGGACGCACAGCACTAACTTGTAGATTTAGCTGAACACTGTGAGCAGGACGCACCACACTAACTAGTAGGTTTAGCTGAACACAGTGAGGTGGACGCACCGCACTAACTTGCAGTTTCAGCTGAACACTGTGAGCAGGACGCACAGCACTAACTTGTAGTTTTAGCTGAACACTATGAACAGGACGCACCGCACAAACTTGTAGGTTTAGCTGAACACTGTGAGGTGGACGCACTGCACTAACTTGTAGTTTTAGCTGAACACTGTGAGGTGAACGCACCACACTAACTTGTAGTTTTAGCTGAACACTGTGAGCAGGACGCACTGCACTAACTTGTAGCTTTAGATGAACACTGTGAGCAGGACGCACCGCACTAACTTGTAGGTTTAGTGGAACACTGTGAGGTGGACGCACCACACTAAATTGAAGTTTTAGCTGAACACTGTGAGCAGGATGCACAGCACTAACTTGTAGTTTTAGCTGAACGCTGTGAGCAGGACGCACGGCACTAACTTGTAGGTTTAGCTGAACACTGTGAGGTGGACGCACCACACTAATTGTAGGTTTAGCTGAACACTGTGAGCAGGACGCACAGCACTAACTTGTAGTTTTAGCTGAACACTATGAACAGGACGCACCGCACAAACTTGTAGGTTTAGCTGAACACTGTGAGGTGGACGCACCGCACTAACTTGTAGCTTTAGCTGAACACTGTGAGGTGGACGCACCACACTAACTTGTAGTTTTAGCTGAACACTGTGAGCAGGACGCACTGCACTAACTTGTAGCTTTAGCTGAACACTGTGAGCAGGACGCACCACACTAACTTGTAGGTTTAGCTGAACACTGTGAGGTGGAGGCACCACACTAAATTGTAGTTTTAGCTGAACACTGTGAGCAGGATGCACAGCACTAACTTGTAGTTTTAGCTGAACGCTGTGAGCAGGACGCACCGCACTAACTTGTAGGTTTAGCTGAACACTGTGAGGTGGACGCACCACACTAACTTGTAGGTTTAGCTGAACACTGTGAGCAGGACGCACTGCACTAACTTGTAGCTTTAGATGAACACTGTGCAGAGGTATCACTACACTAACTTGTAGGCTTAGCTGAACACTGTGAGCAGGACGCACCGCACTAACTTGTAGTTTTAGCTGAACACTGAGCAGGACGCACAGCACTAACTTGTAGTTTTAGCTGAACACTTTGAGCAGGACACACTACACTAACTTGTATGTTTAGCTGAACACTGTGAGGTGGACGCACCACACTAACTTGTAGTTTTAGCTGAACACTGTGAGGTGGACGCACCACACTAACTTGTAGTTTTAGCTGAACACTGCGAGCAGGACACACTGCACTAACTTGTAGTTTTAGCTGAACACTGTGAGGTGGACGCACCACACTAACTTGTAGTTTTAGCTTGAAACTGTGAGCAGGACGCACTGCACTAACTTGTAGCTTTAGATGAACACTGTGCAGAGGTCTCACTACACTAACTTGTAGGTTTAGCTGAACACTGTAAGGTGGATGCACCGCACTAACTTGTAGTTTTAGCTGAACACTGTGAGCAGGACGCACATCACTAACTTGTAGTTTTAGCTGAACACTGTGAGCAGGACGCACCACACTAACTTGTAGGTTTAGCTGAACACTGTGAGCAGGACGCACAGCACTAACGTGTAGTTTTAGATGAACACTGTGCAGAGGTCTCACTACACTAACTTGTAGGTTTAGCTGAACACTGTGAGGTGGACGCACCGCACTAACTTGTAGTTTTAGCTGAACACTGTGAGCAGGACGCACAGCACTAACTTGTAGTTTTAGCTGAACACTGTGAGCAGGACCAACCGCACTAACTTGTAGGTTTAGCTGAACACTGTTAGGTGGACGCATCACACTAAATTGTAGTTTTAGCTGAACACTGTGAGCAGGATGCACAGCACAAACTTGTAGTTTTAGCTGAACACTGTGAGCAGGACGCACCGCACTAACTTATAGGTTTAGCTGAACACTGTGAGGTGGACGCACCGCACTAACTTGTAGTTTTAGCTGAACACTGTGAGGTGGACGCACCACACTAACTTGTAGTTTTAGCTGAACACTGTGAGAAGGACGCACTGCACTAACTTGTAGCTTTAGCTGAACACTGTGAGCAGGACGCACCGCACTAACTTGTAGGTTTAGCTGAACACTGTGAGGTGGAGGCACCACACTAAATTGTAGTTTTAGCTGAACACTGTGAGCAGGATGCACAGCACTAACTTGTAGTTTTAGCTGAACGCTGTGAGCAGGACGCACCGCACTAACTTGTAGGTTTAGCTGAACACTAGGAGGTGGACGCACCACACTAACTTGTAGGTTTAGCTGAACACTGTGAGCAGGACGCACTGCACTAACTTGTAGCTTTAGATGAACACTGTGCAGAGGTCTCACTACACTAACTTGTAGGCTTAGCTGAACACTGTGAGCAGGACGCACCGCACTAACTTGTAGTTTTAGCTGAACACTGAGCAGGACGCACAGCACTAACTTGTAGTTTTAGCTGAACACTTTGAGCAGGACACACTGCACTAACTTGTAGGTTTAGCTGAACACTGTGAGGTGGACGCACCACACTAACTTGTAGTTTTAGCTGAACACTGTGAGGTGGACGCACAACACTAACTTGTAGTTTTAGCTGAACACTGCGAGCAGGACACACTGCACTAACTTGTAGTTTTAGCTGAACACTGTGAGGTGGACGCACCACACTAACTTGTAGTTTTAGCTTGAAACTGTGAGCAGGACACACTGCACTAACTTGTAGCTTTAGATGAACACTGTGCAGAGGTCTCACTACACTAACTTGTAGGTTTAGCTGAACACTGTAAGGTGGATGCACCGCACTAACTTGTAGTTTTAGCTGAACACTGTGAGCAGGACGCACATCACTAACTTGTAGTTTTAGCTGAACACTGTGAGCAGGACGCACCACACTAACTTGTAGGTTTAGCTGAACACTGTGAGCAGGACGCACAGCACTAACTTGTAGTTTTAGATGAACACTGTGCAGAGGTCTCACTACACTAACTTGTAGGTTTAGCTGAACACTGTGAGGTGGACGCACCGCACTAACTTGTAGTTTTAGCTGAACACTGTGAGAAGGACGCACAGCACTAACTTGTAGTTTTAGCTGAACACTGTGAGCAGGACGAACCGCACTAACTTGTAGGTTTAGCTGAACACTGTTAGGTGGACGCACCACACTAAATTGTAGTTTTAGCTGAACACTGTGAGCAGGATGCACAGCACAAACTTGTAGTTTTAGCTGAACACTGTGAGCAGGACGCACCGCACTAACTTATAGGTTTAGCTGAACACTGTGAGGTGGACGCACCACACTAACTTGTAGTTTTAGCTGAACACTGTGAGCAGGACGCACTGCACTAACTTGTAGCTTTAGATGAACACTGTGCAGAGGTCTCACTACACTAACTTGTAGGTTTAGCTGAACACTGTGAGGTGGACGCACCGCACTAACTTGTAGTTTTAGCTGAACACTGTGAGCAGGACGCACAGCACTAACTTGTAGTTTTAGCTGAACACTGTGAGCAGGATGCACCGCACTAACTTGTAGGTTTAGCTGAACACTGTGAGGTGGACGCACCACACTAACTTGTAGGTTTAGCTGAACAGTGTGAGCAGGACGCACTGCACTAACTTGTAGCTTTAGATGAACACTGTGCAGAGGTCTCACTACACTAACTTGTAGGTTTAGCTGAACACTGTGAGCAGGACGCACCGCACTAACTTGTAGTTTTAGCTGAACACTGTGAGGTGGACGCACCACACTAACTTGTAATTTTAGCTGAACACTGCGAGCAGGACACACTGCACGAACTTGTAGTTTTAGCTGAACACTGTGAGGTGGACGCACCACACTAACTTGTAGTTTTAGCTTGAAACTGTGAGCAGGACGCACTGCACTAACTTGTAGCTTTAGATTAACACTGTGCAGAGGTCTCACTACACTAATTTGTAGGTTTAGCTGAACACTGTAAGGTGGATGCACCGCACTAACTTGTAGTTTTAGCTGAACACTGTGAGCAGGACGCACATCACTAACTTGTAGTTTTAGCTGAACACTGTGAGCAGGACGCACCACACTAACTTGTAGGTTTAGCTGAACACTGTGAGCAGGACGCACAGCACTAACTTGTAGTTTTAGATGAACACTGTGCAGAGGTCTCACTACACTAACTTGTAGGTTTAGCTGAACACTGTGAGGTGGACGCACCGCACTAACTTGTAGTTTTAGCTGAACACTGTGAGCAGGACGCACAGCACTAACTTGTAGTTTTAGCTGAACACTGTGAGCAGGACGAACCGCACTAACTTGTAGGTTTAGCTGAACACTGTTAGGTGGACGCACCACACTAAATTGTAGTTTTAGCTGAACACTGTGAGCAGGATGCACAGCACAAACTTGTAGTTTTAGCTGAACACTGTGAGCAGGACGCACCGCACTAACTTGTAGGTTTAGCTGAACACTGTGAGGTGGACGCACCACACTAACTTGTAGTTTTAGCTGAACACTGTGAGCAGGACGCACTGCACTAACTTGTAGCTTTAGATGAACACTGTGCAGAGGTCTCACTACACTAACTTGTAGGTTTAGCTGAACACTGTGAGGTGGACGCACCGCACTAACTTGTAGTTTTAGCTTGAAACTGTGAGCAGGACGCACTGCACTAACTTGTAGCTTTAGATGAACACTGTGCAGAGGTCTCACTACACTAACTTGTAGGTTTAGCTGAACACTGTAAGGTGGATGCACCACACTAACTTGTAGTTTTAGCTGAACACTGTGAGCAGGACGCACATCACTAACTTGTAGTTTTAGCTGAACACTGTGAGCAGGACGCACCACACTAACTTGTAGGCTTAGCTGAACACTGTGAGCAGGACGCACAGCACTAACGTGTAGTTTTAGATGAACACTGTGCAGAGGTCTCACTACACTAACTTGTAGGTTTAGCTGAACACTGTGAGGTGGACGCACCGCACTAACTTGTAGTTTTAGCTGAACACTGTGAGCAGGACGCACAGCACTAACTTGTAGTTTTAGCTGAACACTGTGAGCAGGACCAACCGCACTAACTTGTAGGTTTAGCTGAACACTGTTAGGTGGACGCATCACACTAAATTGTAGTTTTAGCTGAACACTGTGAGCAGGATGCACAGCACAAACTTGTAGTTTTAGCTGAACACTGTGAGCAGGACGCACCGCACTAACTTATAGGTTTAGCTGAACACTGTGAGGTGGACGCACCGCACTAACTTGTAGTTTTAGCTGAACACTGTGAGGTGGACGCACCACACTAACTTGTAGTTTTAGCTGAACACTGTGAGAAGGACGCACTGCACTAACTTGTAGCTTTAGCTGAACACTGTGAGCAGGACGCACCGCACTAACTTGTAGGTTTAGCTGAACACTGTGAGGTGGAGGCACCACACTAAATTGTAGTTTTAGCTGAACACTGTGAGCAGGATGCACAGCACTAACTTGTAGTTTTAGCTGAACGCTGTGAGCAGGACGCACCGCACTAACTTGTAGGTTTAGCTGAACACTGTGAGGTGGACGCACCACACTAACTTGTAGGTTTAGCTGAACACTGTGAGCAGGACGCACTGCACTAACTTGTAGCTTTAGATGAACACTGTGCAGAGGTCTCACTACACTAACTTGTAGGCTTAGCTGAACACTGTGAGCAGGACGCACCGCACTAACTTGTAGTTTTAGCTGAACACTGAGCAGGACGCACAGCACTAACTTGTAGTTTTAGCTGAACACTTTGAGCAGGACACACTGCACTAACTTGTAGGTTTAGCTGAACACTGTGAGGTGGACGCACCACACTAACTTGTAGTTTTAGCTGAACACTGTGAGGTGGACGCACAACACTAACTTGTAGTTTTAGCTGAACACTGCGAGCAGGACACACTGCACTAACTTGTAGTTTTAGCTGAACACTGTGAGGTGGACGCACCACACTAACTTGTAGTTTTAGCTTGAAACTGTGAGCAGGACACACTGCACTAACTTGTAGCTTTAGATGAACACTGTGCAGAGGTCTCACTACACTAACTTGTAGGTTTAGCTGAACACTGTAAGGTGGATGCACCGCACTAACTTGTAGTTTTAGCTGAACACTGTGAGCAGGACGCACATCACTAACTTGTAGTTTTAGCTGAACACTGTGAGCAGGACGCACCACACTAACTTGTAGGTTTAGCTGAACACTGTGAGCAGGACGCACAGCACTAACTTGTAGTTTTAGATGAACACTGTGCAGAGGTCTCACTACACTAACTTGTAGGTTTAGCTGAACACTGTGAGGTGGACGCACCGCACTAACTTGTAGTTTTAGCTGAACACTGTGAGAAGGACGCACAGCACTAACTTGTAGTTTTAGCTGAACACTGTGAGCTTCACGAACCGCACTAACTTGTAGGTTTAGCTGAACACTGTTAGGTGGACGCACCACACTAAATTGTAGTTTTAGCTGAACACTGTGAGCAGGATGCACAGCACAAACTTGTAGTTTTAGCTGAACACTGTGAGCAGGATGCACCGCACTAACTTGTAGGTTTAGCTGAACACTGTGAGGTGGACACACCACACTAACTTGTAGGTTTAGCTGAACAGTGTGAGCAGGACGCACTGCACTAACTTGTAGCTTTAGCTGAACACTGTGAGCAGGACGCACCACACTAACTTGTAGGTTTAGCTGAACACTGTGAGCAGGACGCACAGCACTAACTTGTAGTTTTAGATGAACACTGTGCAGAGGTCTCACTACACTAACTTGTAGGTTTAGCTGAACACTGTGAGGTGGACGCACCGCACTAACTTGTAGTTTTAGCTGAACACTGTGAGCAGGACGCACAGCACTAACTTGTAGTTTTAGCTGAACACTGTGAGCAGGACGAACCGCACTAACTTGTAGGTTTAGCTGAACACTGTTAGGTGGACGCACCACACTAAATTGTAGTTTTAGCTGAACACTGTGAGCAGGATGCACAGCACAAACTTGTAGTTTTAGCTGAACACTGTGAGCAGGACGCACCGCACTAACTTGTAGGTTTAGCTGAACACTGTGAGGTGGACGCACCACACTAACTTGTAGTTTTAGCTGAACACTGTGAGCAGGACGCACTGCACTAACTTGTAGCTTTAGATGAACACTGTGCAGAGGTCTCACTACACTAACTTGTAGGTTTAGCTGAACACTGTGAGGTGGACGCACCGCACTAACTTGTAGTTTTAGCTTGAAACTGTGAGCAGGACGCACTGCACTAACTTGTAGCTTTAGATGAACACTGTGCAGAGGTCTCACTACACTAACTTGTAGGTTTAGCTGAACACTGTAAGGTGGATGCACCGCACTAACTTGTAGTTTTAGCTGAACACTGTGAGCAGGACGCACATCACTAACTTGTAGTTTTAGCTGAACACTGTGAGCAGGACGCACCACACTAACTTGTAGGTTTAGCTGAACACTGTGAGCAGGACGCACAGCACTAACGTGTAGTTTTAGATGAACACTGTGCAGAGGTCTCACTACACTAACTTGTAGGTTTAGCTGAACACTGTGAGGTGGACGCACCGCACTAACTTGTAGTTTTAGCTGAACACTGTGAGCAGGACGCACAGCACTAACTTGTAGTTTTAGCTGAACACTGTGAGCAGGACCAACCGCACTAACTTGTAGGTTTAGCTGAACACTGTTAGGTGGACGCACCGCACTAACTTATAGGTTTAGCTGAACACTGTGAGGTGGACGCACCGCACTAACTTGTAGTTTTAGCTGAACACTGTGAGGTGGACGCACCACACTAACTTGTAGTTTTAGCTGAACACTGTGAGAAGGACGCACTGCACTAACTTGTAGCTTTAGCTGAACACTGTGAGCAGGACGCACCGCACTAACTTGTAGGTTTAGCTGAACACTGTGAGGTGGAGGCACCACACTAAATTGTAGTTTTAGCTGAACACTGTGAGCAGGATGCACAGCACTAACTTGTAGTTTTAGCTGAACGCTGTGAGCAGGACGCACCGCACTAACTTGTAGGTTTAGCTGAACACTGTGAGGTGGACGCACCACACTAACTTGTAGGTTTAGCTGAACACTGTGAGCAGGACGCACTGCACTAACTTGTAGCTTTAGATGAACACTGTGCAGAGGTCTCACTACACTAACTTGTAGGCTTAGCTGAACACTGTGAGCAGGACGCACCGCACTAACTTGTAGTTTTAGCTGAACACTGAGCAGGACGCACAGCACTAACTTGTAGTTTTAGCTGAACACTTTGAGCAGGACACACTGCACTAACTTGTAGGTTTAGCTGAACACTGTGAGGTGGACGCACCACACTAAATTGTAGTTTTAGCTGAACACTGTGAGCAGGATGCACAGCACAAACTTGTAGTTTTAGCTGAACACTGTGAGCAGGACGCACCGCACTAACTTATAGGTTTAGCTGAACACTGTGAGGTGGACGCACCACACTAACTTGTAGTTTTAGCTGAACACTGTGAGCAGGACGCACTGCACTAACTTGTAGCTTTAGATGAACACTGTGCAGAGGTCTCACTACACTAACTTGTAGGTTTAGCTGAACACTGTGAGGTGGACGCACCGCACTAACTTGTAGTTTTAGCTGAACACTGTGAGCAGGACGCACAGCACTAACTTGTAGTTTTAGCTGAACACTGTGAGCAGGATGCACCGCACTAACTTGTAGGTTTAGCTGAACACTGTGAGGTGGACGCACCACACTAACTTGTAGGTTTAGCTGAACAGTGTGAGCAGGACGCACTGCACTAACTTGTAGCTTTAGATGAACACTGTGCAGAGGTCTCACTACACTAACTTGTAGGTTTAGCTGAACACTGTGAGCAGGACGCACCGCACTAACTTGTAGTTTTAGCTGAACACTGTGAGGTGGACGCACCACACTAACTTGTAATTTTAGCTGAACACTGCGAGCAGGACACACTGCACGAACTTGTAGTTTTAGCTGAACACTGTGAGGTGGACGCACCACACTAACTTGTAGTTTTAGCTTGAAACTGTGAGCAGGACGCACTGCACTAACTTGTAGCTTTAGATTAACACTGTGCAGAGGTCTCACTACACTAATTTGTAGGTTTAGCTGAACACTGTAAGGTGGATGCACCGCACTAACTTGTAGTTTTAGCTGAACACTGTGAGCAGGACGCACATCACTAACTTGTAGTTTTAGCTGAACACTGTGAGCAGGACGCACCACACTAACTTGTAGGTTTAGCTGAACACTGTAAACAGGACGCACAGCACTAACTTGTAGTTTTAGATGAACACTGTGCAGAGGTCTCACTACACTAACTTGTAGGTTTAGCTGAACACTGTGAGGTGGACGCACCGCACTAACTTGTAGTTTTAGCTGAACACTGTGAGCAGGACGCACAGCACTAACTTGTAGTTTTAGCTGAACACTGTGAGCAGGACGCACCGCACTAACTTGTAGGTTTAGCTGAACACTGTGAGGTGGACGCACCACACTAACTTGTAGTTTTAGCTGAACACTGTGAGCAGGACGCACTGCACTAACTTGTAGCTTTAGATGAACACTGTGCAGAGGTCTCACTACACTAACTTGTAGGTTTAGCTGAACACTGTGAGGTGGACGCACCGCACTAACTTGTAGTTTTAGCTGAACACTGTGAGCAGGACGCACAGCACTAACTTGTAGTTTTAGCTGAACACTGTGAGCAGGACGCACCGCACTAACTTGTAGGTTTAGCTGAACACTGTGAGGTGGACGCACCACACTAACTTGTAGGTTTAGCTGAACAGTGTGAGCAGGACGCACTGCACTAACTTGTAGCTTTAGATGAACACTGTGCAGAGGTCTCACTACACTAACTTGTAGGTTTAGCTGAACACTGTGAGCAGGACGCACCGCACTAACTTGTAGTTTTAGCTAAACACTGTGAGCAGGACGCACAGCACTAACTTGTAGTTTTAGCTGAACACTGTGAGCAGGACACACTGCACTAACTTGTAGGTTTAGCTGAACACTGTTAGGTGGACGCACCACACTAACTTGTAGTTTTAGCTGAACACTGTGAGGTGGACACACCATACTAACTTGTAGTTTTAGCTGAACACGGTGAGCAGGACGCACTGCACTAACTTGTAGTTTTAGCTGAACACTGTGAGGTGGACGCACCACACTAACTTGTAGTTTTAGCTGAACACTGTGAGCAGGATGCACTGCACTAACTTGTAGCTTTAGATGAACACTGTGCAGAGGTCTCACTACACTAACTTGTAGGTTTAGCTGAACACAGTGAGGTGGACTCACCGCACTAACTTGTAGTTTCAGCTGAACACTGTGAGCAGGACGCACAGCACTAACTTGTAGTTTTAGCTGAACACTATGAACAGGACGCACCGCACAAACTTGTAGGTTTAGCTGAACATTGTGAGGTGGACGCACCACACTAACTTGTAGTTTTAGCTGAACACTGTGAGCAGGACGCACTGCACTAACTTGTAGCTTTAGATGAACACTGTGAGCAGGACGCACCGCACTAACTTGTAGTTTTAGCTGAACACTGTGAGGTGGACGCACCACACTAAATTGAAGTTTTAGCTGAACACTGTGAGCAGGATGCACAGCACTAACTTGTAGTTTTAGCTGAACGCTGTGAGCAGGACGCACCGCACTAACTTGTAGGTTTAGCTGAACACTGTGAGGTGGACGCACCACAATAACTTGTAGGTTTAGCTGAACACTGTGAGCAGGAAGCACAGCACTAACTTGTAGTTTTAGCTGAACACTATGAACAGGACGCACCGCACAAACTTGTAGGTTTAGCTGAACACTGTGAGGTGGACGTACCGCACTAACTTGTAGTTTTAGCTGAACACTGTGAGGTGGACGCACCACACTAACTTGTAGTTTTAGCTGAACACTGTGAGCAGGACGCACTGCACTAACTTGTAGCTTTAGATGAACACTGTGCAGAGGTCTCACTACACTAACTTGTAGGTTTAGCTGAACACTGTGAGGTGGACGCACCGCACTACCTTGTAGTTTTAGCTAAACACTGTGAGCAGGACACACAGCACTAACTTGTAGTTTTAGCTGAACACTGTGAGCAGGACACACAGCACTAACTTGTAGTTTTAGCTGAACACTGTGAGCAGGACACACCACACTAATGCCGCGTACACACGGTCGGACTTTTCGTCTACAAAAGTCCAACGGACGCTGACGGACTAAAGCTGGCTGGTAATCCGATCGTGTGTGGGCTTCTTCGGACTTTCAACGTACTTTTTTAGCCTCAAATCCGACGTACTTTAGATTTGAAACATGCTTCAAATCTTTACGTCGTAACTACGACGGACCCCGAAGTCCGCTCGTCTGTATGCTAGTCCTACGGACAAAAAAACGACGCATGCTCATAAGCAAAAACTAAACGGAAGCACTCGGTCTAGTAAAACTAGTGTTCGTATTGTAGGTAGCACATTCATCACGCTGCAAAATCTGTGATCGTTGAATGCAGCGCATTTTATTTCTTCTTTACGAATGCTCTAAAGAACGAAGGTGTTTTGCTGTTCATAATCAGAGTTCTCCCAAACTGATTTCTGAATTCTTTTTCTCTTTGATCTCATGAATGATATAGTATGCTTTTTATAAACAATGTTTCCATACTAATAATACTTTTTCCCTTTTTTTTTTTTTTTTTTAGGTTTGTAAAGTTACCACAAAGAACCCATTATTCTTTTTTTTTTTTTCTAGTGATTATTTTTTAGTTTTTAGATAAAGTTAACCCAAAGCACCGTTTTTGTTTATGTAGATTTTTTTATTTTCAAGACTTACCACTTGAACATTATTAACATTAGTAATGTATTTTTGGTGTGTTTTTTTAAAACTCAATGAGATTGTTGTCCCTTGTTAATTTAACATTGTGTGTAAAATCAATGATTTAAAAGAAAACACATAAAAAGTCTTTTGCTAAACTCAAAAAAGATCCATTTATTCATGGTCAAAATAAAATAAAGAGGAAGTCAACGCTGGAAAAAGTCGGTGTACAAGAAAATTGGGATCTTGAGGAGTCCATATAAGAGGGAGCACAATCTGGTCCAAGAATCCCAGAGATCAACAGCACCAGCAGATGATCTAGATGTCCCCAGACTGTGGTCCTACAACAGCCTGCGTCTTCTGTCAGACCAGACTGAACCCAGGTCATCACTTTCTTCTCTTCCCTGCAGCCTTTCCTCCACGCTGCCCTGCAGCCTTCCCTGCAGCCTTCCCTGCAGCCTTCCCTGTAGCCTTCCCTGTAGCCTTCTTTTGAGGCTGTGGCTCTGGTGTTTCAGTTGTGGCAGGAGGAGGAGGAGGAGGAGGAGGAGGAGGAGGAGGAGGAGGAGGAGGAGGGGGGGGGCTGCCTCATGTAGTTGTGTGTTTTTGGTTAGCGTGCCCTGCAGCCCCTTATGGATTGTTTCCCCAAATAGGCGCTCACAAATGAGGCGCTGCTCCCAATCCATCTGAAGAAGCCTGCTGGCTAAGTAGCAGCCATAGGCTTCTTCCGCTTCGGGGGGGCTTGTTAAAAAACGGGTGGCCTGTTGCATGAGGCGCAGGGACGCGTCCTGTGTGACCATCCCCTTCCTGGCCCTTTTTTTGGGAAGGTGGAGGGGAGGCACTTGGGATTGGGTGAGGCTCCTACTGGGCCCAGCCACCTCACTTGGCCCAGCCACCTCACTTGGCCCAGCCACCTCACTGGGAGCAGCCACCTCCTGCCTGACACTGGGCCCAGCCTCCTCCAGCATGATGGTGAATCCGGCCTCCTCCAGGCTGTCCATGGGCCCGGTCTCCTCCTGCCTGCCACTTTCCCCACATTCCTCCTGGATGGACTCATCCTGTGTATAAAAAAAGGACAATAGTTTTAGTTTATTTTTTTGGGTTCATCAATGACACACAGTTTGCTTCTCATGACTAGCAAATTCAATGTGAATACATCTCTTTAATAAAAGAGTCTAATCAGACACCCTAATTATTTCAAGCAGGTGCCAAACATATTTAGTCACTACTATCATTTGATATGTATACACAATTTGGAGTGCTAAATTATTTGAGACAATTATAACATCCAGTTAACATCATTAATATTAGTACAGTAAATATTTGTTAAAATAATTTACCTGACTCCAGATGGTCATATCCGGTTCATCCAGGATGGAAGACCCAGCTTGCTCCTCATCAGCCTCTGCTGGGGTGGAGGGAAGGGTGGAGGGAAGGGTGGAGGGAAGGGTGGAGGGAA